>LPNX010745959.1:590088-602768 GCA_001517045.1 Pseudotsuga menziesii
AACTGAAGTTATAATTTAATAAATTTATGTTTTTTAATATATATTAAAATTTAATATATTATATTATTGCCGCTCCCAACCTGACGTATCCTGTAAATTTGGGCGAAGCTTCTAGACGTATCGGATACTCGTGTCCGCGTACCCGACGTACCCGCGTACCGAAAACTTGTGCAACATAGTAAAATTGCAATTGCAAAAATAAGTAAAAAGTATTCTTAAAAGTTAAAACTACAACACTTAAAACGGACACCCTTTATCTCAAATTCTGAAGTTTAAAAATAGGTCAAATCTAAATATATTTTTGATCCCGTAAACACTTAGTCCGGTAAATGTTTTTTTATCCCATAAACACTTACTCCCGTGAATGTTTTTATCCCGTAAACATTTACTCTACTGCAATTGCAAAGTCGAATGTTGCTCGCAGACCAGTGGCCTTGCAGACCATTTGACAGAGGGTAGAGCTAAAGCCGACAAGTGAGGGTTTTGTATTTCTTGGTGGCTTGGGTTGAATCATAGACAGTCGACACTCCAATCATCAAAATATTCATTGGCGGCTCAGCCTAACACGTAGAGGGCCGAGATGTTGCTCGAGAGTTTGTTGTCGTCGAAGATGTTCGTGGAGACCTTATCCCTTGAAAAACTGAAAACGCTGCCAAAAATGTGCTCGAACCAGAGCCGAACCTCAACGAATTTTAAAAAAAATATTAGGTTCACCGAACTTCGAACCTGGAGGTTTAGGTTTGGCGAACCCTGTGACTTAGGTTTTACTTGGGGGAAAAAAAGATCCATAGCCAAAACACCAAACCAGGGTGTCTAGGAAGGAAGCCAAATAATTGGTTCTTTATTCCAATTTTTCTTTCTTGTAAATGCAGATGTAACAATGAAGCAACACCAAGCAAGAATGGAATTAATACTTTTTCATCAAAATTATCAAAACCAAAACCAGGAGAGGCCAGAGGTCAAACCAAGTCTGGACTGGGACCAACCAGAAAATCAGGTGGAAGAACTGGTCAGCAAACTAATACATAGAATATGCAAATATTAATTAACATGTATATATGTGTGTCTATTCATGTGTGTGCAAATAATGCAGCATCATTATATAACGATGAATTAGAGCTTAGGAGGGAGGTGCACCATTAATTTTCCTTTTTTGCTTGTCTTTTCATGTTTGTCATTTAAAGTTCTTGCTCATTTATTGATAATGTTTTTCCTTCACAGTTACAATATAATATGCTCTCTCTCTCTCTCTCTCTCTCTCTCTCTCTCTCTATATATATATATATATCACGTTTCCCTGTTTCCAAATTTTGGATGGATCATGTTCTATCTATCTATCTATCTATCTATATATATCACGTTTCCCCATTTCCAATTTTTAAAGGGGTCATGTTTCCATTTCGAAAACTCATATCCTTTTCCCTGTATCGTGCAACTTAGAAAAAAAGGTTAAATGTCAACTGACAATTTCATAAAACCACTGAGAAACAAGTCAGTGATTTCTAAGAATGGCCAAGTCCCAAAAACAATTTATAATGTTAAGAGGTACTTTGGAAACAGAAAATGCATTTCAGACTGAACAATTGGTTTAATTCATTAACATACAGACATATATAATATATATACATAGATATATGAATTGTACGCATTATTGTGCACACTGATAAAATAAATATGAACATATATATTTATGTATGGTCTTTGAATATACATGCAATACATGCCAGTACAATAAAATCAAATTGCAACCAAAACAGCATAAGCAATATCACCCATCATAATATGAGCCAACAACAAAAAATGCAACTAGCTGAAAAACACCATAACGAAAACATACCAACTTCTTTGGTTTTTATTCCTTCTCCTATTTCTATGTTGGTGAGATATTTATTTTTCAAATAGATTGTTTTGTGGGGAGGTTTTATGAGATACAATTGACTGTACCCTGCATTGATGTCCCATACCATAGGGTACAATAAAGCATGTCTCAACAATATCCAAAGATGTACTATTACTTTTAAGTTTTAAGGTATCAGAAATAATGATTTTCCTATCCTCGAGTACATGTGCCCCTGCATTCATCCATCAAGTTGTGGTCTAGTGGCAACTTGGGACAGTTGTGAGGATGACTCAGATTCAAATCTTAGCAAGCTCTCCCCCCTGCATGGTTGATGGCCAAGTGTGGACGTTAATGTAGCCCTGGTGCTTAGATCATGTAGTTGCCTAGCTGCCAATAATATTTTTGGTCTGCATGTCATTCATGATTAGCCTTCAACTTATTGATGTAGTTGCAGTCTGCTGCAATTAATGACCCTTCGGACCAACCAATCACGATCATTTCCAATGGGCTTCTCTTTTGTTAAAAAAGGAAAATGCATATGCATATCTCTATGTATGTACTGTTACAAGGGGACATATTCCCAAGGGTAGGGGAAATGCCCCCTGCATTTCCCACAAACCCAAAACTTGGGGACGACATCTGAAACATTTCCTTACATCCCTCTTTTAGGGAAATGCACAGAAATGCATGGAGGGGCATTTCCTGGAAAATGGGGAAAACTTTAGTTTTGAAAAGCACGTTTCCACATCCCCTGTTGGCCAGAATTATGTAGTATTTATCAGTGTTTCACGGGGACGCGCCTCCCAGGGTCGGGGGCTCGCCCCCTACGCTTCCCACACCCCGGGGGCTCGGGGGCTCCATGGGAAACGTTTCTCAGCGCCCCCCTTTCTGCGAAACTTGGGGAAACGCAGGCTAGGAGTTTCCCGGATTGGGGGGCTCCCACACACCCCCTCCTGAAAATGGGGGGCTCCGACAGACCCCAACTGCCCTTGATTTTTTAACTTTTTTTACTTAAAAAAGAAATGGTACATCTTAAATTTTAGGCTTTTACACTAAATGGTCATTTTAAAACGAAATAGAAACAAATAAAAAGAAACAAACATTGATATGATATGCTTGGCTATAACGATTACATTAAATTACACTAAACTCTTCGGGAACATAAGCATGCTAATATGCAAATGGTGATGGGATGAAGAATTGATATGTTTATATGTTGGGGTTCATATTTTTATTATTTTTCCTTTTTTTATATAATTTTAGAGACCAACCCCCCTATGTTAGGGACCCTGACGCCTCCCCGCCCCCCCCCCCGTCCCCCAAAATACCCCAAAATTTTGGGGTGTCTCTACACGTCCCCAATGTGCGTTTCCCCGCTCCCACGCCCCCCCATCCCGCAAACTTGGTGGAACACTAGTATTTATCAAGTCACAAGATTCACCGAATTTGAAGGTTTGAATTCAGGTGAATCTAAAAGCTCCAGTTTAGGTTCGCCAAACTTTTATTCAAATTCACTATGGATTTGAACAGGTGTTAAAAGCGCCAAGATAGCAGGTCACCACCAACCGCAAATGAAGGAGTTTGAAGAGTGGGAACCATGTGTGACCCATAAGCATTTTGTGCTCTGTTGGAAGCCACCGGATGTGGTAATGCATGCACCAACAACTTTACGAGTTATAGGTCGACGTAAATTCCACTCATGAGTTACGGGTTATGGGTTACTTACTGGTCGAGAATCGACAGGGCTACAGATTTTGTTAAAATTTTGAGTTAGATTAGGGTTTTTCAAAAATTAACAACTTTGAACATCACTTCAGTCAACTGCTTAGACGAAGTAAATGTACAGCAATGGAAACATAAGATAAATTTCAAGATGCAGGACAATACAACAGTAACACTGAACAAAATTCCAACATAGTGCTAGATGCAAACTAGTAAGACAAATTAGAACATAAATTTTCATCTCTTTCAACTTTAGCACTCCTCAATGGTCCCTGTGCTAAAGTAGGTCCTTGAGATGCAAGAGACAGTAGCAGTAGAGTACAATGTAAACATACTAATGAATCAACAACTAAAGAGCAGTGATAATGAACTGTAACAATGTTGATTTAGATTTGGTTTGGATCTGCCTTATACTCAAATACTTTTAGGGTCACTGAAAGGACAAGCTGCCAAAAGGAACGGATGACATACCTTGAAAGAGAGAGTTAGAGAGCTGTAGGTTAAGGTTAGACACATACAGTAGTAAACAAGATACCTCAGTTATCAAGTGTGAATACCCTTGTGAAGGCCAGAGAGGTAAGGCCAAATCAGCCATGGCTTAGCTAGAAGAGGTTAGATCATCACAGTCCATATCCCAGCAAGGAGAGATCAACACAGTCACAGTCACAGCCCACTAGCATATACCAAAGTTACAAGAATCGCGAGAACTCATGATTTTTCCAAGTTTGACTCAGATTGGAGGTTAAACGAGCCGTGTCAGCTCGGCACGAGTAAAAATCGGATCGTGGTGAGTTAAATCGGAAAACGGCAAAAACTCAGCTCGGCACACATCGGATCGGTGAGTTCAACTCGCAGGCCACCTATCGTCTCCTCGAAAAAATCAAATCTCATGATTTTTTGCTGCCTCTTGCCTTTATTCTCGGCCGCCTTTTCTACCCTATTTTCAGGCACCCTCTACGCCGCTTCAATTGTTATCGGGCACCCTCAACGTGAGCATTACTCCCACGGACCACGTCTCAGCAGGAGCATAGTTCTCAGCAGGAGTATTTCCTCAACGCATCAGGCTGCCTCTGTCTTCAACGCGTCACTTTGAGAAGTAGAACACAACGCGTCTACCTCTGTCATCTGTGCACAGGGCTCTTCTTCACCTGTGTGTAGGGTCACGGGCTCTTCTTCACCTATGTGTAGGGACGCAGGCATCATCAATGTGTAGGGCCGCAGGCTCTTCTTCACCTGTGTGTCGGTTGGGGTTTGGGCAAGCGACTCCATTTTGAAGTCGTGACAGCCACAGGAAACAGCCGCTGTCAAGTTTCAACTATTCAACGATTAAGGTAAACCATAATACATTCTTTGCATTACCTTTTTTTATTTTTTTATTTTAATATTTTATTTCATGTTATAATTTATTTCTTGATTTTTATTTTTTTATTTTTTTTAACTTGCAGATTTGCAGGGTAAGGTTGGTTTCTTGATGCCTGAAGGTGTTGATTGATCCTTGAAGCCTGTAACTTGAAGCGGTTACTTGAAGCTTGTAACTTGAAGGCTGAAGCAACTACAAAATTACAAATTTTCCCTTCTAACTTCCAAGGTTATTTTAAATTTTTCCCTACCCTTAATCTGTGTTTTCTCAAAATTTTGCATTACAGATTTATTGCCTATTTAAAAATGTACAAAACTCAGCTCTAACTGAACATCACGATCAATATGCAGGTTGTAACCCTGTAAGCTGTTACATAGTAGTGCTAGCACTTGCCACTGGGAACAACCTATTACATAGCACTAGCACCAACTAAACTATTAAACTGTGAAGCAGATTGTCTTTTTGACAGTGTGAAAATGCCAAGAGAAAAAGACTTTGCTTGGGCTTATTGTGAGAAGATTCCAAGGTCAACTAAATTGCTCTGTAAATTTTGCAGAGAGCATTATAGTGGTGGAATTTATAGATCCAAATTCCACATTGCTAAGCTTCCTGGGCATGACATAAGTCCTTGCAAAGCTGTACCTGAGGATGTTAGACACCAGGCCAGCTTGGGCATTGATTGCATGAATGCAACCAAAATGAAGAAAGCAAGAATAAACATCCTCTAATACCCCCATGTCACCTCCTTCCTTTGAATCCTCAATGCCTCTAACTAACCCAAGTTTTCATATCCCAAACATGGCTCAAGGTCAAATCCAAATGCCACAACCTCCTCCTCCTATTCCTACAAATTTGAGCACTAGAGGAGGAAATATCCACACTTTTTTTGCACCCCGTACACAACCAAGTGCCCAGCCTAGCTTAGATGGCACTAGTTGGAAAAAGAATGTCCATAAGCAAGCAAGGAAGGCCATTGCTATCTTTTAGTATTATTCTGGCATCCCTTTCAATTGTGCCAGAAGCCCTTATTGGCAATCTATGATCGATGCAGTTGTTGTTGTAGGCCCGGGGTTCAAAGCCCCTACATCTGAGATCCTTAGCACAAATATGTTGTTAGAGAGTGTTGATGACCTCAACCTTATGCATGTTGAGTTTCCTACATCATGGGCAGAAAAAGGGTGCACCATCATGAGTGATGGATGGACAGATAGGAGGAACAGAACTTTGATTAATTTCCTCGTTTCTTGTCCAAAGGGGACAATGTTTCTCAAATCAGTTGATGCCTCAGACAAAGTTAAGAGTGCTCAACTGATTTGTGAAATGATGGAAGAAATTGTTCAAGAAGTGGGAGAAGAAAAGATTGTGCAAATTGTCACTAACAATGCAGCTAATTATATGGCTGCAGGTAGATTGTTTAAGGCTAGGCACCCCACTATATTTTGGAGCTCTTGCGCTGCACACTGCATAGACTTGATGCTTGAGGACAATGGGAAACTTCATCGGATACAGGAGGTTGAGGATAAGGCAAAATCCATAACCAAATTCATCTACAATCACACAAATGTCCTTTCCACCATGAGATTATACACTGAAGGAAAGAAGCTTGTTCGTCCTGGAGTGACGAGATTTGCAACAAACTTCATCTCCTTGCAATCTATAGTAGAGCAAAAGGTCAATCTAAAGATAATGTTTTTGGGACCTAAGTGGATGGCTTCTAGACATGGAAGAAGCCTTGAGGGCATTGAAATTGGCTAACCTGTCTTTAATGATGGTTTTTGGAGAGATGCAGAAGAGATCATTATTGTGACAGAACCACTCGTCAAAGTGCTCAGTTACTTAATTTTTAAACTTTTTCAATGTTCATCGATTCTATTTGAAGTTAAAATTGTATAAATTTTCACATTTCATTTGTTGTTTAACTTTAAACTTTATAGTATTAAATTGTTATAAAAAATTAGATTTTGACAATTTGAGTTGACTTTGATTATTGATCTTTTAGGATGGTTGATGTTGATAAACCCGTTATGGGTTACATTTATGAGTCAATGGATCTCGCCAAGGAGGCCATAAAAGCCAAATATATGAATGATGAGAACAAGAACATGCCTCTTTGAGACATCATTGATGAGAGGTGGGACAAGCAATTGCACGCTCCTTTACATGCTGCTGGATACTTTTTCAATCCAACATATTTTTATGATAAGACCAAATTTAGTGAGGATGGGGAGGTTGGTCGAGGGCTTATGACTTGCATTGAGAGGATGAACCCAGATCTAGAAGTCCAGAGCCGTATCATTTCCCGATCGCAAGACTATAGGGTGCCTTCAAAATTGTTTGCTTATACCAGTGCTATACGGGAAAGGACAAGAATGTCGCCAGGTATTTTGTAATTTGTATTAGGTTTCAGTTTTATACTTTATTATCTTGATTCTTTTAAGTTTTTTCATCTTCAATTATGAATCTTAACTTTGGAATCCTTGCCACATGTTAGGTCTTTGGTGGCAAAATTTTGGTAGTGATACACCAAATCTTAAGAAGTTTGCCACTAGAATCCTAAATCAAACTTGCAGCGCTTCAAGATGCGAGCGCAACTGGAGCATTTTTGAGAAAATTCATTCCAAGAGGCACAGCCGCTTGACACAAAAGCGCTTAAATGACCTTGTTTTTGTCCACTACAACCTCTGACTTTGCAACAGGCAGACACTTTATGGCTTAATCGCTTGTAATCTTAATCATTGGTTTAAATTTTAAAGTTTAATTCACATTTTGAATGTGTCTTGAATCTTGATGTTGACAGGTTTAGATCATTCAGCTATTTCATTGGACAATGAAGGCACAAAGCTAGGATGGGATCAGGACAAGGATCCTACTGCTACATCCACTTGGATTCATTCAGAGGAGGCTCCTCCTTTTAGGTCTGATGACTTAGAGACCCTTGAGGGTCAAGCTATCGGAGATGTGAGAGCATCTACTTCTTAGTTTTCCAGTTTTCACACTGTTTAGTATTTAGTATCTAGATTTTGGATCCTTACTTTATGTATCTTGGACTCATCTTATGGATGAAACTTGATATATTTTGGATATCTTTATGGATTATGGACTTGTCTTATGGATGAGAGTTGATATATTTTGGACATCTATGATTCTAATTTCTATTGATATCTTTTGGACACCTATTGATATCTTGCACTATATGGACATGGTTATTTTGATTCATGAATATCTATGAAAAATATATTTTTTAATTCAAAATATAGGTATATATTTAATTTTTTGTATCGCCCAATTTTTTCCCGATCCGAATCAAACTCTTTGCTCTTTTGCCTTGTCAATTCTGAGTCTGGTAAGTATGGTATATATATTAACAACTAACTAGTATACACAGTCACAGCCAAAACTTGGAAGGACACAAAGTCCACAAATCAGCTGTCTAAGGTCATGGCTCAGCAGGATACAGTCCACGGATCAGCCCATAAGGTCATGGCTCAGCAGGAATACAATACACAGTCCATAGATCAACCCATAAGGTCACGACCCAGCAAGCAGAGCACTACACAGTCCATAGATCAGCCCATAAGGTACCTAGAACAGTCATGGACTATTCCATAAGAAGATAGGAGCAACAAGAAATCAAAATGTCCACCCAAAGCAACAGAAACCCTAGGCGTCAGATCTGAGCTTCTTCTCATGTCAAGATACTTGCTAGAAATGGAGAAGTGAAACTTATTTATAATCTTGACAAGCCTTCTAGAAAGCTCACTTAGGCTGGTCCAAAAATAAAAACCATAAAATTAAGTTGACTTAGGATAGGGCGCCAATGGTCCAAAAATTAAAAAAACCATAAAATAAAAGTCATCATGCTAAAGGTACACATAATAAGAGTGTTAGGACCAAGTAAGATAAAGGACCATAAGGCAACCAAAGGGGTCATAAAAAGAAGGTAAGACAACCCTCATACCCACAAGACCAAGGTGTACCATAAAGGTGGACGAACAACCTCTCTTTTACCTACAAAACCAAGGTGTTACATAAAGGACCAAGGACTTTAATCTTTTCTCTCTCAAGGTATATTGTCATGTGTGTTCCATACATCTTTATCATCACTGTATAAGGAGAAAATCCAAACTGTATGATGTGATCCTCTGGTCCTCAGTACTGCTCCTAAGGGTTAGGTGTTCGTGACATCATCAAGGGGTGGCCAGTCCCTTGAGAAACAACCTAGCAATAACCGAATAGAAGAGAGGACATCAAACATCATCTTCTTGGTCAATTTGACCAAGATCCACCTGGTTAACTGACCAGGAATGTACCTGCAGGAACTGTTTGGGCCCAAACCAAGAATCTGCCTAGTCCCAGACCAGGAAGTCTCTGTCTCAACCTACAAAATTTGCTTGGACATCGTGTCCAAGAAACTGTCTGGTCCCAAACCATAATACCCTAGAGACATATAGGGGCCCTAACCATATGTTAGTGACTTTACCATGGCATCAACCTGCTTGGTCCCACACCAAGAACCCCAAGAGACTACTGGGGGCCCTAGGGTACCTTCTAGGGTCTTACTCTACCCTAGTTAACTGACTAGGGTAACATCCTCCCTGAGAATGGGTCTCGCAGCTGCATTATCTTTAGTAGATTTCTCATTGGTCAAGCATCAACAAGATTATGCATGGGTTTTCTAATTGATATGGATATCGTATTTTAAATTTATACATATTAAATAAATCAAGATCAATTCGCCAAAAATTTTTATATAAATTATATAATATATATTAAAAATTAATAAAAGTTATACTTATAAAATATTATAAGTTTATTAATATAGATATAAGTTATATGTAATTATAGTTTTGTATAAAAATTATATAATATATATTATAAATTAATGAAAGTTATATTTATAAAAAATTATAAGTTTTTTAATACAAATATAAGTTATATGTAATTAAATTTTATTAATATACATACATATATATATATAAAATTGTAGATTTTAAAATAAATTGAAAATTTTCAAATATGTGTATGGACGAATCCTGTGTTACCGGATCCATCCACGATGGGCAATAGATACACGGATCCCTAGATCTGGTACGGATCCAGATCTAGATTTCCCTAGGTTCCACCTAGGACTTGCTCTAATCAAAACTACAAACAATGATTTCAATATTTGACCACCTGTCACTTTTGGAGACCATGACTTTCAAAGTCAATTATGGATCCCATGAGTTCCAAAGTCAATTATGAATCCCATGAATAATCTAACAAAATCCATGGCACAATAACATGTTAATACTTATCGATTTGGAAAGGAAGGCCAAGAGTTCGCAAGAAAGTGCTCGACCACTGGAATGGCCTTGGTTGCTTGGTGTTAAAAGCTTTAGAATATATAGGAACCCGCGCCAAAAAATGCCAACGCCTCAAGCACACAACCACGACCAGATTAATGCAGCTTTCATTTATGTATGTTCAAAGTGGAGTCGAACCTACAACCAAAAAGGATGATATGTAGGTCTTGAACCCATGATTTTGGCCAGATATAGTTAAATCGTGTTGTTCACTAAGTTTAAAGTTAAATCATGTTGTTTACTAAGTTTAAAGTTAAATCGTGTTGCTCACCAAGTTAAACAAAGTTATGAAGTAAAAGTAAAATGATAGTGTATTTTATAAGGTTTGGGTTGTTAATATAAAGCAGTGTTCCACCAAGTTTCCGGGATGGGGGGGCGTGGGAGTGGGGAAACGCACATTGGGGACGTGTAGAGACACCCCAAAATTTTGGGGTATTTTGGGGGACGGGGGGGGCAAAGAGGCGTCAGGGTCTCTAACATAGGGGGGTTGGTCTCAAAAATTATATAAAAAAAAAGAAAAATAATAAAAATATGAACCCCAACATATAAACATATCAATTCTTCATCCCATCACCATTTGCATATTAGCATGCTAATGTTCCCGAAGAGTTTAGTGTAATTTAATGTAATCGTTATAGCCAAGCATATCATATCAATGTTTGTTTCTTTTTATTTGTTTCTATTTCGTTTTAAAATGACCATTTAGTGTAAAAGCCTAAAATTTAAGATGTACTATTTCTTTTTTAAGTAAAAAAAGTTAAAAAATCAAGGGCAGTCAGGGTCTATCGGAGCCCCCCATTTTCAGGAGGGGGCGTGTGGGAGCCCCCCAATCCGGGAAACTCCTAGACCTGCGTTTCCCCAAGTTTCACAGAAAGGGGGGCGCTGAGAAACGTTTCCCATGGAGCCCCCGAGCCCCCAGGGCGTGGGAAGCATAGGGGGCGAGCCCCCGACCCTGGGAGGCGCGTCCCCGTGAAACACTGATATAAAGTGGCTTTAACTTTTTATAATCAATATATAAAAAAGCAATTAAGTTATATATAAGTAACAAGTACAACAAGCCATATAAATAAATATTTATATCCTAAATAATGGGAATGCATAGTAACTTTATAATTATGAAATCAGATTAGTTATTTTTTATAAACATTATCTATCAACAAATCAATATTATCTGCCAATTATTTATTTTATATAAATATTACATATTTAAATTATATAATTTAAAAATATATATATATATTTAAATTTTCTTAAGGTTTTAGTTTTTAAATTTTATAAAAATATTGCCCAAAGGGGTTGAATCCAATGGTGAAGAGCAAGGAGTTTTTCATCAGTGGGCAAGGTTCAATTCCAGTGAGGGCTGAACCTAGAGCCATGGGGAGACCTTGAGGCAGAAGAGGTTGAACATGTGGTTCCACCCAGAGAGATTGCATTAACTGATCACGTGACCCGTGGAAACATAAGTGGATCAAAACCCACCCCCATGTCCTCCCAACATTTAAACCCCCATGAAGGACGCCAACAAGGCGAGTGCTAACCACACATGCTTAATGGGTTGAAAGACGCGTTGATTGATGCATGCAACACAGCGCGTGAAGTCTGATTGGAAATCTTAGACATGAGATACAATACACCTTCTAGTCAATAAGAAGATATGGGCCAACATTATGGTAATTGCTCAAACTGTTTAGCACATGCGTTTGTCATTTCGCTTGTGTGGGCTTCCATGGCTGCCTAGGTCGACCGAAGGGATGATGAGTGCACGCCTGTGAAACCAGATTCGTCCTGGAGGCCCCTCATGTCCCGTGGGGATCGAATCAAACACAATTCGAATCAAACACGTGCCCGATTCGTCTTTCAGACGAATCCAAAAACAGGACACGCAAAAAAAACGTGTCGAACACAAAATTGCAGCATGTCCCGAAAACAGGACACGTAAACGGCGGAAAAAGACAGTCGGATTTGTTTTAAGTCAATTTTTTGCCTTTCTTTTTGTCATTTGCAAGGAAGCAATTGGTTGAGAGTGAGTTTTATGTGCAGGTGAAGGAGTTTTGAAGGAGATTTAAAGGCTATCCATTGTTTCCAAGCGATTCCAAGTGCATTCCGGTGGATTTGTGGAGAGCATTGCAAGCTCAACCATCACACAAGAAAAAGAATGTCTCAATCAGCTAGGGCAAGAGGTAGGGGTCAAAGGAAAGGGAGAAATGCACCATCTAGGGCCTCCCCTCCTATTCCACCAATCACAACCGGTTCTCCTCCTCCGTCAAGTGCTCCATCGGCTACTAGTGGAGCTCATGCTCCATTTAACCCTGCTTTAGCAAGACAACAAGCCCAAGAAAAAAAATACCCTTTGTGGAAGTATGTGACAAGGAAAGATGGGCCCAGGGCAAAGCTTGGTGGGGGAGGCAATGTG
>LPNX010745959.1:603708-773113 GCA_001517045.1 Pseudotsuga menziesii
TCCCAAGTATGGGACATCGACAGAGAACTTATGGACCATTATTCGGCATATTCTTATCTCCAGGTGGGATAAGAATTGCACACCTTTGCATTGCTTGGCCCACTCCTTGAACCCCAAGTTCTACACTCAGGAGTGGCTCACTGGTGGATCGGGGGCCTCACACAGAGTCCCTCCTCACATGGATGCAGAGATTGCACATGGGAGGAAGATAGCACTTAGACGGCTATTTCAGGATAGCGACATGCTTGAGGAGGCGGAGGAGGGCTTTGTAGATTTTTCCACTGGCATTGGGAGATTTGGAGGCTATGATGTGCTTAGAGATAGGGGGGGTAAGAAACCCTATGCTTGGTGGGCAACTCATGGGGCAACATCCCCTATCCTACAGAAGTTAGCCTTGAGGATCATCTCTCAAGTTACATCATCCTCTTGTTGTGAGAGGAATTGAAGCACATATGGGAACTTGTACAGTGTGAAGAAGAGCAGGCTTGAGCAGTCCAGGGCAGAGTCAATGGTGTATGTGCACTCCAACCTTCGTCTTATTTACAGGAAGAGGGAGGAGTGGGTGAAGGGAAAGACAAAGATGTGGGATGTCTTTCCTGATGATATGGGTTTGGACAGCAGTATTGAGTTGGCATTAGCCAACATGGATCTTAATGATCCAGTGCTAGAGCCGGTCACTTTTGATGATAGTGATCGTATGGAGGGGTCATCCTCCACGGCAACAGATGCAGATCATCAGATGGGCAGAGAGGAGGAGGGGGACGAGGATGAGGATCAGGGCAGGCGCAGGGGCAGTGATGAGTATGTTGATGTTGATTCAGGCATGGAGGAGGACTACTGACAGTCTGACATATGGGATTCTCCCATCTTGATCCACCCCTTTTTGTATTTACTATTAGACTTGTGGCTATTTGGCATTTGCCAATGCCCAGTGGCATTCCAACATATATGTACATTGTATACATTTTGATTTTGATGACTTGATGAGAAATATGGTTCCGACATGCATCTATGTGTCTCATAATTCATTGTGATTTGTGAATGACAAATGTGTTGTGAATCGTGACTTATGAATGACAAATGTGTAATTACTAATCATTAATGTGTTTTTATTCTAACTTCTATTGAATATTTGTAAATGTTCTAGTTTCTAAATATTTTTGGATCTATATGTCTATATTTTTAAATTTTAATATATATTTTAAAAATATATATATATGTATATAAAACGTATCCTACGTGTCCTGATTCCAGGGGTCACCATGTCTGTATCGAACTCTCGTATTTTCGTGTCCTTTGTGTCCCGTGTCCCCGTGTCAGGTGACTTAGGTGCACGCATTATGACTTCATATGAAGCCTCCAAAAGTGGAAAATGTGGATCAAGAACTGGCTCAAAATTGCTAAGTTCCGCCACCAGCCAAATCGTCAACTCCATTCAATGCATAGAGAGATTGCTTCCTGGCTCGAGCTCTCTCTTCATGACTCATCTCTCTGGGTTTGGTTGCTTTTAGGGCAAGCGCCATGGCAAGGATGAAGGTTACAAAATGGAAGACGACCAACGGGGCGCGTTGCACGTATATGTCGCGAGCTTTGAAAAAAATGGGAAGGGTACAAGGATTCTTTAAGAATGAGCTTCTTGAGTCTGCCTGAGCCCACACAACTCATTTGGAAAATCACCTAAAGAATAAGTAAAGTAGACCACTAGTTAAGCATTTGGAAGCAGACTTTGGAGGGATGGTAGAAGATGCAGGATATAGTGGACAATCAAACCAGAGAAACCCGCCATACGAAGACTCTGTGAATATAATGGACAATGAAGGCCCTCTCAACAATGGCCATGGAGAATTGCCTTCAAGAGCACCTCCCTAATGACAATGAGACTCCCCCCCTAGCCACTCACAATGAGAACCTGGAGGCTAGTCTTCAGCACCTGTTGCAAACCCGACGTGAGGAGGTTTCCCTAATCAATGCAAAGCTGGACACTCTAGCGTGCGCCTACACTGTGAAGACCTTCACCAACCCCCAGCCTGACAAGATTGTAAGCACGCAACTTGTGTACAAGCGATGCCCTACAACGGTCAACCATGAGGTGAAGCGTGCAGCTCCAAGTGTCGTCCCTTCTATTGATGATTAGGTGGTTTGTCCTTTGGGTTGTGTTTTTTGGAACCAGGTGCTTTCATGGTTACACAGCCATAATCCCTAGCCTATGGGGGATCGCTGCTAAAACTCATATGAACAACACTTAGGTTTTCTTAGCTATAGCTAAACTGGGGGGGTTTTGGAGCTTAGGTTATTTCTTTCAAACGGAGAAAGTAAAAAACAATGCTAAAACATGGCTTAACAATGATATGGCTCTCTACAGTTTTACTTTTTTAGTTTAATATAATTTCCAAACCTTACCCAAAAAAAAATTATAAAAATATTTGTAAATTATTTGTACATGTCGTTTCTCCACCGTATCTAGATCCTCAATTTTAAAAAACTTGAGGGATTCGTATCTAAATCCATATCCATATCTGGATCCAGATCCGAATCCAAGTAACTTATGATGAATCTAATGACAAATAACAACAAATAACGAATCTAATGATGAAACTTATCCTAATCTCATCAATAAATCAAATTCAAATTGAATTTTATCATTGACATACTCGGACATTCTCGAACTTGGTATTTATATATTTTCAATTTTAATTTTCTAAATAGAATGGGAAATACAATTGCTATAGTCTATTGCAGATTTAACATTGCATACATGTATGATGTAGACTTATCCAATACAAAATACAATAGTGCATAGATATAAGATCCTACCCTCCCAAGGTGCTTGAAAGCCACTATTGAATTATACTGTCTAGTTATTTCCTACTTCAACACAGCTTTCATATAAAATCCATTTTAAGAGGCCAAGCCTTACTTCAAAACAAAGTACACAAATGGGTTTTACCATTATTGAGACTTCTGGACTAAAAAATTTAAAAGATTGAAATTTGAGTAGTCCCAATGCCCATCATATCAAATTTTATTTAGCTTGAATACTACTTGTAAACAAATTTTAGAGATAAGTACACATTAAATAAACATATGCATATATGTGATAATTATACATATTTCATGAATCATTCTATATGTAAATGCACTTAACTCTGTTGTACAGTCATTATAGTGTACACATGTAAACAGCATTACCAAATACACCTCTATAAATTTATTTATATATGCGAACAACCTTTTGAATAATACATATTTCAACATTTTTAATCTCTAGTTTAAGGCATGTATAGTTGAAGAGTACAAATTTCAACCAGATAAAGTTGGCAGGTGGCAGTTGCCTTATGGGGCAAGGTCAGTGACACTCGCCCCCCCTCTGGGCAAAAGATAACATAAACCTCAAAATTGAAAATTCCCTACAGAAATACACACATGCTCGTCTACAGAAAATATGGAGGTCAAAGGAACATATCCATATCCTCGTACTCTGGAATAGCCAATTGGTCGCACTGGGCACAAAGTATAAAATGTACACCAATCTGTGCATAAATCTATTCCAACACATCCTTACTGCTGCTGCAGCGGAGTTAAACCTTGCCGCCGTTTAA
Organism: Pseudotsuga menziesii; assembly: GCA_001517045.1. Taxonomy (NCBI): domain Eukaryota; kingdom Viridiplantae; phylum Streptophyta; class Pinopsida; order Pinales; family Pinaceae; genus Pseudotsuga; species Pseudotsuga menziesii. Next base: position 607,308 of record LPNX010745959.1, read on the forward strand.
TCTGAATATATGCTGGAATATACATTAGCTACACGCAGTCTTGAATATGTCATGTTATCTATATATTTCATATTTGGCAAGAACCATCAAAATTGGTCTTGCTTGCCTTTGCAGTTAGAAGCATATACCACTTGGACTCCTTTAACTGCTTGCACTACATTAAAATTTAGCAATAATCCATGAATGACTCATTTGGATATGTGCAATACAAATAAATATTCAACCAAAAAACGGAGGAGATAGTCATGGGATTTTTTTTCTTTTGATAAGATGCTTCCAGTTATTACACTGGGGTAAGTGCCCTTCCTCGTTCTCCTAGTACTATGCAGCGAGCTTATAACACTCTAGAAAGATCCTTTTCGCTGAGAGGTAACGAAAGGGGTGTCTGTTCCACCAAATCTACCCAGAACTTGCACCTGACCCCTAACTGCATGAATGGCCCTCTTGAATAGACGAGATGACCCACGACAGGTAAAACGTGTCTCTGTGGGAATTCCTATGGGGAAGTGACTAAAAATAGCCAAAAGATCACCGACGAAATACTAAAAGGCAGAGTTGCAGAGATAAATTGTCAGTATGTAACGGCAATAAAAGCATGCATAAATTATCAGCCCTAAAAAGCAACCCCGAATCGTCAACATTTAGCGATGAAGCTTAACAAAAAAACACAAAGATGTGAATCGAACCCAAACGTACCAGAAAAAAAATAGAAATACAAAATGAATAAATCTAAAAACCCTAATCGCATCCATAACCTCAAATAAACCCCAATCCCAAGCCATCAGTAGATACTGTTGTCGTTTCAAAGGGATTTTAAGTTCTGATATTATTTAAAAGATTTAAACTCTTGAGAAGAAGTAATAGCGGCAAGACTTACCGTCCTGTAGAGCAATGTTGGAGTTTTGGGTGTCGATGGTAAAAAGAATGCCCTCGTAACGTATTTCGCTCTTTGATGTCAAACTGATGAGACTGCCGATATATGAATCGGCCGTCGTACCGGTGGCAGACCCACCATTGCCACTCCCGCTGCCGCTGCCGCTACTGCTGCTCGGCTCCCCCATCTTCTTCTTCGTCGTCGTCTGCACTGTTGTGATGTGATGTTTTGCTCTTCTGCACTCAGATCCAACTGAGCCTTAATATTTATATATCTTCCACACAAAATTAAAATTTGGTGTTTCAATTTCAAAGTGCCCATTCAGTTGACCTTTGGGATAACATTTTATTACAAGGCGCTCGCTCTCGCTCTCCCTTTTTCGTTCATTAAAATTCCCGTCAAGAACACCAAAGGGATCAAGTTCTCTCTCTTTATAAGATATGCTATAAAGTTTTCTCTATGGAGGTGGTTTATTGTGCTCCTCGCAGCTTTTGGTTGATTTTGGTCCCCCTTTATATATGTATGAATAAAAGTTGGATGCTTATTGGAATTTTGTAAATGTGAATATATATATATGAATAAAAGTTGGATGCTTATTGGAATTTTGTAAAGGACCGTTATTCTCTTTGTTTATTACACCATGTGAAAGAGATTGATTCTTTTTTATTTCACCATGTGAAAGAGATTGATACAAATTTGTATATGATAAAGTTTTAGGGGTTTTTTTGGAAATACACATGTAGATTATTCTTTATTTGAATGATTTAAATGTAGGAGTTGATATTGATTTATTTATGAGCTTTAATTGGATTAGCACATTGTTAACCTTTTTTTCTAATCATTAATTGTGAAAGCTAACATACAAGTTCAACAATGTGTGTTGACTGTGTCGTAGGAGATTCGATATCTAAACAATAAAATATTGGTGTTGCCTATATATTTTAACATTGTGGATGGGTAGTCAATTATGGGCTAAAAGGCCTGCAATCTTTGATCTTGGTAATTGATTTACTTATGAGCTTTAATTTTATTAGCACATTGCTCACTTTTTTTTATAATCAGTGTTTGTGAAAGCTAAAGGACAAGTTCAACAAAATGTGTTGAGTGTGTTGGTCAATTCTCCTCTTAGTTGAATCATTAATTTATGTTGACAATAGAAACTAAAATTTCACAATTTCTAAGTATGGTCATGCATTTAAAGAAAGTCTAATAGCAAATCAAGCTAAAAGTCATAACAAGAGGCAATTAAAGTCATTCAATAATTATTTTTTATATAATACGTAAGTTAAACAAAAGATGTGTAGTGTAGGGATTTGCAATGGTTTTAAAGATATGAGTTGGTAGCATTTGTGCCTTGCCTATCTATGTCACATTTACTTCCCATCTTTACTCATTAATTTTAGCCTTGGTGAGCCTTGTCTAGTCGTCGGTGTTGACATAAGGTTAGCAAGGATCCCTAAATTCCCTTGCCCTACATGATAGTGGATCTATTGATTCAATTGTTGGAGTTGTTTGTAGTGGGAACCCTAGTGTAAGCAAAAATAATGGTACCCCAAAAGGCATCGAAAAAGCTTGCTTCAAAATTCTATCACATGTAACTCTAACTATAAGGAAACATTGGTTGATATTTCAGTCTCTAAATATGATAAAATGTGTGTTGTTTTTATGGAATAAACCCTAATGATATAATACTTTGTGGGTTAGGTTATGCATGAATTGGTCATTAGGAGTTGGGAATTGGGTTGAGGAGGTTTAGGAATCACAAGGGCGACGTTATGTCATTGCTTATATCCTTAACAAAAGTTATTTTCTATTTCAATTTATTGATATAGCTCATGTACATTAAGATATCACTCATGATGCTAGGGTTTGCTCGAACACATTGTTTGTGTTTTCCTTATGGGATGATGGGTCTCAAAGGACTAGATGACCTAGTTATCTTGTCTAGTTTGGGTAGAATTACCATGCCTATATATGCAATTTTGGCCTTTCCTCGAGTATATTTATATGAATTTTAATGGATTCATTTGCCACAATCCCTCGCATCTTTTTAGCCCTTGGCCTTAAAGAAGGGTGTGTCTTAGAGTCGACCTATCTAACGACCTAAAAGAATTTGTTCTAATTTGGGTTGGGGACAAAATACTAGCATGGCTTATTAGATGCCTAAATTTGGTCAAGCATTTATTCTCTACTGTGTACCTATACCCAACATATCATGTTCATTAGTTATTTTGTTTCTAAGCTCATGAATCTAGTTTAGCCTATTATTGATTCATTATTAAGTTCTTTGAGAATTGTTAGTTATATCAATGACTCATCTGTAAGTTAGATTAAAGTTATTAGTTAAGCTCATTAATGACACGGAACAAAGTTAGAGGAAGGTTGTTAGTTAACATCTGTATCAAAAGGATCCTTCCTCCCCACTTGTAATAATTCATATATTATCTGTACAATCAAATCTTGTTTGAGTACCAATTGCATGGAAATGTCTTCCTCCATCTTTTATGAGTTGCAAGTGCACTCCAACACTTGGGTTCACAAGTGCTCCCAACTCTTTATTGTCTTTCATTGTTGTTTATTGTTGGAAGGCATCTACACCACTAACCTTAATGTATTTTCTCTCTTGAGTTTGGAGAAGGACTAGGCTCGGTATAACGGTGTGTAAATGCGTTCCATCTCCATTATTTGAACACTTCATTTCACTTCCAAGGCATTGATGATAAAATACATGAATGTTCATCATTAGTACGAACCTTGGACAACATCGACTACTTATACTACTCAAGTACAATAGATTTCTTGATCTAAATGTTGATAATGATAGTGAGTGAATATTACTGTCTGTTAGGATTATTAATCCTCCCATGTCCAATTTGGTCATATGTCTAAATCAAGAGTCATGTCTAAATCGGGAGTCCATCCAGTCTATTTTTAGTCACTAGCAGCATTAGGTCCACTTGGCCTAATTGGGCACATGTTCCAGTTACTAAAGTGCGGGGAACACTAATTGAGGCCTACTGCCACTGATTGCACTTGCATGCATCAGTTTAGGAGCATCCTAGATCAATCCCTACAATTTAGAAGCCATTGGGAGTGCCGATACCAACCCAGGTCAATTGAGTTGAGTTGGTGACTAGTCAAGCTCAGTTAGGAGTCAGTTACATTCAGATAGCACTAGGTTTGCATGGATGCATGTAGGAGAGGCACATTCCTCACCTACCACAGTCAGTTAGGCTTAGTTAACACTGAATTAGACACTTGAGTTGTGATTTAGAACTCTGATGAACTCCTATAATGATTTAGACAAGGTTAGATAACCATTCAGTCCTCCGATAATGATTTAGACAAGGTCAGTTAACCATTCAGTCAAGTAGAGTCTAATCAATTCGAATTTCCTCACATGGATTTGAATTGCTTGTGGCTATTTAGCCATTGTACTTCATTGTAATTATTATCTAATTACTTTTGATTAATGAAAGCATTCACAGTTGCAAGCCATTTTTGCACTGTTTCATTATTCAATTGCTGAGTAAATTGTGTGATCTATTCTTGTGAATTGTGTGTTGATCCATAGATCTATGTGCTCAATTTAGTATGTGTTCTATTTCATTTTTAATTTTATTTGATTTTTAGATAAGAAAATGTTGATATTGTTTATATATTATATATTTTAACATTGTGGATGGAAAGTTAATTGTAGGTTAAATGACCTAAGATCTTTGATCTTGATATTGATTTATTTATGAGCTTTAATTGGATTAGCACATTGTTAACCTTTTTTTCTAATCATTAATTGTGAAAGATAACACACAAGTTCAACAATGTGCGTTGACTGTGCCATAGGAGATTCTTGGTTTCATTTGATATCTAAACAATAAAATGTCAGTGTTGCCTATACATTTTAACATTGTGGATGGGTAGTCAATTATGGGCTAAATGGCCTGAAATCTTTGATCTTGGTAATTGATTTACTTACGAGCTTTAATTTTATTAGCACATTGCTCACTTTTTTTTATAATCAGTGTTTGTGAAAGCTAAAGGACAAGTTCAACAAAATGTGTTGAGTGTGTTGGTCGATTCTCCTCTTAGTAGAATCATTAATTTATGTCGACAATAGAAACTAAAATTTCACATTTTTAAGTATGGTCATGCATTTAAAGAAAGTCTAATAGCAAATCAAGCTAAAAGTCATAACAAGAGGCAATTAAAGTCATTCAATAATTATTTTCTAGATAATACGCAAGTTAAACAAAAGATGGGTAGAGTAGGGTGTTAGGATTATTAATCCTCCCTTGTCCAATTTGGTCATATGTCTAAATCGGGAGTCCTTCTAGTCTATTTTTAGTCACTAGCACCATTGGGTCCACTTTTCTTAATTGGGGCACATGTTCAAGTTACTAAAGTGTGGGGAACACTAATTGAGGCCTACTGCCACTTATTGCACTTGCATGCATCAGTTTAGGAGCCTCATAGATCAATCCCTACAAATAAGGAGCCACTGGGAGTGTCGATACCAACCTCCATCAGTTGAGTTGAGTTGGTGACTAGTTAAGCTCAGTTAGGAGTCAGTTACATTCAGTTCTAGTCCCTTACATTCAGTTCTACTCAGTTAGCGCCAGGATTGCATGGTTGCATGTAGGTGAGGCGCATTTACTCACCTACCTCAGTCAGTTAGACTAGCTAACACTGAATTAGACACTTGAGTTGTGATTTAGAACTTCGATAATGATTTAGACAAGGTCGGTTAACCATTTAGTCCTTCGATAATGATTTAGACAAGGTCAGTTAACCATTCAGTCAAGTAGAGTCTGATCAATTTGAATTTCCTCACATGGATTCGAATTGCATGTGGCTATTTAGCCATTGTACTTCATTGTAATTAGTATATAATTACTTTTGATTAATGAAAGCATTCATAGTTGCAAGCCATTTTTGCACTGTTTCATTCTTTAATTACTGAGTAAATTGTGTGATCTATTTTGTGAGTTGTGTGTTGATCCATAGATCTATGTGCTCAATTTAATATGGTATCAGAGCCTCGACAGGACAAGGCACTTCACCTACTGTAGATCCATACTTGGATCAAAAAAAAAATTAAACAACATTGCTCCTTCCAGTACTGCACCAGAAGCGAAGAATTTACCACTTAATATCCCAAGTTAAGGAATTGTTGATCAAGCTTGCTTGATCAACTATGCTGGGTGTGAAGGAAATTCCAAAAGTGCAGACTGTTGACCTTATTTTGTTTGTTTGATTGTGTGATTTACAGGTTTATTAGTCCTCTTCACTGCATTCGCTACAAGCAGCTGATTTCCCTTCACAGCATTCACTACAGTAGCTCAGTCTTCTCCACTGCATTCTTGATGGCCCCTCCAATGGAGCTCCTCACTCTTTTCAACTATCACCAATGGAAAGGGGACATGGAGATGCAGGTACACTCCAAAAGACTCTTCAGACTCACAATGGAGACAGAGAAAGAGCCAATTCATTATGTTGACAAAGAAAAGTATTGGAATAGGCTTGATGAAGCCTACAGATGCTTGTGCCTCTCAATCTCTCAAGATATTCTCTTCCACATCAATGGATTGAAGACTCCCAAGGAGGTTTGGGATAAGCTTGCCTCCTTATTTGACAAGCGGGATGATCTAAGGATCTATCAGCTGGAGAATGAGTTGATCTCTCTCCATCTAGCTAATTTTGAAACACTAAATGACTTCTTCACAAAATTCAAGCATCTAGTGTTCCAATTGAAGCTATGCAAGGTTGAGAAGGAGGATGATCAACTCATCCTTGCCATTCTCTCCAAACTTGGTGCAGACTATTCAGTATTTGTATCAACATTTCATTTTGTGAAGCTTTCTACTCCAAACTGGAAGATGCCTACTCTTAATTCCTTCATTGAATCTCTCACTTAGGAGCATGACAAGTTGGTCCAAATGGGGATCATTCGATCTTCCAAACATCAAGCACTTGTTGCAGGAGGACCTAAGGTAGCGAATGATAAAGGGAAGCAAAAGGATGAGTCTCCTGTAGAGAAAGAGCAATCAAATGAGCCTTCAGGTTCGAAGAGAAGCAAGAAGAATGGCAAAGGAAAGACACTATGTTCTTGTTGTGTAAGGGGATTTCATTCAGAAAGCACCTGAATGAGAAGAACAATTGATGAGATGTATCTTCTTCTAAAGAAACATAACATTACTATACTTGCTAGTGTAAGGAAGGATAACAATAGAGAAGAAACTGAAGAACATGAAGAGACATGACATGCACTGAAGGCTAGCTGCTCAACAGCACATGGCTTCCTCATTGATTCTAGAGCTTCCAATCATATGGTTGCATCCAGAGAATCATTCTCTTCCTTGTAGTATTTTGATGGTCCTAGTATTCAGATGGGAAATAGAAATAAAGTTCAAGACAAAGGGAAGGGCTCTATCAAGCTTGAACATGGAAAGTTCAAAGATGTGCTTTATGTTCCCTCCTTAACTGCAAACATGTTATCTGTATACCAGATGACTCATACTGGCTCTCCAAAGCGAGTCATATTTGGTCCTGACTTGGTGTAGATCACAGATATCTCTACTGGGAACATCATAGTGAAGGGTATTGCAAATCATGCCTCCAAGGCATATGAGTTCTCACACTTCATTCCATTTTTATAACCAGTGCACTCTCAGCAGCCACTTGCCAGGGAAGGTAAAAACATTTCATCTACTTATTTTGCAATATCCACTGGTATTACAGATCCAGCTGTATCAGTTTATGAGATTGAGATTCAGGGTGATTCAGATCCAGATCCAATCCCTCCTTCCAAATTGGAAGCTAGGAAGATGACTGGAAATCCATCTAACACTTAGAAGGGAAAGACCCTTGCGCTATGTCATGCAATCTTGCCTCCTTCAGAGAGATGCAATAGACTCTTTGTAAGATGCTACATGGCAAGGGATCAGTCTCACTACATTCAGAAAAATAGAGTTCATCATACACCTCTTCATCCACCAAGAGACAAAGGTTACAATCCTTCGTCCTTCCATCATCCTTTAGGGAAAAGATGGAGAAGTCTACATGCAAGGCCCCAGGAGACCTATGCACAGAACATCATGCATGCTGCTTCGCTACATCACAGAGATTGCAGCGACACATTTTCAAGTTTTTCAAACTTGAATCCTTATTCTATCTGCTTAGTTAGAGGGGGGCTTTTTTCCCATGTGGTTTTTTCCCTAGCTCCTTGTATTGAGCGGTTACTTTAATTTACTTGATGTAAATGGGTGACCTATGGTCTTAGTTACCAGGGCCCACATATTGTCCAAGTTAGCATTCAGGGGGGGTGTTAGGATTATTAATCCTCCCTTATCCAATTTGGTTATGTGTCTAAATCAGGAGTCATGTCTAAATCGGAAGTCCTTCTAGTCTATTATTAGTCACTAGCACCATTGGGTCCACTTGGCCTAATTGGAGCACATGTTCCAGTTATTAAAATGTGGGGAACACTAATTGAGGCCTATTGCCACTGATTGCACTTACATGCATCAGTTTAGGATCCTCCTAGATCAATCCATACAAATTAGGAGCCACTGGGAGTGCTGATACCAACCTCCATCGGCTGAGTTGAGTTGGTGATTAGTCAAGCTCAGTTAGGAGTCAGTTACATTCAGTTCTAATCCCTTACATTCAGTTCTACTCAGTTAGCGCTAGGATTGCATGGCTGTATGCAGGTGAGGCACATTTACTCACCTACCTCAGTTAGTTAGACTAGTTAACACTAAATTAGACACTTGAGTTGTGATTTAGAACTCTGATGAACTCCGATAATGATTTAGACAAGGTCAATTAACCATTCAGTCCTTCGATAATGATTTAGACAAGGTCAATTAATCATTCAGTCAAGTAGAGTCTAATCAATTCGAATTTCCTCACATGGATTCGAATTGCATGTGGCTATTTAGCCATTGTACTTCATTGTAATTGTTATCTAATTACTTTTGATTAATGAAATCATTCACAGTTGCAAGCCATTTTTGCACTCTTTCATTCTTCAATTACTGAGTAAATTGTGTGATCTATTTTGTGAGTTGTGTGTTGATCCATAGATCTATGTGCTCAATTTAATATAGGGATTTGCAATGGTTTTAAGGATATGAGTTGGTTGCATTTGTGACTTTCCTATTTATGTCACATTTACTTCCCATCTTTACTCATTAAGTTCAGCCTCGGTGAGCCCTGTCTAGTCATCGATGTTGACATAAGGTTAGCAAGGATCCCTAAATTCCCTTGCCCTACAGGATAGTGGATCTATTGATTCAATTGTTGGAGTTGTTTGTAGTGGGAACCCTAGCGTAAGCAAAAATAATGGTACCCCAAAAGGCATTGAAAAAGATGGCTCCAAAATTCTATCACATGTAACTCTAACTATAAGGAAACATTGGTTGATATTTCGGTCTCTAAATATGATCAAATGTGGGTTGTTTTTATGGAAGAAACCCTAATGATATAATACTTTGTGAGTTAGGTTATGCATGAATTGGTCATTATGAGTTGGGAGTTGGGTCGAGGAGGTTTAGGAATCACAAGGGCGACATTGTGTCCTTGCTTATATCCTTAACAAAAGTTATTTTCTATTTCAATTTATTGATATAGCTCATGTACATTAAGATATCACTCATGATGCTAGGGTTTGCTCGAACACATTGTTTGTGTTTTCCTTATGGGATGATGGGTCTCAAAGGACTAGATGAACTAGTTATCTTGTCTAGTTTGGGTAGAGTTATCATGCCTATATCTACAATTTTGGCCTTTCCTCGAGTATATTTATGTGAATTTTAATGGATTTATTTGCCATGATCCCTCGCATCTTTTTAACCCTGGGCCTTAAAGAAGGTGAGACAAGCGGACTCCCAAGTCAATCTTTGACTGCCTCCAAGAGATCCAAAGGTGAGACTATCATGTTGTTATAGCACTCCCACTGCTCCCCACCTCCTCTCCCCTGTTAGCACAACTATGTATAGAATTAGGAGGTGAAATTATCTTTACACCCCCCCATAATTGTAGAAACCCTAAGCCTCAACATAACCTAATTTTGCATAAACATAACTTATGTTAATGTCTTCATAAATATATTAGTAATATAATCATCTATCATGCAATAAACAAGAGATACAATAATTTTATATACCATTTGTCTTACATAATGAAAATGAAGTTCCACATGTTTCATCTTATCATGAACGGTAAGGTTTTTTACTACTATAGGCAACTCCTTAAAGGGAAAATTTAGTTCAACCATTAGCTTATAAATCCACACTACCTCTGTGTATAGGGGCTTCACTTACAAGCCAATGTCCTATCACGATCATTCATAAAGGGGAGTCTTAAAATATTGAAAAATCAAGTTAATATATTGTTTCATATTAAAATGAGAGAGGTATTGTTTCATATTAAGAGGAGAGAGGTATTTTTTCATTGAAACATGTTTATAGGCATTGTGAGATGGGGGGGTTGCATGAGGTACGTCAATTTTATAGGTATTGTGGAGGTGTTATAGGTATTGGGCAATGGATTTTTGAGCAATGAAATAATGCACAATCAACAATGGTGAAACTCTCTTTTAGAAGCATAAATCGATAGTGAGGTCATAACTCCACCCCTTACCAAGATCACAAGAGTCCTGCATATGGAAAATGAAACTAAGAACCATAACCCATGTGTCACATACCTTTGTATGTATCATTTGTCCTAACCCATGTTTTATATGTATTTATTTATGAAGGGTTTAATCTCTAATTGTGTATGGTTTATTTGTTGCATTTTGGTTTTGCGTGTTCTTTAAAATCCCATAGCTTGATCTCATATTCAAGGGTAGAGGTGTTTTCTAGTTCAATGGGTCTCTCTTGAAAACCCTAACTTTTCACTATCTACAGTTTCTTTTGAGTGGGTGATTTCAGTTGGAACAATGAGGGTTTCTAAATTTTTACAATGACAAGGAAGACAATATTGTTGGGCCTGTGAGCCCACAAAGAATAAATTTATAGCAAATAACAAAAGACCAATGGAAACACACACAAATATTACACGATCATTTGTTTACGTGGTAAACCATTTGTAAGGAAACATCCATGGGACAATGGCAATCAATATTCTAATTGTTCAATAAATAAGAGATTGCAAGACTAGCCCAATAGTAGGCTTACAATCCATGACACAATACATCCCTCTATGGGCTACATATTTAAATCATTCCTCCACCTGACCATACAACGATTGTATTAATTATAGAACTACTAATCCTATCTTTGCTATATTGTTTCAACAAATTTAACAACAAATAGTTATAGTATATGTTGGAATAGTTGTATGGAATTGATGTCTTAGTTATGGAAAACTACCATCTCCTTTCTTGGGTAAATTCATTGTCACTCGTTCAATAATATCCACCTTGACAACGATTTACTTAATGCCTTTCCTTATTCATTCTTCACCTTTCTTGTAAGCCAAGAGAATCCAAACACCATTGTAGCATCTCGAACAATATTGGTTCCATGAACATGTCTATACTATTTGGTCTAGTATTGAATTTCTCGGGAATCACTCCACCTCCATTGATAAACTGTCTTCCAAAATGATACTTTGAGACATAACTGTTGAGGATTGTGTAACTTTGGAAGATATCCTTATTGTACTTTTACTGTATTATTGTTATACCTCCTTCGGGGGATGCTATTGATGTATTTGGTCATGTAAAAGTCTTGAAAGAATCAATGTAAGCCTTCCATTGTAAGTCGGGTCAATAGAACCAAAAAAAATTATGACATAAATCTTATTTTGAGTCTCCCTAGAGAGTCGACCTAGTTAAAAAGAGAAGTCGTCCCAGTTAGGGTAAAAGGTCACTCACACATTAAGTATAAATAGAAAAGAGACTCCTCTCATTTGAACACATAAGTTTACTCAAGCAATCGATCAAGAGAGAGAAGAAGAAGTTCATTGGGAAGAAAAAGAAGCTTCTCTTGTCTTTTGGGATCATCTTATCTTGTTTTGTCATTATATTTGTTAACTGAATCTATATAGAAGAAGTTGTTGGGTTTTCTCCCTCATGGTTTCCCAAAGGAAAAAATTGCGTGTCTATTGTGTTGTTGTGCTTGTCTTTCTTTCAGTGATCCTATTGCATGTGGTTATTGTGATATAATGCAAATTGTTTGAAGATATAACATAATCATATTGGAAACACTAAAATTCGAGCATGGTATCAAATCCATCTCGAAAGAAGTCAATCGTAATTGACGAAAGTTGGAAACTAGGGTTTCGTATTCCGAGAACATCCCTCCACATTTCATCTTGAAAAGGAGGTCCAATCAACTCTCCCAGTAAGGTGCATCTTCCTATCGAGGCATATTCTAGTTTCGTGGATTTTCAATTTTGACCCTATCACTATTGTCTAGAAAACTGGGGCATAATAATTTTTGCAGTTCTGACCACGTATCTAGAAAAATAATACCATTTCTTAACTCACCTTGAGGAGCTGCATCTCTCTCTCCAAACAAATTTGCAATATTACAAAGTTGGAAATTAGGGTTTCTCTATCAAACCCTAGAATCAACCCAAAACAACTTTCCAGAAGACCTTGAAGCAAGCACTTGGTTGGAGAAATCTTATTGGTAAGCACTATTCTCTCTATTTCCATTTGAGGTTCTCATTTTATCAAGATGAAAAACAATACCAAGCTTGAGGATAATATTAAAGGAGTTGAGAACTTTCGGGCATGGAAGTACAAGGTGATTCTCATACTAGAAGAACATGACTTGGAAACTATGTCAAAGAATAAGTTGTAGAGCCAGAGGGAGATGAAGAAAACGATAGAGACAAGAAGAATATGGTCAAGTCTAAGAGGATCATTGCTGACTCCATCAAGGATCACTTGATTTTACATGTTTCCTCCTAGAGGACTCTCAAGGAGATGTTTGATGTGTTGACCCTCTTTTATAAAGGAAAGAACATTAATAGGAAGACAACCTTGAGAACTCAACTCAAGGGTGTGAAGATGCAAAACTTAGAAAACATACAATCTTACTTCACGAGGTTCTCCCAAATCAAGGAACACTATAATCTATTGGATACAATGTTGAAGAAGCAAAAGTGGTGATGACTACTTTGAATGGTCTCCCAAAATCATGGGAAACATTCATTCAAAGCATTTGTGTTAGAATAAAGCTCACCAAATTCAATAGGATATGGGAAGAATGCACACAAGAAGAAGCTCAATTAATAGCCAGAGAAGAGAAGATGGATGAGGATGATAATCAAGCCCTAACAGCTCATGCCAAGAAGGGAAAGACCAAGAAAGAAGAACACTCTCACAAGAATCCTAGAAGATTTCAAATGAAGGACTACTCAAATTTCATATGTTACTCTTGTGATGAGAAGGGATATATTACAAGAAATTGCCCCAAAAGAAAAGACCATGCAAAGAAAGGAATGAATAAGAGGTATCATGCTCACGCTAGAGAAGGTGATGAACCAATCAAGAAGAGAGCTAGAGAAGTCTCCTCCAATGATGAAGAATATGTCTTGATTTTAACACTCACAGGTACGGTTACCCATGGTAGCAATGTTTAGCTTGTTGATAGTGGTGCTTCCAAGCACATGAGCAGGTTCAAGCACTCTTTCACCCACATGACAAATGAAGACTCACCTCACAAGGCCAAACTTGGACATGACTATGATTATCCCATAAAAGGGGTAGGAGAAGCGTCCTACCAACTAGAGTTAAGAAAGTCTATCAAGATGACAAATGTTCTCTTTGTACCAGGATTGAAGAAGAATCTCCTTTCTGTATTAAGCCTAGATGCGAAAGGATTATGAGTTGCATTTGTTGATGGACAAGTACTCATGTTACCTAAAGGTAAAACCTTTTATGATGCAGTAGTAATTGGAGATCAAGAGGGAGGCTTGCACATATACACTATAAGGCATTATCGATCATAAGAAAAATGGCGACAGGTCTGCTGGAGCTCTAGATAAAACATGAAGGCGTGTGCAAAGGATGTGCATAAGGGGAAAATGTGAAGAAACCATTTCCAAGCAGTGACAACAAAGTGAAGGAGATCTTGGAGATTGTACACTCGAGTGTCTGTGGACCCATGTCATCCAACTCTCTAAGCGAGTATGCATATTATGTTTATTTTATATATGATAACTCCTGCAAAACTTGGATTTACATTTTGAAGACAAAATATGAAATGTTTAGTAAATTCAAAGAATTTAAATAACTTGTAGAGAATCATACTGAAAAATAAAATAAATACTTTGAGATTAGATAAATATGGTGGTGAATTTAGTTTGAAAAGTTTCAAAACCCTATGTAAAGAATAAGGGATTCAAAGGAAGTTGAGCACTCCCTATAATCCACAACATAATCATGTTGCGAGGAGAAAGAACAAGACAATAATGGAAGCAATGAAAGCCATTATCCATGATCAAGATCTTCCAATGCACTTATGGACCGAAGTAGCAAGAACAACAGCTTATGTCCAAAACAAAACACCACGTCATGTACTAGAGAATAAGACACCAGAAGAAGTATTCTTAGGAATACAAACCAGAAGTCAACCATCTCATAATATTTGGATGTCCAATATACATACATGTTCCTAAAATATTTAAGACAACTAAGTTGTATCCTTTAGGAAAGAAGGGCATCTTCATCGAATACACCAATACATCGAAGGCATATAGAGTTTATATACTGGGCTTCAAGAAGTTCGAGACTAGCTAAGATGTTACCTTCAATGAAGATACAACTTTCAGTAGATTAAGGTAGATTCACTCCGATGATCATGAATAATGATGTTTGGGATGTGGTTATGAAACCATAAGGGAAGCCACTAGTGTCTTCCAAATGGATCTATAAGATAAAGCATGCAGCGAATGGCAACATCGAGAAATACAATGCTATATTTGTGGCTTATGGCTTCTCCCAAAAAGAAGGATAGAGTATCAGGAGACATTTGCTCCTGTAGCCAGATACACTTCTATTAGAGATATTCTTGCAATAATTGTAGTGATGAAGTGGAAGGTACACTAGATGGATGTGAAGACAAACTTCCTGAATGGTGTAGTAGAAGAGGAAGCGTATGTGGAACATCCACTTATATTTGAGACACATGACAAAGAGACACGTGTGCAAATTGAAGAAGGCCTTGTACGGTTTGAAACAGGAACTTAAGACATGGTACGACATGATAGATAGATTTATGACCAACTTGGGATTTACCAAGAGTAAAGCGGATTCCAACCTCTACTTCAAGGTTGAGGATGGAAAACCAGTGATACTACTATTGTATGTAGATCACCTATTCCTGATAGGTGATGAGAAGCTCATTGCAGAAATGAAGAAGAAGCTTGCCACTGATTTTGAGATGAAAGACCTGGGTATGATGCATTATTTTTTAGGTCTTGAGGTGTGGAATAATCTATATGAGATTTTCCTTAGTTAAAGAAAATATGCGGTAAATATCATGAAGAGATTTAGAATGATGGATTTCAAGGCCATGGCTAGACTGATGGCATCGAACTTGAAGTTTTTTTGTGATACTACTTCGAAGACAATTGATGCCACATTATACAGGAAAATGATTGGTTCGTTGATGTACTTAATGAACACAAGGTCAGATATATGCTTTGCGATGAACACATTGAGTTAGTACATGGTATAGCCGAGACATGTTAACTTGATTGTTGCAAAGCATGTGTTGAGGTACTTGAAGGGCACAATTGATTACAACCTCAGATATGTGATAGATCAGAGGATTAGCCTCCAGGGCTACGTTGAGTCAGATTTGGTTGGTAGTGCCACAGATAAGAATATCACTTCAGGGTGTTGCCTCAATTTGGGGTCTGACATGATTTCCAGGTTCAACATGAAGCAGATGAGTGTGGCACTAAGTAAAACCAAGGCATAGTACATTACAACTTGTTCAATTAGTTGCGAGGTAGTATAGCTTTGGAAGTTACTTTCAAGATTGGTTACTCTGGAGTTAGAGGAGACTTGTTTGTTCTATGGCAACCAAAGTTGTGTAAAGTTGTCCAAGAATCCCGTGTTTCATGACAAGTCAAAGCACATCAAGATCGGGTACCACTATATCAAGGATATGGTGTACAGAGGAGTAATAAAGCTCCAGTATATTGTGATGGACAAGTAGATAGCTGATGTGTTGACCAAGCCTCTGTCGAGAGTGAAGTTTGAGTACTCCAAGTACAATATTGGAGTTGTCCATATCGATGTCCATCATAAGAGGGAGTGATGAGTCCCAGATGCAGACTAATGGTCTTCATATCCAACATGAACAAGGATTGACACTATGGAAGACATATGTACTTTACATCCAACAGAAAAAAGGGATGGCAATGTAAAGATGTGCATCCAACAGAAAAAGGGATGGCAATGTAAAGATGTGCATCCAACATGTAAAAGGTTTGGCACTGAAAAATGTGTGAGATTTATATCCAATATGAAAAATGGTTGACACTATAAAGATGCGCATCCAACATGAAAGAGGGATGGAACTGTTAAAATGTTCATCCAACATGAAAAAGGGTTGGCACTACATAGACATGTGAGATATACATCCAACATGAAAAAGGGTTGGCACTGTAGAGATATGTGGGAGCTACATCCAACATGAAAATGAGTTGGAACTATAGATATATGTGTGATCTACATCGAACATGAAAAAGGTATGGCACTGTAGAGATATGTGGGAGCTACATCCAACATGAAAAAGGTTTGGCATTGTAGAGATATGTGGGAGATACATCCAGCATGAAAAAGGGTTGGCACTGTAGAGATATGTGGGAGCTACATCCAACATGAAAAAGGTTTGGCATTGTAGAGATATGTGGGAGATACATCTAGCATGAAAAAGGGTTGGCACTGTAGAGATATGTGGGAGCTACATCCAACTTGAAAAAGTGTTGGCACTATAGAGATATATGGGAGCTACATCCAACATGGAAAAGGGTTGGCACTGTAGATATATGTGTGATCTACATCCAACAATTAAAAGGGTTGTCATTACAGAACTTATAGTGATATATAGATTCAAGAGATGTCACAAGTCAATGGTGTAGTCTGAGGGGGTATTTGGTAGATGGAAACAACCCCAAACTTCAAAAGCATCAAGAGTCAAGTTTAAGTCGCCTCCCAAAATTATGTAAGGCGGTTGCAAAATACCACTAGCTACCACAGAACTCCAAAAATATCCCTTTTAAAATATGAACCATAACAATTTAAAATATGGATAAGATCATCAAAACCTATGATACATCCCTCCAATAAAATACCTGCACAACTTAAAAAGGGTTTTAAATCCACCATAGAAGGATTTCAGGCCACCAATTGACCCCCCGATAGAGTAGATGAGCCTAAAGCACAACAAAACAAACTAGGAAAGAGGTGCATAAAAAACTCAACAACCTTTAGAGCTAAGCACGTCTTTTCTTTGATCAAAACTAAAACAGATTTGATGATCTCAAAAATCCATTTTAGGACATTGAATTTGGGAGTGCTCCCTACCCCCTTATATTAAAGGACATACATATCATTGATCAACCAGCTCTAAGGCCTAATCATCTCCAATATGATAGAAAACCGAGGATGTATGAGGATTTCTAGCAGTTCTTTCAGCCTAGAGGACAAGGGTACATAGGGAGGAACACCAACACATACAACAATAGGTTCTGGACTAACTATAGAGGGACCCCCTTTTTTTTCTTCTTCTTTTGAAGGGTAACGTTCAGAAACTGAATAGGATTAATAGAGGAGGTTTCGAGATCATGAGGATTAACGAAAAAGATAACCATATGAGCTTGTAAACATTGACCCAAAAGAGAAGAAGTTCAAGAGATCAGATGGCAACTAAAAGAGTTATGAGAAATACTAGAAGGCATAGGACAATCAATAAACAAAGTATTAACGTCCCAAAAATATAACAAGGCCGACCCAACACACGAAGGGATCTAAGGCATAGGACAATCAATAAACAAAGTATTAACCTCCCAAAAATATAACAAGGCCGACCCAACACACGAAGGGATCTAAGTGCCATCAACCCTAACTCGCCTCACACCAACATTACAACCTACCCATCCAGATTCATCAAGAGGGATAAAGGAAGATTCATGACTCCACAAAATAAGGTTTATATTCACTTCGACTAGGTCAGTCTCTAAATGAGAGTAGCAAACAAAGGAGAAATATTCTTCCTCATAAAGAGAAAGCACGAGGGAGTCTTCCACACCCCTTACAACAAACCCTTATCTCAAGAATTTAAAGCCTCCAAAGTAGGAGAGGAAACCTTCCTTCTTTACAAGCTTGGCTCCAAGCTTTTGGTTGAGTAGATTCCCTCGCTCCCACGTTAGAAAAATAAATATTACCCAAAAAAGGCCCTCCAAAAATCTCTACATCCAAAGAGGGAAAAATAGAGGGAATAAAAATATAAGACACCATCTATCTCCTTGTATCCTCAAGAGACCTAATCACCTTTAATTATTTTGTAGATAAATAATTAAGAAAGGAGGGTAACATATGAAGTTTTCTCATGAGTGAAGACATCGTCGATGTAGAAAAAATGCCAAATTTTCTTGGAAGAGGAATTGATGAAGATAAGAGCAAATTTACGCGTGAACAAGCAAAACAACCCAAATCTGAAGGCTTTGACTGAAGCAAATCAACTTTCAGCTCAACCCTCGAAAAAAACCTTGGACATTACTTCTTTAGGTGCTTGGTCTCATGAGATAAGAAACATCTGAATGGAATACGCTTGTAGTCCAATTTTTGGACAAAAGAAACATCACTCCAATCAATAGTAACCTCCGTTGGTAAACCTTTTGACACATCAAACTTGCTGAGGATTGTTGCCATGCATTTTTCCTCCCCATAAAGCATATCCAACTCCATATGAATAATATGACCTATTCAAACACCGAATGAGACCATAACTGAAGAGGGAAACCAAGATCAAGCACCAAAGATGACGAAGCACCACCAACTCCTTCGAAAGCTTAAATGGAAGAATGCCACTAGCTTAGAACTAATGAACCACCACCAACATTCCATAATCCATGATAAGACACAAGAAGATTCTTCCATAAACAAAAAATGGAAGTAGTACTACCCGTTCACCAAAATGATAAGTTTTGGATAATGACCAACCATTGGCTTCCACTACACCCAAATCCATTCAAAAAATTCAAACCAATTCAAAGAGACATTTTCCAAATGCCCAATAAGAGACATCGTAGCCAAACCCGCCACCCTATCCATGTTCACATCACAACCAATCATCATGTGATACTATTCTTCCACAATTCTGAAGGTTTTTTGGGCACTTACAGTATGTGCTTGCTTGCCCGAGACATGACTACCCCCTCGCCCCTTGAACCCCTAAACCAACAACAAGAGGAGCTAATGACCCTACACCCTTCACCACAACTCTGATACTGGGAATGATCTTGGGACCTAAGCCGCCTCAAGGGTTTATCTTCCTAGGTATAACTTTCAACAATAAACCCAAATTTGAAGGGAATAAGCACATGGGAGTCAGAGACGAAGACACGCGAGTCGCCTACCCCCCCCCCCCCCCCCCNCCACCGCCATCTTATAACCATTAAGTAACGACAGCACATTCAACTGAAAAACATGTCGAAAATTATCATTAGAGGAAATATAAACACGAACAGGGATCCCCTCCTGGATGGAATTTGGCCACGTTAACAGATCATCCACCATTGATGGAAGCAAAGGACAAGAATATTCATCCATCGAACGGCTAGGGATAAACCCCATAGAACCCCAAAAGGACCATACAAAGATCGAACTTGCAACACAACCCAATACAACGCCAAAAACATGGCTTAGAAAACATTATTTAGGTTTCCCACTTTATTTACATGGTTGGTAATACCTCAATGGGTGGCCCAACTCCTAAGCCGCCATGGATTTAAGGGTTACAAATCCCTATGGTTTTAGAACCCATCTAGGGTTTGACTAAGCTTCTTTGATTAAAAGTTACTTTATTAAATAAAAGATCTTTTAAGCTTTTTTTTCTCATTAAGTTACTTTTGAAAAGTTCATGCAACTTTAAGTTTCCACATAAATTTAATGTAAAGTACATATCATTTATTTTATAAAAATGTTTCACTATAAAATCATTTTTTGAATGCAATTTTAATTTATAAAGTAGGTTCATTGTAAAAATGTTTCTCACTTATTTTATAAAAATGGACCATTTATTTTATCGTAAACATAAAATTATTTGTTAAAGTGAGTTTATAGGCAAAGTTAAAGAAGGAATAGATTGTCTTTTTGCTAATAGACCTCATTATGTATCGTTCACCATGTGGACCAACCTCTATTAACCAAATGGCATTTTGGTTTCTTTTATGCACACTACAAGGAGAACATTTTGTAGCAGAGGTTTAACGGAACCTCTTCCAAAAAATTATCCATTTTTTCATTTATAGCGGAGGTGGTCAAGCAAAGGTTTTTTAGTCGGTGCACTTTAATTGTAAAGATGCACTAGTCCGCTTACAAACATAACACACTGGTGTGTAACTAACAATGCGCACAAATTACCTTTATTATTACAAAACTCTAAAACATTGTTTCTATTTTAAAAACCACACATTGGTGCTCAACGAAAAACAAAGAGCATCGACGCCTAAAAGGTGTGCATACAAATATAACACTATCTATGCCTATATCAAATAGGCGCACTAGTAAGCATAATACAACTACTAACTCATTTTTACATTTAGACCCAAATCTTGTTGACGCGTTATAAACTTGTACATGCATGGGTGTGTTATGTATATATATCATGCATCAATGCATTCATGTATTGCATTTAAAAATATTGATTTTTTCATTTAAAAATAGCACAACGATACGCTTCGATACATAAATGCATCAGTGTGTCTCTCTATTAGGCGCACCGAGGTAGGGCAATATTAAAACAAAGATAAATCATAATAAAATTTAAAACTTTCATGTTATGCTTCCAACCAGCCACACGAGCATCAATGCTCAACATCTACTTATGACCGCCCTGTTTGCAGTGCTCTATAGTGTCATTTCGATGCTTCGATAGCTTTGTCGGTGATTTTTCAATTTTTTTAAAATAGTCCATACTTCCGTTTTTTTCTCAACGGGCCAACCATGCCTCCTTGGGTGGAAAGAAAGAAGGTAAATTTTTTGTTATCTCCTTATTTACAATTTTAGTGGATTAAAATTTTAAATTCATTTTATGTTTGCCATCTTTTTCAATTGTTTAAATAAATTATGCACGATGTGATTTATGCATTTGAATTGCACAATATTGCATTAGTGGGTCCTGTAAATTTACAAGAAGCACCACATTGGTGCATCCCATGTAATGCATTGTCCTAGTGTTTCTAATCATAACGCATCGGTACCTCGCAAAAATAAAATAAAAACCTCACCGGTTCATTCTGAACCATATGTCGAATTGTAACAGAGGCGCTCTTAACACACTGCAAGTACAAAAATGGTCAAAAAAGAAAAAAAACCTTTGGAGTGCATTTAGATACAGAACATACTGGCCCAATTAAGATAAAATAAAAACACACGTTAGTGCATTCCATCCCCTAAATGCATCATCTCCAATGCATTCTATAACACAATACAACAATGCCTTAAAAATTAGACATAAAAAATCAACCTCGTGTTCTACCCCTGTAACTCACTGTGGACGATGTGTTTTAAAACACAACACACCACAACACCAAAAATATCGATTAGAAAACTTGCCAATATGTTTTATCTCCTCTATTGCACTATGCACAAAGTATGACAAAACATAACACACCAATACCTCACAAACAAAACATAAAACCGTCATGAGTGTGTTTATTATATTATAGTGCATCATTAGCAATGCATTCTTGAACATAAGGCATTGCCACAATAAATTAAATATACAAAACTTAATGGTGTGTTCCTTCCACTAAAAACCACGTATAATGATGTGTTCAGAAACACAACACACTACCCCATTAAAAATAAGACAAAAACATAATCAATGCATTTCGACCTAAGTCACATGACACGAGGACACGGGACACCGAGGACACGAAAATACGAGTATTCGACACGAGACACGACAACCCCAAAAATAGGACATGGGGGACACGTTTTATATATATATATATATATATATATATATATATTATAAAAATACATAAAGATCTAGATTTTCTAAAAACTAGAAGTATATACAGTGTACGTCAATCATAATATCATTCAATTGAAATTTGTCAATGATGAATCAGTAATAAAATTATCAATGAATCATGAACTTTAAACCATAAATTGCATATTTGATATTTCTCATTAAACCACAAAAATCAAAATGTATTACATAGATATCAAGAGAATGCCACCGACAAATACAAAATAGAGTATATACTACTTAGTACTAAGTCTAGTATCTACTGTACTACTAGATACAAAATGAAAATACTAAATAGCCACAGGGAAGAATACCATAGCACATCAATGGTACTAGCCATAGTCAATCGTCTTCTTGCTCCTCCATGTCAAAATTAACAGTATTGTCGTAGCTATTTCCTCTATCCTCCTCCTCCTTTACACCCTTTTTGACAGGACACATGTCCAGAAATCAGGACACGTTACTGGCAGGTGTCCGACACGTGCTAGAAAGTGTCCAGATTTTGGGACACGAAAATTATGGTGTCGGACACGTACTAGGGAAAGTGTCGTGTCCGACACGTGGAATACGAGACACGGGCCCTATTTGGAAGTGTCCCGTTACTTAGATTTCGACTCATATGTTGCAGTATAACTATTGTGTCCTTTAGCATAATGCACCGTCCATAAGATATAAAAACAAAACACATTTTGGGTGCATTAAAAAACACAATGCATTGCCTCAACTAAAATAAAAATAAACATGTGGGTTCCTTCCATCCCAACTAACGCATCGGCGTTGGTGCATTCTATAACACAATGCATTGCCACCTTAAACATTAGACATAAAAATATTACTAATGCGTTCCATCTCCTTAAAGGTATCGACGACGATGTGTTGTATAACAAAGACACCACAACACGAAAAAAGAAAGAATAAAGCTTACGGTGTGTTTCGGCGCCTCTAGTGCACCATTCATGATGTGTGACATAACACAACACAGTATTAAACGCTTGTTTTTCTAGAACATAATGCATCACCCCCACTAGAAATAAAATAAAAGCACACGGGTGTGTTTCAAGCCAACTAATGCACTGTTAATGATGCATTGTATGACATAATGCAACGCCAATTTAAAAAACAAACAAACTCATTGATGTGTAAAGTCACTTGTAACACACCATTATTAGTGCGTCCTAAGAAGGAAAAACATCAAGCATGGTGCACATTAATTATTCCAGGTGCATCGATTACTTTATCACTCTTTTTTTTTTCCAAACAGATTTTCAATATCAATAATTCATAAATACAAAATGGTTATATAAGTGTGTGTTTTAGAATTTCAATTTGTTTTATCTATATATATGTGCCTAAAAATAATTGTATGTGAATAAGAGACGACAACAACGAGCACAGGTCAACATGTACAACTTTGTACGTTGTGGGAGGTTATAAAGAGGGAGAGGGAGACACTTCCTCACCCTCTTATTTCTCGCACACATGCCCTTTTGAAGAATGCTTGCGTCCTCAAGTTTATGAGGAGGCTACATCACTCAGGGGGACTCTTCATTATTACAGTAGTTGATTTGTCATTGGGATCACGCGAGGCATGATTTTAAAGTCGGTCCCAATTTGTAGTATCAACGTAGAGAGGAGGATTTTTATTTCAGTATTGGGTTGTCTAGGAGAGGGAAGGTTTGGCCCTAGTTCCATAATCTACCACCTAACATTACATGGGAGAGCCAACTAGCATATGTTTAGAGATATGTTAGCCCATAAATTGTTGAGTCTACTCAGTTCCAAGTTGCTAGTGACCAATTGTGGTTACATGCATGTATCTTATTGTCACATAATTAACACACTATACCTCTCATGGGAAGTGCATTAGTTTCTCTTTGATGTACTATGCAGATAATTTGGTTACATGCATGTATCTTATTGTCACATAATTAACACACTATACCTCTCATGGGAAGTGCATTAGTTTCTCTTTGATGTACTATGCAGATAATTTAGTTCAGAGGCCCTAATTGATTAGGTGGTTAGAGATATTTTTGAGACAATTTTGTTTTTCCTTGGATCATTGTCGCTTTGTTTTTTTATGGCAAAGGATTATTCACTTTTGCGTCATAGTTGTTTACGTTATTCTTTGAGAGGTTCCATGCCACTCGACCACCATCACCTAGAGGCCTCCATCATATGCCTATGAATGATACATATATGCACATGTGGGGGAAGTTGTTGACCAAGAATGGCCATGTACCTCAATTGGTTCGAGAGATTTGAAATTTCTTGGTTAGTGAATACAATCATGTCCTTGATCTTGTACAATACCCATACATGAGGATGGATTCATCTTATTTACTTAAGACGAGCCACTAGGTGAGAGTGTTATTATTATCATTATTTACTTAAGACGAGCCACTAGGTGAGAGTGTTATTATTATCATTATGTTTTGGTAATTGTAGTTTCATATTTTTTTGTCTCATTTAATGCAAATGTAATTTATTGTAACATTTTGTTTCAATTATCTTATTATTATTATTTTTTTTTACTATAACATAGGAGTAGATTATAAAGAGATCGGTAAACCAGCAACTGCGTGCTTTGACAGGGGTACATAAAGCCTTAGCTTAGTTGGATAATAAAACAAAATGGATCTAGGATCCAATGCTTCCAATGGATAGAAAACAGTGCTTAAAGATAGAGGGAGGCGAAAATTTAACATAAAGGAGGAATACTGCTTGAAACAGAAACTACAGACATTCTTCAGACTGTTGTTCATTTGCCCATTTTAGTTTGCAGATTTGCAATGGCAGATTCCAGAGCACTTATTCGATTACCAAAATTTCCATGGACATTTGCAATGTCCTTGAAGTTTGTTTGAGTTTCTTCCTTGAATTTTTCCAGCTTTTCATTTGAGTCTTCGTGATCTACTCGTAGTTTTCTGAGGTCTTCATTGATGAGATCCCAAGCTTTCTCCCCCGCCTGGTTGGACTCTTTCAGGAGACTATCTTGCTGATCAAGCCGAGCTCTGAGCCTTCCCAATGAGGTCTCCAGAGAATCGATCTTTTCTTCAACTGTGGGGCCAGATTCAGAACAGGAGGCCATATCAAACAACGAGGAAGGAGATATACGATCAGTATTAGACCGTAAGACGGATTGCAATCACTTCAGGAAAACTACCTTTGGCTTTCCAACTTGTAAACTCTCCTCTGTGAGTTCAGCTTCGTTTCTGGAGAGGAAGATGAGATAAGTTTTCAAAAAATAACAGTCTGGCATGGTAGTGTAGTCACGGGTATTCCTCCTTTTGTGATTTGGCTTAGATCTCTTGGTAGAGAGATGAGAGAAACGTGATTCAGACCGATTCTTTAAGCGATTTGGGATCGATTTCCTGTCAGTAATTGAAGAATAACAAGGATCAGATCTCTTCTTTTTGTGATTTGGCATATCATTCCTGTCAGTGTAAGTGGAGGAACGTGGGTCACGTTTTCTTGGCATGGCAAAGGAGCACGCTGGAATTTGAAAAACAATCTGTATGATCTAAGGAATGTCACATCTATATTCATCTTCATCATTCACTAAGACCCCTCTTCCCAGGAGAGTCCCATGGTTTGCAGCCTTGTCAGCCAGCGAATTGAGGGCCCGTAGCACATGGTAAAAACTTATTGTTTGAAACTTTTTGCTTAAGTCGCGAATTTTTTGATAAATTTGAGCCAACCTGAGTTGCGTAGGGCGTTTATTCTGGTTTAGAGCAAGAATCAGCATTCTAGAGTCCCCAAAGACCGTCAACTTGGTGATTCTTTTGGACAAGGCAATCTTTAGCCCCTGCAGAAGTCCACAGAATTCGGTGGTATTGTTTCATTCAATACCGAGTCCCCAAGAGTAGCTACTGATCATATTTCCATTAGCCAAGCTGATCACTCCCCCGCAACCAGCTTGGCCTGGATTGCCCTTTGCAGCACCATCAAAGAAGAGACAGTGATTGTTCAGCGTAGACTTCCAGCTAATAAATTTAGTTTCTTCAAGCCTAATTTCCCAATGGGCTGGTTGAGGTAGAATAGGACTGGGTCGATTCTGAAGGTTGGATATGATCAAGCTTAGCCAATGCGACTCTTCAGGCAGTAGACAGACAGAATCATTCAGATTATGCTCCAAAACTTCCCCAAGAACTGCTCTGGCTTGGATGGCAATTTTATTAGGCTGACTTTCTTGATCCCTAAAAATACAGTTGTTTCTTTCTATCCACAGCTTCCAGCAAATGGCTTTTGGGAACCAGTTCCAGGTTGTTCGAAGAAGAGGCTTCTTGGACAGTTGAAAAGGCGACAAATTCATCCAATTTGAGAGCATCCCTTGAATAGTTTCTGGTAGATTTATTCCCGGATTTAGTCCCAAAGCTTTTGTCCACACCTTTTTGGAGAATTGATAGCCCAGGATGATATGATCAGCTGTTTCTTCCTCACTTTTGCAGAGAGGGCAGCGGGTAGGGCCTTCCATACCTCGTTTCTTTAGATTTTCCCTTGAAAGAATGCTCTTGTGGGCAAGAGTCCAACAAAAAAAGTCAATTTTTGGAATGAAGGGCTTGGGCCAAAGGTACTTCCAAATCACCAGATTGGGGGCAAATGAAGGGATTGCTTGACTGATCTTGTAACCTTCTGAAGTTGAGTAATGCCTTGACATATTACCCCACCCTCTTCTATCTCTGAGATTTTTTTTAATAGGAGCTTTGCCTTGGAGGAGGCTAGTAAAAAGTTCAGCTTCTTTTGTTAGATCAGGGTGGGGGTCACCAAGGGTCCAGCCTATCCATAGGTTGTCATCCCAAGCTGATAGGTCCCACAGCATGGTGACTCCTTTAGCCACGAGCCAAAGCTTGATGTTTGGCAACTTTCGAGCATAACCCCAGAGGAGGTTCCCCAAGGATTGAGTCTTCCCACACTTTAATTTTCTTCCCATTCCCCGGAATCCAGTAAAGGTTCTTTTTGAACATATCCAACGCTTTAATACATAGTTTATAAACGGGAGAACCTTTTCTGTAAGGAGGTTGCATGTCCAGGCACCTCTTCTTTGGTCCAGGAAAATATTTTTTGCGGAGAGCTTTCTTACTCTAGCTATCTTTCCCTGTGATCATCTGCCATAGCAGCTTTGCTCCTAGAGCTAGATTTTGGTTGTGTAAACTCCGAATTTGAAGCCCTCCTTCATTATGTGACTTTTTTATCTTATCCCAGCTGACGAGGTGGAGTTTTTTGCATTCCCTTTGCCCCCTTCCCAAATGAATTTCTTGAGAAGTCCTTCTATCTTTCGGATTGCTGAACTTGGAGCGAGCAAGATTGAGGACTGATAAATTGACATGCTGCTGAGAACTGCTTTTCTAAGAGTTGTCTTCCCTGCAAGGTTGAGCCAATTTGCATTCCATTGTTGGATTTTGTCTTTAATTTTGTCTATAGTAGGTTCCCAATGAGCTGGTTTGATTTTGATTTTGCAGATGGGAATGCCCAGGTAAAGGAAATTGTCCCAATTCATAGTGCCTTCCATTCCAAGCGCTCTTGCAATTTCCCCTAGCTCTCTTGCTAAGCACTTCCAGCTGAATATTTTACTTTTCTGAAAATTTATTTTGCTGCCGGATACCTTTTTGTAAATGTCCAGTTCATGTTTAAATTGTACCGCTGAATGGGAGTTTGCTCCCCCTAGCAAAAGAGTGTCATCAGCAAATTGAGCATGGTTTATGTCACGTACATTGTTCGCTATTCTTAGGCCTGGCAGCATGTGGATGTCCTGACTAAGATTGAGTTGAAAGCTGAGCATTGACGCTTGAATGGCATAGAGAAGAGGGGACAGCGGGCAGCCCTGTCTTAGGCCTCTGGAGGCTTTGAAGAAATTTGTTGGCCTGCCATTGACTAGTGGGGCTATCCATGGATCACCCACGCAGCCTTTGATCCAGCTTATAAAGGCTTGTGAGAAGCCAAATTTTGTCATAACAGCAAACAGAAAATCATGTCTTACACGATCGAAAGCATTAGCTAATTCAAGTTTAATGGCCATACCTTTTTCGTTGCGCTTAAAGCTTGAATGGATTGCTTCTTAGACGAGAGTGATGTTGTCAAGAATTTTCCTGCCTTTGATGAATCCGCCTTGGTTTTCTGGAATAATC
Source organism: Pseudotsuga menziesii (assembly GCA_001517045.1). Taxonomy (NCBI): domain Eukaryota; kingdom Viridiplantae; phylum Streptophyta; class Pinopsida; order Pinales; family Pinaceae; genus Pseudotsuga; species Pseudotsuga menziesii. The sequence goes on from LPNX010745959.1 coordinate 635,543, forward strand.
CTTGGCAGAATTCTTTTTAGTCGGGTGCAATAATCTTGGTGATAATCTTGTACCCAGTGTTACACAAAGAGATTGGCCTGAATCTATTGAAGGAGTTGGCACCTTTTTCTTTTGGGATCAGAGCAAGGAAGGAGGAATTGGTGCTGCCACCCAGTTTGTTGACGTTTTGAGAATACTGGATCATTTTTAAGAGGTCAAAATTAATTATTGACCAGTAGCCAGTGAAGAATCTTGTAGTGAAGTCGTCCGGACCCGGGGCGCTATCTGGCTTCATGAGCTCAAGGACATCTTTCAGCTCATTCATAGTGACTGGGGAAATAAGGAAGTTATTTTCCTCAGGATTGATAAGCTGAGGGATGAGGTCGAAAGGATGGGCAAGGGTGTCAAGCGGGTCCTCTATGGGAGCTGTGAATAGCTCTTTAAATGTATCCTCAGCGGCCTTCTTTATGCCCTCAAAATCGTTGATCAGCTCTCCTTGATAATTTATTTCAGAGACTGCTTTGTAGTTCTTTCGAGCTTCAGCTTGCTTATGGAAGTACTTAGTGTTTTTGTCCCCACTTAAAAGCCAGAGGTTGCGGTATTTTTGCCTCCAATATTCTTCTTCCAGCCTACAGGCCGAATGGAATGCTTTCTGCTGGTTCTCTTCCTTTCTTAGGTGGCATTCCGAGACAGGGATGGAGTCCGTGAGAGTTTCCAACTCGGCTTGAGCCTCTTTCCTTTTTGAGGTGGGAGAGGTAATGCATCTTTCCCAACCTTTCAAGTCAAGTTTAAGCTTCTTAATTTTTGCTTCCTAGATGAAGGATGGTGATCATTTTATTGGTGTTTCCCGGGAGTCGGAGACTACTTGCATAAAGTCCACCTGATGGAACCAGTGAGGGCTGAAGCGAAAGGGAATCGGGCCAAGGTTTTGGTCAATAGCCAACTCAAGAAGGATGGGCTTATGGTCCGAGGTGCAGTGAGGTAGGATTTTGGAAGAGGCTAGGAGGCCCAAGGAGAGAAAGGAAGAGTGGACAAGGAACCTATCTAGCCTGGCTGCAACATGGCCAGGACCAATTCGCTATTTTGTCCATGAGAACTTTCCTTTGACAGGTTTAATGTCAATCAGATCCCAACCAAGAATTAAGTCTTCAACCCATTCCCTCGATGGATCTCTGACCAGCGTTCCACCTTTTTTCTCATTGGCAGCCAGAGTGACATTCAAGTCACCTGCTACTATGATATTTTCTAACTGATGCAAGTTAAGGAAGGATTCCAGCATATTCCAGCAATCTTTTTTTTTTTTTTTTTTTTTTTTTTTTTTTTTTTTTTTTTCGATTAAACAGTAGGAACATAGAGATTGAAAAGACTTATAATTTGACCAGAGTATTTGTGGATGAGTTTTGTGAACACCCAGTGCAGCGTTCGAACATCATCGTCAAGTTCATACAAGCTAGCATCCCAAAAGGTGGCAATTCCTCCAGATGCGCCTCTGGAGTTGTTGCCTATACCAGGCCCTTGTTTCCAGAATTTATTTCCAGCTTGGAGGGTAGCCGTTTCCTCCATTTTTGTTTCCTAGACTAGCAAAATCTATGGCTTATGGATACGAACCAAGTCTTTCATTGCTTCTTCTTTTAAAGCCGATCCAAGTTCTCTGCAATTCCAGGAAATGTACCGCATTAATTACTTTGAGAGGGGTTGGCCCCTTTTGAGGCCAGTGTTGTTCCTTTTTTGGATTTGGTGTTCATAATGCCTTTTAGGGTCTTTTGTGATCCCTCTAGGATTGCTAGGTAAGTTGCTTCCTCTCTTTTCTTTTTCTTCGATTTCCTTCCTCTTGGATTTTTTATGGGGGTTGCATGCAGGCTGCTAGATGAGGAACCCTCGTCCGATTCTTCATCCGGGTCTATTTCTAATTGAGGATCTGCGCTAGCTTATTTGGAGGATCCTGGTGCCTCAGTAACCATCAAAACTCCCGGATCCTGATGGGGTATTTCCCCAGGCTCCAGCGATTTTGCGTCTTCTCTATTGGCTAGCTGATTTCCTTTTGGGTTGCTTTTATTGCTTTCAGCGTTTGGTTCTTTCCTGGCTGGAGGTTCTTCATCATTTGGAATGTCAGTTGGAGCGATATTTGTGGCTGCCTGGTTCGTTTTGGTTAAGCTGGACGTATGATTTTGCATGCCCACTTCATCCTTTTTTCCATTACTTTTTCCAGATGTTTTCCCTTTTTTAACTGTTTGCCATCCTTCTCCCTCTTCGGGAGCTTGATTTTTGGGGCAATTTCTCTGGAAGTGACCATGTTCATGGCAGAGTCGGCATTTGAATGGTAATTGTTCGTAATCCAGCTTTTGGTAGTGGTGCCAATCTCCAACTTTTAGTTTCACTGCCTCAGGTAGCCCTGCTTCGAGATTGACTTCTACACAAATTCTGGCATAAGAGTATTGACCCTTGTTTTCGACTTTATCGATGTATCTTCTGAGAGCATTTCCAACTTTTTCAAGGGTTTGTATATTCTAGCAATGCACTGGTAGATTTGGGAGTCTAACCCACACTGGAACTTCTTTCGGCATATCCACTTCTGCGTTGAAGTCAGGGGTCCATCTATTGAGATATAGACCCTGGGTACCCATGAAATACGGGCCGTTTCTGAATATGAGATCTCGGTCTTCTTTTCCTATGAATTCGAAGATGAAGAACCCTCGTCCAACAGGGTAGCAGGTTACACTGTTCTTGAGCTGAGGCCTCGAATTCCTTTGGATCCAGTCATCTGTTGTTCTTGTTGAAGGCCAAAGCCCCATGAGCTGGCCTACCAACCCTCTCTCCGCCAATGCTAGAGCGATCTTGATTGGTTGTTCAGAAGGGAGGTCGATTTCAGGAATGGCATCCAGTTTTTTGATGAACTTCGGAATGGATGGAGTCACTGGTTTGAATCCCGGAGATTTGAGCAACCGACAGAAAGCTTCAGCAACAGATGAAGGAGCAGAGGGAGGGGAAAGCCCTCCCCCAGGCGTAGCCATGAGACGACTGAGGCGTTAAACCCTATCAGCGCCGGCAGCACAACGCCATCTCCTTGTCTTTATTGGTCTTCTTCAATTATCTTATTATTAATCTCTATTGCTTTGCATATATTGACACATATGTTGGGGACAAGCCTCCCAAAGATGATGAGGAGATCATATGATCCTAATGTTTACCATGATCAACCTCAGGTATAGAGATATTATCTGCCACGTAGCCTAGATAGTAGAGTTGGAACTAAGGTGGTAGATCGCATATGTCGTCTGATGGCTAGACAAGGAGTGGCACTAGTGATTGTGTAAGACATTTTATGAGTCCCATATTTATTAGATATATGGGATATATTTCCCTGTGGCATGATGTCATTAATGCTTCATGTTGTTGATTATCTCAACCTTTATATGAGGTTGAGGGATGTTGTTGAATCCTCTTCATTTGGACCATCTACTAAGGATGATTCTCCTGGATTTAGACAACATGATTCTCAGCCACCTGGTCCTCCGCTAGAGCAACCAAAATCCCCTCCTCCTCCATCAATCGATCCACCTCCTCCTCCTTCTTATTCACATGTGTCACCAACATCACCATTAACCGATCCAATACCTCCTCCTTCTTATTCACATGTGTCACCAACATCATCGTTGACCGATCCAACAATTCCTCGTCTTGATACACATGTGTCACTAGCATCACCATCGCTTGATTCACCACCTCCTACTCTTATTGATGGATACATTTATATTTGACATGGTGAGATATGCCCATCCAACAGTGGTACTTGACATGTATATTCAATGTTGTATATTTCAGTTGATATGTATATGTATCACATGTTTATTGATTTTGATGATGATATATATATCACTCATGTATATTATGTTCCTTCATTTCATGTTGATGTTGTTATTTGATTTATAAAATGTATATTTATTGATTCGATGAGATGTATATTTGCAATGTATATTGATATATGTGTACACTTGATATGTATATCATTAATGTTGTTATTGTTTGAGTTGTTTAACCTTTAGTTTTATGAATAATTTAATTTTGATTGTTATTACAAAAAGTTATAACCAGTAATGCAACATAATGTTTAACTCTTCTTCAAGGTGAATTATTGTTTTTTGTCCAACAAGATACAATATGTATATTAAACATGTTTAAAACAATAAGTCCTTTGTCTTGCACCTTTTTACCCACTAAGTCATACTTAATTGGTGGTATCAAGTGAGTTGGATGAGACGAACAAACACTATTGTTCATTATTCAAAGTTCATAAGTCATTCAACCTTCTTCTGGGAATTTTTTTTAAATTTCTTGTACCACATGTTCATACCCCCTTGGGGGAGTTGTAATAAAATGTTCTGGCATGGTGGTGTATGTAAAAGGCTCAGTCTCCTAGACTTATATATCACTCTGACTAGCTTAGAGTGTTTTTTTCCATAGAGATTATTTGTTGTTGAATAAACGACTAATAATTTCTGAGTTTTTCACTCATACCTCCAAAGTTGGGGTGGTCGTCTTGGCATTTAAGCCTAGGGGGTTATTAGAGTCTATGTGTTAATGTTTATAAACATACTAGGAATTAATATTGAGTCATATGGACATGTGCTAGGTCCCCCTAGGTTTACTTTTAAGTTTTGTTAAAAATATTTTCTCCCGTAAACTTAGGCGATTTTTTAATAGTATAATTGGAGAAATTGGAAATGTAATAAAAATGTGATTAGGGGTCGGTTTTGGCCTTTAGGGTGCTCGTTTTCTAACTCGGAGCACCCATTTAACCCAAAAACCCACTTTTCCTAAGTTTTAAGTAATAAATTTATCACTTAAGTAAAAAAATCTTCTAAAACTCAATTTTATTAATTAAAAATATAAATAATTAATAAATGGAGAATACTCTCATTTTCCTAAATCAGTGGAAAATGCTCTGATTTGACTGAAATTAGTTTCATCGGCTCTCCTCAGTGAAGGCGAGTTAGACTGGGATTATGGACAAGTGTTATCAGTTGGTGGATGAAAGGGCGTGAGAACTCCAAGTATGGGTTGTGCCCCTCTCTCTCTTCCCTCATGTGTGGGCTTGTTGGCGAGTTGTGAGAGGATGGGTGAGGTTGGTAGGGAGAGGTGGCACCTACCTCATTAAACCCACTCCACTACAACTTAGATCATCTCTACTTCAACTCTCCCTCTCTCTGCTAGTGAAGATTATGCCCCCTTTGGGCCTCTCTGGCTATAAATAAAGTTGCCTTCTCTCATTCAAGCTAGTTAGAGCTGGGGAGAAAGGATTTACATTGTTGTAATATTGTATTGATCATTCTTTTCTTGGAATAAAAGAGAAGCTTTGGAAGCTAAATTGTGGAGTGTTTTTCATGTGTGGATCACCATTATCATGCTGCTTTTGAGGTGAACTGCTATTTTTTCAAGTTTTGCTTTTAACTTGTGTTTTCGTAAATGATTATTGGAATCATAGGAATATATCATTGTAAGTAAGGTTACTTACTCCTATTTTGCTACATATGTTGAATGAGTTAATATGTGCATGCTAAATAAGATTATTTCTCATGCTATGCCATCTTTTTTGCATATGTATCTTCAGATTTAATGAGTTTGTTTGTAGGATTTGTCTTCTAGCTTTAAGGTTTGTCGTGATTGGAAGAGTTGTGGTTCAAGATTGATTCCACCGATTTTCCAATGAGATTGTGAAGATTGTGTCCCTTGGTGCTTCACTAAAAAGTTTCTTTTGCGGATATATTCCAGCAACAAACACTATCTCTTCCTCTTCCTCTTCAAATTCTATTTTTTCTCAAATTGGTCGTCGTTCAATATCTTATTGCTTAGATCTATTTTACAAGTAAAAATTATACATAGATTTAGTTAGTAAGATCTTGTTAGCTCAGATCTTAGTTTTTCGCATGCAAAATACCAATTGAAAGAGATCTACCTCAAATCTATTTTTTTTCTTGCAAGCTTTACAAAGAAATACTTAGCTTGCTTAAAGGTAGTTTTCTTTAAAAGTTTAAAAGGTAAATCTAGCATCTAAGTGCATATTTTATTGGCTGCCCAAAAGGCAAGCCAAGATCCCAAGGAAAGCTTGCTTTCCTTAGTTAATTTTTGCATTTTTTTACATAGTTTTAACTTAGAAAATTTTACAAATTTTTTTGGTTGTCCAAAGACATTTCCAAAGTGTTTTTGGGCACGTTTTGTTAACTTTTTCTTTCTGGATTTTAGTACCCCACATTTGAGCTTCTTTTTTTCTCTTTGTTGTAAGCCTTTGTATCCTAGATAACAAGGACCAAATGTCATTTCTTCTAAGCGTTGTAACTGAGTAATAAAAAGGGATCTCGAGTAGGTTCTTCTGAGCCCACTCCCCATCCCCACGGGGGGGGGGGATCCGTGTCGGTGTCCCTTTTTTGCACTTCTTTATTTATTTTTTCTTTAGTTTAATTTGTTTTATTTATTTGCAGGATAATATACTTTGTTTAATACTGCAAAATCTTATCATATCATTCCATATTCAAAGTAATACTACAAACTTACCCCACGATTTCCTGAGTGACTAGAAAGGGGAAAGAGATTCGTGGTAGATTAATTAGATAACCTTCTTTGTATTTCCTTGCATGTTTAATTTCATTATAAAAATATAAATAAAATATACCCCTCCTTGCTTTCCCGATTGAGGTTCACTTCAACCGACAGAGATTCTTTGAGGTCACTTTTTGCCTTTTAACAAACAAAACTATTCATAAAATCTTTAAAATCCTTTAGATTTCGTTGTGTATGCTCTGCACCACTGTGGTTCGACTAAACAGTTGGTTGCATAAAAAACAACACGGGTGACTGGATTAATTAGTTTTCACACCCCAATTAACCTCCCCAGGCGAAAATCCAATGCCTCAAATTAATCCACTGCGATGGAAAAATCCACAAAGGAAGTGGGAACAAATCGGTAGTGACCTCGAGACACTCTTAGGCTACACCCTTGTCGGTGCAGTGTTGAACATGTCTTAAAGACTCCAACCAACCCTCATATTCCTTGCGGGGAGCCGCATTGGATAATGGTTTTGGACATACTCCTCATACCTTTAGATATATTTGGAGTTCCCTTTTCCCATAAGTTAATTAACTCATCTCTACATTAATCTAAAATTGACCAAGAGCACTTGCAACACTTTCCTTTTCAGCAATACAACAACATTTTTTAGTTGTGGACCCTAATTTGGCACTCGTTCTTTACTTTATATAATCATCCGTTTTTATGTGCTTTATATATCATGCATCGATCTCTGTGTTGTTGTGTTGAAATCATGTTGCAATATCTTGTGTTAGTATTTACTTTCATCAAATTCCTAAGTAATTTAATGTTCATCATAATACTAAGCCTTAACAACCTTAGCAACTAAATAGGATCTACCCCCCTAGCTTCGTTAGGAGTTGGCCTAAACAGAGGAGTCAAGAACAAGGTGACAACCTTGACTCGAGACTTGCCCCTAAGGACACACTGAGTGGCTTGAAGATTTCTACCACATTTCTGCTAGGTGTGTGAAATACGGCAACACACCCCTATAGAAACACATTACACCGGTTAGGTTTTTTAGAGTTTTAAGATAGGGTTTGAGGGTTCAAGCTTAGAAATATGGTAGCGAGTGGGGGATCCTCCCCTATCCTAGATGCTGTGGTGCTCAAAATTCTAATAGAGAACACTAGGAAGAAGACTCAGGAAAAAGGGAACTTTGAATTCGTCAAATATATCGAACATGATCCTATAAGTTATGCTCTGTCAAGTTGCTCCTATGATGGTTTCCCTACTGATGGATGATCGAGCTCTTGTTGGGCAGTTTACGGGCTCTAGACTATGCTAAAATATATGAATATTTTGATTCAAAAGAATTGAGCTCTGGTCCTATATGATCATATCTCATGTTATTTAGTTAATAAGTTTTTTTTTATCATTTAGTTTTAACAAAAATCAGATTGTGATATACTCTTTAGAAATGGGCCATATTTCATGGCACCTCGGGGGCTCTATCTGAACAAATGGACCCCATATTTTGATCCTTTTCTGGACATTCCTTTTGTTGTCTCAATTTGGGTAAAAATTTCCCATATTCCCATCCACGGTTGGAATGATGAATCCTTGAGACTAATAGGAAACTCTTTAGAAAATACATATGTTGGTTGCTTTGGGCAGACCCGGGTTTACTATAATCAACCAACAACACCCCTAGCTCACTGGCCCTTTCGATGACAGACCGTAAAGCGGCCCAAAGTCTCACCCGAAGTGACTCTAATGGGTTGGCCAAGGACTCAAGTGTCTTGGACCAGGTTCTATGGCGATCCTACTTGCGACTCGCAGCTCTTCTAGCTGCGGGGTCTCTTTCTCTGCGCGTTGCACGACCTTCTGCTCGAGTTGCACGATCTCCTCATCTCGCAAATCTTCTAGCTACGAGGTATTCCTTTATACCGCCGTGCGGTCCTTCTCTATGCCGCGCACTTTCCCTAACTCGCGATATCTCTAGCCTTATCTCATCGCCGCGCACCGTGCGACACGCAGCTCCTGCCCAACGCTAAGTCCTCAACCAGCGGTATCATGCATCGCATCTCCTCTGCTGATGCGGTATCACCTCTCTGTGATATCCTACCTCTGTGGTTTAGCGCACTTAGCGTTGCTCGTGTCAACGTGCAAGACTTAACATACAAGGCTATTCGATACTGCAACTAGTGACTATTTCATGCAAAGCATAAATGAACCATATACAACATGCCAAAGACTTTCGACTTATGTTTATCCTTCTATATTGCTGTGAACTGATTAACACATTCATTCATTAAGCTGTAACCAAAATCCATGAAATGACTGAGAACTGCATAAGTAAACATAAGACATAAACCAATCGCATAACACTTGATTTTAACATGGTTCACCTCCAGGATGGAAGTTATGTCCACAGAACTGTGTTTTTCTTATAGCTCGGGGGAAGGTAAAACACAGTTCTGCTGCACCGCATATGCAGCTCAAGATCTTCTCTCTTAGATATCTTTTCTCTCTATATTGCTCTCCTACAATATACTCTTCCCTCTCTGTCGATCCCTACAGATCGTTACATGCATACTCTATAAGCCAGCTACTGGTTACAGTAAGATTGCTACCGCTAATAACAGAACCAGAGCTAAGATTTTACAATAGTCTAACAGTCTCCAAAACACTACTAACAACTGAATGAACCAACTACTGACCAACTAACCAACCAACCAACCCACCAACCAACCCTTTTACAATACAAAATATATCCCTTTTTAGGCAGCCCAAAGGTCTCGCCATTACAACACTGTGGGCCTGTCCCAACAGTAACCCAAAACCCTAACTAGTGACAGTCGGCCATATCTGTACTTGAGGTAGCCGCTTTCCGTCACACCACAGCTCTCTGCAGTCTTCCATGCTTCCCGACACTGATCATGGGTACTATGCACCGCTTCGCTTTTCTGTCCTTCGTCTTCAATGCTTCAGCCTCGTTGTTCCTTCTCCTTTATGAGGGTCGCTGAGCCCTCCTGTCTTTCGTCGCTGCCTTCAATCCAGTGGGTGAGCTCTCTCTTCTCGGCCGCTCAGGTACTGTTGCCTTTCTTGACTTTTCTATCTTAAAAGTCATGGTTTCCGGCTCTGCTCTGCAGCTGGAAACGTGCTACGGCGTCGTAGCTCTGTCTTATCTTTTTTCCGCCAAAACTTATCTCTCCGCTAAACTAGCAGCTTCTTCTATAGCTACGGGACCCTACTCCAACAGTCCCCTAACACTTACTTGTGGCTCGTCCCTGAGCCACTATCAGCAGGCTTCTCCTGCTGTATCTTTGCCTTGGCTTCCTGCGAAGTCCTCTGCAACCTGTCTCGAAGTCCTGTGACTTCCTTCTGCATCACCTCGACACGCTCTTTATAGTTTAGGTAACTTGGTTTGCTAGGCTCTCTTATCCTTCCTGCCCGATGTCATGGTCTCGCTGTCGTCTCTTCTGAAACCTTTTAAGAGCCTTCTAGTGTTTGAGAGGTTTTCCACAGATATCCTTTCTTCTTTATCTGTGTTAGAACTTTTATCACAAGGAAAATCTGTATCTTCTAGCCTTCTCAAACATTTCATTCAGTCTGGAGCCTTGCGTATGAAAGAGATACAAACCATGAATTCCGTTCCGAGAACAAGCCTTTGTCCACGTTCTGGAATTCCACCGACTGCTGGGTTTGCTGTCTTCTTCCACTTCTCTTCTCTTCGAGGTGCTCCAGGTACACATGCTGCCTCTGATCGCCAGATTTTCATTTTGTTGCCTCCGCAATCTCTTGTGCTTTTCTTAGCTGATCAGATAGGTCGGCAACCCTTTCCCGTTGCTTTCTTTTTCTCATTTTTACTTTTCGCCTAGCGGGAGATTTCTTCTCATCATTCTTCTGCTCTGCTTTCTTATCTTCAGTGATCGGCTCGACGTTCTTCTTCTCGTTAGCAAAGACTTTAGTGACAACTTCTACTTCTAGCGCTTGACTCTTCATCCTTGGCGGCTGTCTAACTTGTGCTGTACTTAATTTCATAACCCTGGGCGGCGGCGTCATGGCGGACATATGGCCACCAGGGTCGAAGCATCTCGGCATGTCTTCTAGAGGTTCGTCCTCGAACAGAACTGTCTTAGTACAAAACGGTGGACGTGCAATGGCTGCAACTGCTGAAAATCATAGCACTCTGTAACAAACTTAGCTCTTCACAGGGAATTCTTAACAATGCACTCTACAGCTCTCGGTTTTTCTGCAAACGTAACCGTCCCAATTGAATACTTTCTGCTTTTATGCCCAATACGATAATCCCGGACGCAACGGTCATCTAGACTGAACCCGTCGGTCGTCATCAATGCCTGGACAAGACCACACCCGTCATCCGATCCTTAATAAATGAGAAAATCCGATCGAATTTCCCTCGAAGCGTGTGCGTACAGGCATCGGTCTCATCGGAGATTTGCCAAATCTGGAAAAATTTATTATACTGCTGCCAAATCTACGGTAAGATATACCGGTCATTGCCTCATTAACTACCTGTCAGATGGTGACTTGACTTGCTCTTTGTCGGTTGCAAAACTGAGTATGTGGCACGGGGAAACATCGCACTGCCCCGATGCGACTCCGCATCAGCTGCGTAAAACAATACTACTACTTTTTTTTTTTTTTTTTTTCATGAACCGACTTGATGCGATTCCTCATACTTAGAATAATACCTGCCGGTGTAGACTGGTTCCCAGTGCGATGCCTCCTTTCAACTACACTGGACATATGCACCACCATAAACTGGCTAAGATAGGGCTAAGAGGCGGGGTGGCTATCACTATAAAGCTTAAGCCTACTGCCATTAATCCATGTGGGCAGAAGCTCCCCGTTCAACTGGTTGAGCTGAACGGCACCTCCCTCTGTGACTTGCTATATCTGATATGGCCCCAGCCAATGCGTCTTGAACTTTCCTGGAAATTTAATGAATTTGGTGTCATAGAGGAGCACTAGGTCTCCGATCTGGAAAGTCTTACTCTTAATGTGTCTATCATGCCAAGCTTTTTCTCGTGCCTTCTGCACTTTCTGATGGAATCTGGCGATGAATCTGTCTTCTTCTAAGGCAAGCAGTTGTGCTAGCCTTTCCTCCACTGTGTCTGTATCAGTCATCCCAGTAATCTGAGCGATTCTTAAGCTGGGAAGAATATACTCCATAGGCATAACAGCCTCCTGTCCATACACCAAGCTGAAAGGTGTGTGTCTGTAAGTTTCTTGCATGTGGTCCTGTACGCCCATAATACATCGTTAACTCCGAGGTCCCAATCATTCCTTTGGCTATTGCAGATCTTAGTAAGAGCATTTTCTAAAATCTTATTAAAGGCCTCCACCGTACCATTAGCCTGTGGGTGGTAGGGAGTGCTCTTATGGTGCTGAATCTGGAATTCTTTTGTCAATGCCTCAATAGTGCTGTTCAAGAAATGTGTGCTTTGATCACTCATCAAAATTACTGGGCATCCAAATCTACTGATGATGTTTCCAAAAAGGAACTGTGCGGCTGTAGCAGCATCACAATTTCTTACTGCTTTGGCCTCTGCCCATCTGGTGAGGTACTCTGTTCCAGTGATGATATATCTCGCACCAGTGCACTTTCTTGGTGGGTTGATAGGACCCACAAAATCTCTAGCCCATTTGTCAAATGCGCGCAGCGTGACCTGCGGTCGCAACGGCATTTCATCGCGTCGTGAGGGTTTTCCTATCCTTTGGCAGATATCGCAGCATCTGCAAAAGTCCTTGGTGTCCTTATGCAACGTAGGCCACCATAATCCTGCCTCCAGGATTTTCTGCGCAGTCGGCTTTCCTGCGAAATGACCTCCTGCGGTTCCTGAATGTGCCTCTCTGATAATAGCGTCTTTTTCATGCGGCATCACACATCTGCGCAGAACTTCATCCGGACCTAACTTGTATAGGTGTCCGGCGATGAGGGTGAAGTCTGCTGCTTTAACAACCAACTGCTTCTTTTGCTGCTTAGTAAACTCATCAAGTGCTACTCCTATAGTGAGAAATTGAATAATATCGGCATAGTACTCATCTGCGATCTGGATAGAAAACAACGGTGCATCTGGCAGATTGTCGTCTAGGTTACTTGGCTCGTCTCCTGAGTCTATCCGCGACAGATGATCAGGTCTGGCATTCAGTCTGCCTGGTTTCACGATGATCTCAAAATCATACTCCTGAAAGAGGAGTAACCATCTGCAGATTCTCCCCCCTAACACTGGCTTATTGACCAAATACTTCAACGTAGAATGGTCAGTGAACATCTTAAACGAGGCACCCAACAAGTAGTGCCTGAACTTCTACAGCGCATACACCATAGCTAGGCCTTCTCTTTCTGTTGTGGTGTAGTTCTTTTCTGCTGTCGAGAGCTTTCTACTGGAGTATGCGATAGGATGGTCAATATCTCCTTCTCTTGGTTGTGTTAGAACAACCCCTAATGCGATGCCAGACGCATCCACATGTACATGAAATGGCTTAGTCCAGTCTGGAAATACTAAGATGGGTGCTGTAACCATCTTCTCTTTGAGTGTGTCTAGACTCTGCTGACATTCCTCATTCCATAGGAATTTTACATCTTTCTTTAGCAATTTCTCCATTGGTGCTGTAATTTTGCGTAGCCCTTGATGAACTTTCTGTAGTACCCGGTATGACCAAGTACTATCCTTAGTTGCTTGACTGAGTTGGGTGCTGGAAGATTTACAATTATGGCGATCTTCACGGGATCTACCATCAAGCCTTGTCTGCAAACAATGTGACCCAACAAAATACCAAATGGTGCACAAAATATACATTTCTTCAAGTTTAGAGAAATCTGGTACTGCCTACATTTCTCTAACATCAGTCTTAAGTCTCCTGTATGCTTGTCGATTAGTCCAAATACAGTCCAATCATCAAAATATATTTCTAAGAATTTATGAATGTATTCTTTAAATACAGCAACTACTACTCTAGAAAATATGGCTGGTGCATTCTTAAGATCAAAGGGCATTACCGTATACTGGAACGAGCCCCATTCTGTTGCAAAGCTGGTCTTGGATCGATCTTCTGGATGTATTCTGATCTGATGGTAGCCTGAAAAGCCATCAGTGAAGGAGTAGACCTCCTGTCCTCCCATGTTGTCTAATACCTCATCAGTGAACGGTGTCGAAAATGGATCGTGAAGCGATGCATTGTTGAGCTTGCACAGATCGACACAGATCCTAATGTCTCCTTTTGTTTTCTTTTCTTGTACGACCATGGGGCTAACCCATTTGCTTTCTTGTACTGGCTCAATGATGCCTGCTGCTAGCATCTTATCGATTTCGTCCTTTACTTTTTCTTTGTAGCGCGGATTCAATCTATATGGGCGCTGCTTGACTGGTCTAGCATCCTCCTTCAATGGTATCCTCATAACTCCCAGGTCTCCAACTATTCCCTTCATCTCTGTGAACTTGGTGGGAAATAGGTCCTGATAGTCATGTAACAAATCTGCAATCTGTCCGATTGTTTCATCGTTCCAATAGTCTCCAATAGAGGCAAACTTAGGTTCTGCGTCTGTGCCAATATTGATCTTTTTAATCTTGATGGGTTCGGTGATTGCTGGAATCTCTAACTGTGGTCCCCCAACATCGCGAGTCCCTTCTGACTCTGGAATGTTGGTGTTGCGAGGATCCTCATCCTCATCCTTATCTTCATTGTCTGGATTTGCTACGAAATTATAGCACTCAAGCGCGTCTTGCAACTGGATGGCCCACTCAGGTTGAGCCTGCACTGAGATGGTACAGTCCTCAAATATCTTGATCTTGATTATGTCTAGGGCCTGAGCAACACTTGGATTTTCTGATTCCAACGCGAAGGTGAGTAGGAAACTGTCTGTCATAAGTGACCATGTGGTCGTCCCCTTGCGCAACTCGGTCTCTGTGTACCAGTTCCTTGGAACTATGTCCAATGTGTGAATGAATCTGTGAACCCATTCATCCTCGGGAATGTCTGACCAGTTCTGTTCACATGTCTGAATGTGTGCCCTGGGATCAGTTTCTCCTATGTACTTCTGCTGGACATACTCTTTGTCGACAGAAAATCTGATCGCCGTCAGTCTTTTAATATATCCCATGATGCGATATTCTCTTTATGCGCATACCACCATCTTGCAGGTGTGGCTCGTACTGCAAGGTCCATAGCTGTGATCCTTTGCTCGTAAGGAATCTGTTGCTCAAACTGCTCAAGGAAGTCCTAGATATCTGTCAGACCATGATATGATGGAATCTCAGTGATCTCTGCGCCAATCCATCGCAGTGACTTACTCATAAACGCACATCTGCGCGCTGAGACTTCGTAAAGTCTGTTCTGCTAGTTCTCTAGACCAACATCGGAATCCGATGAGCATGAATTGTAGCATCGCCAACTAATGTTTCCTTCTGCGGTTGGATTAATGTAGTCGTTTTGGTTCACAGTCATTTGGTAGAGACTATCCATCTTATGTGCCTCCTCCTCTGCTCGGATAGGTTCAATGTATCTAGGACCCTGGTGAGGATCCAGCGGCATGATGACCTGGATTTGCGCATCCTCAAAGGTCATCTATCTTCTCTTTAGGTCGATGACAGCCTTGCTACCGATCGCCCAATCGATACTTAATAATGCTGGATACGGTCGACTATCGCCAATGATTTCTATAACCTCGAAGTCCACAAAACTACGAACTCCGTCGATGTCAACTGGCACCTGCGGCAGTCGACCCAATGGTGATACTTGCTGCTGGTTAGCTAATCTCAGATGGATAGTCGATCTGACTAACTGAGGGCTACCCATCTGTTCCCATGTCTGCTTAGTCAAAACATTCACCTCTGATCCTAGATCTAAGACAACTTCATCCATTTCAAACTCTCCAATCTGTGTTGTGAGCTTCATCTCCCTTCCGGTCCTTGTATGTTCTGTAATATTATGAACAGCGCAATGTGCACTGCCCAAGAGAGAAGGTTGTTGACACTGATCTATGATGCGCTGTAGCTCGCCGACAGCTTTTTCATTTCTCACGAGTTTCAAGCAACTGTGCAAGAAGGATTGTACGCTTCCTGTCAATTCATCCTCGTCGCATCTCCCCGATGTGGTAGCCTACGGTATCTGTTCAGGGCTATCGCCACAAGGTGCTTGCTGCGGTACGCCCCTACACGGCGATACCTACGATCCTGATTGCGTTGGTTCATCAAAGGAAGCCTTGGCTTCGTGAAATGTCTCTTTATTCTTCTGTAGGTCGAGTGCTGTTGCTTTACTAGGAGCTCTGCGAACCCACTCCTGACTTGTGTTCTTTTCGGTCTCCTGCGATGTCCTACTATTAGAAACACCGCTACGAGTCACAATATTGACTCTTGGTTCTGGTTCTCCTTGCTCAACAGCAATAAGCTGGATGTTCTGGTGTACTACTGGCTTAGGGTCTTTGATCTTAGCTATCAAGGTAGGACACTCCTCTATGGTATGATCATAAGATTTGCAGTAGTTACAAGTGGTAGTGGGGCTCTGACAGTCCCTAGGATAGTGTCCTACAATTCCGCAGTTATAACAAGTGATTGGTCCGCGACCACGGCCAAAACCTTCTCCTCTGCCGAAGCCTTCTCCTCGTGCAAAGCCTCCTCCATGGCCTCGTCCTCTGAATCCTCCTCCACGGCCACCATAAGTCGGATCAGGCTGTGGTCCTGCTACTGGACCCTGTGTTTCTGACTGGACTCTGTATACGTCATGTTTTCTATCTAACATGAGATCATAGGCTCAGCAATCCTGTTCATTATGTCCGACAGAGCTGCAGAAGACACAGTATAGGTTCTTAGGTGTCTGTACATACTTCTGAAGCAAAGGGCATTGCTGAGGCTGATGTCCTTGTGTTCTACATATTTCACACCATGGTCCTTGCATTCGTTGGAAGGGGTTAGGACCCCCTGACGCTAAATATTCTGCAAAGACTGGATAGTTGTCTTTGGTATGACCCTGTGCTTTACATCGTAAGCACCATATGTCTTGCATAACCTCTTTTCCTTTCTTAAGTTCGTGTATCTGTAACGTGAGGTTGGCCAACTGGTTCTGTAGAGTTGTCGTGCCTGTACTGGTTTCTGCTAAAGGTGAAGCTTCTAGCTTCATCGCCATCTCCAACGCGTCATCCTGCGTCTGGAGTTTCTGCTGCATTAGTGGCAATCTGATGTGAGGGAGCAGCGCTGCAATAAACCATTCCTTATGCTGCTCCGGCGCAAAATCAAAGATTACTTGGTCTATAAGAGCTTTGAATTTATGGTCAAAGTCCCATACTGACTCTGATGGTAGCTACTTAATATCTTTGAGCTCTGTTATGCACTGAGACTCAGACTTAGGTTTATTGAACTCTTTAATCATGGCGTTCTTTACCTGGGCAAGTGTCTTGGGTACTGTGGTATACTTTATGTACCATGTTAAAGCTCGATCTCTAAGCATGGTGAACAACTGTACAAGTTTAAGGTTATCGTCGTTGATTGTTTTAATGGTCCACATGGCTTCACATAGAAACCAATGTTGTTCCGGGTCCTCTGCTCCTGTACCCTTAAAGGTAGGTAGCTTCATATCATCTCCCATTCTATTTCTCTGCAGTAGGTTCTGATTGACTGGATTACTACCACTCGGCGGTGTAGGTGAAGGTGATGTAGCGGTAGTAGGTACTGTCTGTGAGCTACTGGATGGAGTACCTACGGGATTACTCTGAGTCCCGGTCTGTTTCTGTGGGGTATAGGGATGGTAAGGGATACCCCCCTCTGGTTCTTCTGTGGTACTAGGACTCGATTGCCTAATATTGTCTGAACTATCTCCAAATACAAGAGAGCCGAAAGCTGCTTTATATTTCTTGCCACTACGTGTTCGTCCAATGTCATCAAAATCACTTTCAAACTCTTGTGACATTACTATCTTTACTTATTCATCTGAAATCATGTCCATTACTCCTTTTTCATGTAGCAACATCTTAATGGACAAGTTTAGAGATTTTAGGTACTTACCACGATATCCTTTGAAGAAGTACCGCTCAGCCTCACTGAAGCTTTTTCTCTGGTCAACTGCAAATTCTGTAACAAAGCCTCCTAGCACACTCGCAAGGCAGAAGTCCACTGCTCTCGTAATGGGATTGTCGAGGTTCTGCACGGTCTGAATCAGCTCCGGTGTCCAAACAATGTTTCTCTTCTTTTTGAATATGTTCCTATCTGTCAACTTTGATAACCAGTCGTAAAGCTCGTTTCCATAGGTTGCAAAAAATATCGCATGTATATCTGAAGCGATATGCTTTTGTAACCAGTCCTCTGTGCTCAATTTAGGACTCCGATTTTCTTTCTTGGCAAACTCCCTTAAGTTTGAATCCAACCATTGGTGAAACTCTTCTCTAGTAGGATGCCAACAGAACATTAGCGCTCAGTTGTTCAAAACCGGCAACGGAACCATTTGTTGGTTGCTTTCGGCAGACCCGGGTTTACTATAATCAACCAACAACACCCCTAGCTAATTGGCCCTTTCAGCGACAGACCGCAAAGTGGCTTGAAGTCTCACCTGAAGTGAGTCTAATGGGTTGGCCAAGGACTCAGGTGTCTTGGACCAGGTTCTATGGCGATCCTACTTGCGACTCGCAGCTCTTCTAGCTGCGGGATCTCTTTCTTTGCGCGTCGCACGACCTTCTGCTCGCGTCGCACGATCTCCTCGTCTCGCAGATCTTCTAGCCGCGAGGTATTCCTTTATACCGCCGTGCGGTCCTTCTCTATGCCGCACACTTTCCCTAACTCGCGATATCTCCGGCCTTATCGCATCGCCGCGCACCGTGCGACACGCAGCTCTTGCCCAACACTAAGTCCTCAACCAGCGGTATCACGCATCGCAGCTCCTCTATCGATGCGGTATCACCTCTCTGTGATATCCTACCTCCGCAGTTTAGCGCACTTAGCATTGCTCGTGTCGACGTGCAAGACTTAACATACAAGGCTATTCGATACTGCAACTAGTGACTGTTTCATGCAAAGCATAAATGAACCATATACAACATGCCAAAGACTTTCGACTTATGTTTATCCTTCTATATTACTGTGAACTGATTAACACATTCATTCATTAAGCTGTAACCAAAATCCATGAAATGACTGAGAACTGCATAAGTAAACATAAGACATAAACCAATCGCATAACACTTGATTTTAACGTGGTTCACCTCCAGGATGGAAGTTACGTCCACAGAATTGTGTTTTTCTTATAGCTCAGGGGAAGGTAAAACACAGTTCTGCTGCACCACATATGCAGCTCAAGATCTTCTCTCTTAGATCTCTTTTCTCTCTATATTGCTCTCCTACAATATACTCTTCCCTCTCTGTTGATCCCTACGGATTGTTACATGCATACTCTATAAGCCAGCTACTGGTTACAGTAAGATTGCTACCGCTAATAACAGAACCAGAGCTAGGCTTTTACAACAGTCTAACAGTCTGCAAAACACTACTAACAACTGAATGAACCAACTACTGACCAACTAACCAACCAACCAACCCACCAACGAACCCTTTTACAATACAAAATATATCCCTTTTTAGGCAACCTGAAGGTCTCGCCATTACAACAATGTGGGCCTATCCCAACAGTAACCCAAAACCCTAACTAGTGACAGTCAGCCATATATGTACTTGAGGTAATCGCTTTCCGTCACACCACAACTCTCTGCAGTCTTCCATGCTTCCCGGCACTGATCATGGGTACTATGCACCGCTTCGCTTTTCTGTCCTTCATCTTCAATGCTTCAGCCTCGTTGCTCCTTCTCCTTTATGAGGGTCGCTGAGCCCTCCTGTCTTCCGCCGTTGCCTTCAATGCAGTGGGTGAGCTCTCTCTTCTTGGCCGCTCAGGTACCATTGCCTTTCTTGAATTTTCTATCTTAAAAGTCATGGTTTCCGGCTCTGCTCTGTAGCTGGAAACGTGCTACGGCGTCGTAGCTCTGTCTTATCTTCTTTCCGCCAAAACTTATCTCTCCGCTAAACTAGCAGCTTCTTCTGTAGCTGCGGGACCCTGCTCCAACAACATAGATTGAGTAGAGCACAAAGATAAATTTTCATGTGCTTGTATATGCATTTGAAGTAGATATGGAAGGAGGCCTGCCAGTTTTGATCAAATTAATAGTTGATGATTAATCTCACATTCAAAAGCTAGACTATGAACACTTACTTCTCAAATGCAGAATCTGTCATGAGTATAGGAACTTTGAAAAGGACTACAAGCAAACCCATAAGGAACAATCAAAAGTAGAATCATAGGAGGGATAGAATGGAGTAAAAAAAGGATCAAACTTCACGCCTCAACCAAAAAGAAAAAAATCGAGCCCTTTTGGAATACTCCCTTCCTCAACCATTGATTCTTGTCATGGTTTATCTTGAAAATCCACCTCCTCCCCCTAGTGTTCGAACCCTTTCTCCTTCTTGCCTCATGATGTAGACCTGCTGCCCCACCCACAATAGTAGATAATGCAGAAGTAGAGGCCGCTCCTGAAAAGGCAGAATAGGAAAAGGAGACACAGGAACAATATCAACTAGATGTCAGAGAGGGAGATCTCCAACCTACCTAAGAAATCATTCTAGATGATGATGCATTGTCTCAACAGTCCCATGAAGAGGATGAACCCTCCCCGATAGGACGACAAGAAAGGGCAGACAAACAAACAAATTCGTCAGAGAAAAACAACTAGAAAAGGATAAAGTCCTAAGGTAACAACTCAAAATTGAAAAAGCAATGGGTAGAAGTGGAAAAGGAAGAGGAGGAGGAAAATCAAGAGCACATAAAGGTTCTTCAAAGGGCCCCTCCACCTATCCCATAGTTAAGTAATGAAGGTAGTCTCCTAGAACTGTATGGGGACGGGGAGTCAAAGAAAATAGGAAGCAATAAGAAATATCATCAAGAAGGGAAAGCCAAACATCCTCCTTATCGAAGAGACTAAGCTTAAGGCAAAGGTAAGCCTGGAATTTGGAAAGAAAATATGGAATACAAGCACATGAAGAGTTATAAGCTCAATGGGAGCATCAGGTGGTATCACAACCCTATGGGATGCTTCAAAATTCAATTTGATTTCGACAGAACTCAATCAATCGTGGATACTCAAAAATATGCAACACATGTAATCGAATAATAAGGTATGTATTATCAATGTCTATGTTCCAGTACTATACTATGAAAAGCAGAACTGTTGGCACACAACCATTATAACTCTATTAGAAAAAATGTAGGGATAGAATCTCATTATAGAAGGAGATCTGAACCTTACCCTCCTTGGAGAGGAGAAAAGGGGAGTCTTAATTTTCTGATATCCCTTTCGAGAGAAGATTGAGGACTTGATGCAAGATTGGGAAATAATGGATATAGAACCTAAAAAAGGGAGATATACTTGGAAAAATTAAAGAATTGGACTGGGTCACATAACATCTAGGTTGCACATATTTATCATTCATTTCTCTCTTCTTATGTTGGGGCTATCTTAACTTTATCGTCCTCTATCATCCCCTTTAGAACACCAGATCACAAACCCATCTCTCTGTTGATGAAACAAGACCTAAATCTGGAACCATTCCCCTTCATATTCAACCTGTTATGGATTTCTAAGCTTAGCTCCCAAGAAATAGTGAAATCATCTTGGAATCAACCGATGTTCAGATCCCCCTCCTATGTCTAGGAGGAAAAGTTGAGAAGGACCAAAAAATCTCTAAAAACCTGGTCCAAGTTGAATATCACAGCTCCCTCCTAGAAAAGACAAATAAAACAACAAATTTTAGCTCATCAACAGGAAAATTTGGAGATCATGAAGATAACAGAGGAAGAGCTTAACAAGGAAAAGTAGTTAAAGGAAATTTAAGCAAAGCATGTAGGGAAGAGGAAGAATATTAGAGGCTTAAATATAGAATCCAGTGGTTGAAATCCTGGATACATGAATACCTCCTTCTTTTACAAGCAAATGTAGGTAAGAAAGCAAAATAATCATGTTACAACAATCACCAATAGGGAGGGGGAAATAATTAGGGATTTTGAATAGGTTAAAATAGAGGCACATCAACATCACAAAAAGTTATACACAAAGGAGGAAAGAACACCTTTAACGATAGAATAATAGCTCATATCGCACACCTATGTTTAATAACTGGAGAGGACAGTACAAACTTGTTGAAAGGGATTGAGGAATAAGAGATTGTAGAAATCATCCAGGAACAAGGGATTGGACAAGGAACCAGGACTAGACATGTTCAACATGCATTTTTAAGGTCATCGTGGATCACTGTAGAATGGTAATCAGGTCACCTCATAAGCCTAAGCTTGGTGACAGGGTTAACTCCTCATTCCTCGCCCTCATCCCCAACGAATCATCTCCGACCTCCTTCTTCCAATTTAGGCCCATTTATCTTTCCAATGTGTCCTACAAGATCATTACAAAGATATTAGCAAACAAGTTGAAAAGGATCATGCCCCACATAATATCCAACAACCAAGAAGGCTTTGTTCAGAAGAGGTAGCTAATTGACAATGTCATCCTAGTTTAGGAGGCCATCCACTCAAGAAGAAAAGGGAGAGAAAAAGGAATGATTATAAAACTTGATATGGCCAATTCATTTGATAGAGTGGACCATGGTTTCCTCTTCAAGGTAATGAAATGATTTGAATTTGAATGCAAATTCATCTCATGGGTTAAATCCTGTATTGTTTGTCCTTGGGTAGCTCCTCTTGTAAATGGAATACTTATGATTTTTTTTCTAGCTTAGCAAGGGGATGAGGCACGAATGCCCCCTTTCACCTTTTCTTTACATCCTAGTAGTTGATGTTCTAAGAAGCAAATTAGACGTAGAAAAAAGAAATGGTAGCATCCCATGAATTAAAAGTGTGCCAAAGGTGAAGTATATAAATCACTTCTAGTTCACAGATGATACTCTTCTATCGGGTGGAGCATCCTTAATTGGAGCGAGGCAAATATTTGAAGATATCCTATCATCCTTCTGCAAAACCTTATGTGGAGAGATCAATAAAAGATCAAAAGCAAAATTTATACGTGGAACGTGACTATTGATGAGGTGTCAATAATTGCAAGAAAAATGAGAATCTCAGTCTCTTCTGAGTGGGAGGAATTCAAATACTTGGGCCTTTGCATTGTCTATGCTTCCTAATAAAAACAAGCTTGGATCATGATAATAGAAAATTTTAAAAGGAAACTCCTCAATTGGGGAATGATTTGGCTAAATCTGGTTAGTAAAACAATCTTAAGCAAGTCAATTCTTTCAACTATGCCTATCTTTCATTCGACAGTCTCCCTGGTTCCAAAATGGGCTCTAGAGTAGCTCTCCAAGCTCATGCGGAAATGTATTTGGATTGGAGGAAAGAATAACGAAAAGGAGTTACATCTTATTAGTTGGATCAAGGCTATTAAGAATCCTATAAATGTAGGGGGGCTGAACATAAGAGATTTAGTGCACACTAATCTTTCCATGTGAGCAAAAATACTATGGAACCTCTTTGACAACTTAAAGGGATGGGTTTAGCAGTCCTTAAGAGATAAATATTTGAAAGGTAGATGATTGTGTTGGCTTGACAAGCCACTTGGAGAAATCTCAAGTACTCACATTTGGAGACTCTGTAGAAATGCATGGATATTCTTCGGGATCTTGGAAATAGAAAACACATCAATCTCTTAAACAAAAAGATATTAAATTGGGATCCTCTATCCTCCCATCCTAAGTTGTTAGGGATTAAGGATTGGTTTGACACAATTGGAATTAAAAAACTAAGAGATATCTGTAAATGGGAGAGTGAAAAGGGAAACTGGGTCGGATGGAAGGTCTTCCACATTTCATCTCCTCTTTGAGAAAATTATAATCCCTCTTGGTTCTATCGAAGGGCAATGTCCCAATCAACAAATGTATAAAGGATTCTTGAGGCTAGGGACCCCATGGGAATTAATTTATATCCCATCCTTGTGGCCTCCTTAGCCTCCCCATCCAAATCCAAAATGTGGGAGGAAATATGGAATTCCATGGGCCCTAAATAAGATCAACTTCTTCTGCTGGAAAGTTGCCCATGAGAAATTTCTCACTGATGAAAATCTAAACAAAAGAGGCATACAAGGTCCCTCAATATGCTGTTTGTGTAACTCTACAGAGGAAACAATGGACTATCTCTTTCTTCACTACAACTTTGTGAAGGAGGTTTGACGACTCGTCGTGAGCAAGATTGTAGAACATGAAAGTATGCCTTGATCTCTTAAAGGATTATTTAGAGTTTGGTCAAAAGCTACATAAAAACAAGTTCAAATAAAAACCTTTCATGTCTCATGCTTGGTTGAATCTTCCAAAATATACTCCATGGAACGTATGGCTTGTAAGAAACAAGCACATTGTTGGCTTTTCTCCCTCCTTCGAGGATCTTGATCTAGGTTCGGTCCCTTCTGCTCAGCGCAACAAAGCCCAAGATATCATCCCAATAGAGGAGAGCTCAGTCAACAACACCTGGGACATAGATGCAGCCTCACCTGAGACATCTCTCTTGAATGGGTAACTGCCAGAAACACGTTTTCGCAGTTGGGTGGGGGATTTCTGGTACCTTGGCCTTTTACCAAGGTTCTCAATGAATTCTGAGAGTGGATTATTTGTGTTCACTGTGACCCAACGGTTAGGCTACAACCCAACTTCTCTTATATAATGCAACTGATATATACATCTATTCATCTGTAAGCAAATCTATAATCATTAATTCAATGCAACATATACACAAGTAATCCAAACACATTCAACATTCACACATATACACAAAATATAACGTGGAAACCCATTTGGGAAAAAACCACAAAGGTGATCTTCATCTGGCATGAGGAAATATATGCACCTTTTATATACGCACGACGCTATAGACTCTGTTCAAGATATTATTCTCGATCTGTACAAACTCTTCCTCCCTCTCATGCTCTTTGATCTTCTCTTTGCTCTCTTCCTACTTTACTCTGCTAATGATCTGCACACAGCCTGGATTGAGTCAAATTTTGCTACTCTTCTACGCACTCGGCTGCAGATTCTTCAACTCATATAGAATCAGCAATATTAACAGAAAAAAAAGAGCAACTAATAGTCTAACATTACAGAGATAACAACAGAGAAGCTAAGTCGCATACAACTCAGGTTCCTTCTTTTATAGCCTCATTACAAACTCGATACATACTCATTCTCTGTCGCTTTCTCAGCCGACTTCCTATTCCAGCTAACATGTTTTCTTTCCTATTATAGTAACACCTAACGAGAGGCACTAACGGCCTGACTTACAGAGATGCCTTCACGCGTGCAGTTTCTGTCGGCTCTAGCTGAACTCGTACCCACGATCTTTAAGTCCTGTCACTTTTAAGCGTTACGGCTTACTGTCATTTTCTAGTCGTTATGCTACTTGCACGCCTTCTAATGCTGATATTTTGTCGCACCTTCCCTTATCGCACTCCCTCTTTCTATCACGGATTCCTCTTTTGGCGCAGCTTCCTCTTCTGGCGCCTTTTCCACTTCTTCTTCCTTCCTTTCACTGCCTCTATCGCAACTTCATTTCTCTTCTTGCTTTTCTGTCACTACTTCTATCATAGCTCCTTTTTCTTCTTCTTTAGGTCTTCTCCATACTTAGCCATAATTCTGATTGAATTCTACCTTACTGTCCCTAGGCCCAACAGGCCGCCAACACTCACTTATGGCTCATCCCGAGCCACTCGAGGCTATTCCTCCATGTTTTTTCTTGCGCTGATTTTGCTTTTTAAAATATTCCATGATTTTTAGCACTCTCTTTACTTCTATGCACACTTCTTCCTCTGTCTCCCGTCAATTCTCCACATGGTCAGAACCAACATGTTATGGCATGACCTCCTCTACTGATGCGGCTATGTTGCATACCTTCTGATGTACATTCTTTCGTGTATGTTCCTTTTGTTTTTGCTACTACCGTCGTTCTTTCTAGCATCTGTCACTACTGTCGTTATTTTTAGCATCGGATAAAATTACTATTTTAGAGTAGTAGGATGGACGAGATGGGAGACTTATCACCATCATTGATCTTCCTTGTTTACATTTCTAGCTTCAGCTCGAACCCATCCCATGTTTTTCCTTACCTTCTTCATAATTTTTCTCTTTATCAGTCCTGGTCGAGTATGCAACATTGGTATAAACCTTGGAGATCGCAGCAGTCGGCCAGTCCACTCAGTGTCTAGATATTTGCTTTTGCCTACTGCTGGTAAAGTCTGCCATCTCATCGACATCTTACCCTTCCTTAATGGAATTTGCCCATTCATCTATTGCTTGAAAATGTCATTGCCCCTTATGTTTTTAGCGTTTTGCAGAGATGACGGTGATGATGGCGGCCTCTGTTTCTGTTTGCCGCTATTTGAACACTATTTCGGACCTGCAGGTTCTAGCAATGGATACTATGCATTGTGAAAACTAGTTTTACAGTTTTATCCAGCATCTTCGGTGGGATGTCCTTTGGCCCTCATATTCTAGCCACCGCTTCTTCATTCTTTCTCAACAATGTTGAGACAATGTTTCTCTTGCGAGAACCATAACACTTCCTCATTGCCAACCCTGATAAGATGGTTTATATCATTAGTGCAAGGAGGAATGGAACTAACTTAGTTTCTAATCGCCTCCTTGCTTGCGGTGGAACATATTAGACAAAATTTCTCTCAAGCATAACAGGTAGAACAACATCAATCATAGAGCCCCCTGGGGCACTAGCACCAAAGTTCACAATCACTATACTTCCCCAATAAATTTACTTCAGCTCTAGGTGCTCCAAACAATAGCTTGTTGTGGTAACATAACCATTTGTTGGCTTTTCTCCCTCCTTTGAGGATCTTGACCTAGGTACAGTCCCTTCTGCTAAGCACAACGAATCCCAAGATATCGGCCCGACAGAGCAGAGCTCAGTCGGCAGCACCTGCGATGTAGATGCAATATCACCCGAGATGTCTCTCTTGAATGAGTAACTGCCAGAACCACGTTTCCGCAGTTGGGTGGGGGATTTTTGGTACCTTGTCCTTTTACCAAGGTTCTCAACGAAGACTAAGGGTGGATTATTTGTGTTCACTTTGTCCCAACAGTTAGGCTGCAACCCAACTTCTCTTGTACAACCTATTATACCAACAGTGATAGTACATCATAATCGTATTCAACTAATATAATGCAATAGATATACATCTATTCATCTATAAGCAAATCTATAATCATTCATTTTATGCAACATCTACACACGTAATTCAAACACATTCAACATTCACACATATACACATAATATAACGTAGAAACCCATCCGGGCAAAAACGACAAAGGTGCTCTTCATGTGGAATGAAGGAATATATGCACCTTTCGTTTGTGCACTAAGCTGCAGACTCTGTTCAAGATCTTCTTCGCTATCTTTACATACTCTTCCTCCCTCTCATGCTCTATGATCTTCTCTCTGCTCTCTTCCTACTTTGCTCTACTAATGACCTGCACACAACCTGGATTGACTCAAACTTTCCTACTCATATGCACACTCAACTGTAGATTCTTCAACTCATTTGCACTCAACAATATTAATAGACAAAATACAGAGCAACTAACAGTCTAATATTACAGAGCTAACAACAGAGAAGATAACTCGCATACAACTTGGGTTCCTTCTTTTATAGCCTCATTACAGACTTGATACAGACTTAGTACAGATTCGATACAGACTCATTCTCTGTCATTTTCTTAGCCGACCTCCTATTCCATCAAACAAGTTGTATTTCCTATTCTAGTAACACCTAATGGGAGGCACTAATGGCCTCACTTACAGAGATGCCTTCACGCGTGCGGTTTCCGCTGACTCTAGCCGAACTTATACCCATGATCTTTAAGGCATGCCACTTTCTAAGCATTATGCCTTGCTATCATTTTCCAGTCGTTGTGCTACTTGCACGCCTTCTGATGCTGATATTATGTCACACCTTCCCTTCTTGCACTCCTTCCTTTTGTTGCAACTTCGTCTTTTTGACCCAGCTTCCTCTTCTGGCGCCTCTTTGTATTCTTCTTCCTTCCTTTCACTGCCTTTGTTGCAACTTCCTTTCTTTTATTGCTTTTCTGTTGCTACTTCTGTCACAACTCCTTTTTCTTCTTCTTTAGCTCTTCCCCATACTTAGGCATAATTATGATTGAATTCTACCTTACTGTCCCCAGGCCCAACATTCATCTTCAAAAAATCCTCTTGTATCCCTCTTAAAGAGGAGATCGAAACAAAACATCTCATAAAATAAAGTTTAGAACTATCTACGATGCCCATGGATCAAAATACCTCGAGGGACAAATGGTAATAAAATTCTCCTCGGGGTTAGGCAGAAAAACAAACAACCAAGCAAAATTCTACGCACTATGGTAAGGTTGCAAGTAAGCCATAAATGTGGGTATATCCTCCCTATCAATACTTGAATACTTTGTCTTAATAATCAGTTAACGTACTAAACAAGCAAGCAAGAGACCTAAATCTCTAAAGACAAGTAGACAAAATTAAAAATGAACTCCAAAATTTCAATCGAGTCCAATGGTGGCACATACTCAGGGAGATGAACAACATTGTAGATTCAAATGCTAATCATCCAATAAGACTAAAGGAACATAAACTGTTGGTAAACATGCAGGACTCGGGGCGGGTCCTAATCCCACAAGGCCTAGTCTAGGTAGCTAGGATGCGTGGTCCTCCCAGCATTTACATCGTGTCATTTCCTATTCTCACAAAATCATGACGACAAGTGTGAATTCAATTAGCAATAAATACAACATAAGGGACATCCTTTTGATAGCTCAGATCCTTTCAAAACCTGCACAGGGAAGGATGAGGATGGTCACTCATAAGTATAACTCAGCATATAGAAATATTATGATTCATAATGGAAAGATGTAGATAAAAAGGCGGTGACAAGGTCAGAAACCATAATTCTATCCTGCAAAAGGTGACAAAGGGGAATTCGACGCTCTCCTCCATGCCAAGGAAGAAAGATCGACACTACCAGGGAACTTGTATTTGCTACCATCTCAGGAGATTTGAAGAAGAAAATAAGGAGACCAACTGGAAGATAAGAAGGATGCTTGAAGAATTCAATCGGGAATTAGGCATGCTAGAAATGCGTTTGGAGCAGGAAGAGAAAACCAGGGAGCAGGAGAAAGAGGAATATCGTTAAAGGGAGTTGAATCTGACTGAAGAATTGGCCCAGGAAAAATAAAAAAAATGCCAAGATGGAGGAAAAACTCAACACCTTGGAATCCCAATTGGTCTATCTGCAACTTGGAAATGGGTTCTACCCCTGCACTAGATAACTTCCTCTGGTTCAACCTGGTTTAGGAGGAAAACTCTAGGTACAAGCCCACATAAAATTTACAATCAACGATAGAATATGAGGATCATGGGATTGCAACATCTAATATAATTTTTCATTCATTGAAAAATTATATTGAAAAATAGTTTTTATAGTCAACCGCTCCAAGTGCTCTATCTCAATCAAATTTTTTGAGGAAATGAAAATGACAATAGCCTTGTCATTTGACATACGTTTATTGCGAAAGAAATGATTGGCTAGGTTCAAATTAACATCTTCTGAGCCTAGATGTCAAATGGTGTTGTTGTTTCCATTTATCAGCTTGTATATTTGAAGAACTTGTAGTATCTATCTATAATTATCAAATGGTGTTGTTGTTTGCATTTATCATCTTGTATATTTGAAGAACTTGTAGTATCTATCTATAATTATCAAAGTTACTTATGAGTTCATACTAGTTTTTTAATCAACATACTTTCCATTCTTGTTTGACACTTTCATTTAAGGGCAGTTTAGCATGCTAGTAATAGTTTGTTTATTGATTTAAATTTTTGAGAAGTGCTAAAAAACTAAAAACCAAAGTCGTGACAAAGATTCAGGGAATGGGTGACAAGTGTAGCGATGGGAAAACAAGTAGTTTCAAGATAGCTCTGCATTGTTTCCAAGGCATGCTATCATAATGAACTGCATTAACATTCACATCTATAATCAAATGCATTAAGTATGTGGCATGAGGAGATTTTATTTTTATTTTAATTTTTTAAAATTAATTTATTTTTTTACAAATATAATTCAAAACAGGTTATATTTGACAAATCACAATTTAAACAATTATTAAAAAAATTTATTTCATTTTTTTAAACAATTATTAAAAAAAATTATTTCATTTTTTTAAACAATTATTATTTATTATAATTTTTTTTAAGACAAAAGTTATATTATAATGGGAGGTGGTGTAACCACCAAAGGGTTCCAGTTTATAAAAATCCCTCATGGTAGCGACAACTGAAGACCAGTACACAAAGAAACCAGAATAGCCATAGGTGCCCTTGAGGAAGCGGCGATCAAACAGTCTGAAACCTTAACAGAGTTTATAACTGAGTAACATATTTAACAAACTACCTAAAAGCTGATAAACAGAGAGACTAAAACTATGCAGGGAAGTGGAGAATCGATTACATGCAGGACAACAAACCCAAACGCACAGACGAATTCTAACCATCTGATCTAGAGGACATACCATTACTGGATGCTTCGTGCTTAACAAGTTTGAGAGCGAGCTTGTCCACCTTAATTTCTAGCTCAACAATCTGCCTGGTGGGTGAATTTTCAGTCCGCTTGACCTTCCGTTTGATTTTCTTTCGAAGAAAGACCAAATCTTTGTTCACATGTTCCAGTCTCCTTCCGCCGTCATAGTCAATAGCATTCACCTGAGTTTCCATTGATTTGAGCTTGTGCTTCACCTCCATTATCTTTGTGTCCACCGAATTTGGAATAGGTGCAATTGCGAAAGAGGAACCCGCTTCCATCCTGAGTATCAGCAGTCTCCAAGTGGCCAGACGACAGATCTCCCGACTAAACAACACAGCAAGCGAGCTTCGGCCCTTTTCCTTCCACTCCTTTATATCCATAAGCTTTGGGGAGATTGGCGTCACCTCATAATCCAGCGCACACGGAATCAAGCAAATGCTCGAGTGATTTGACGCGACCTTCATACCAGAGATCATCGGAGTTTCGTATGCTTGAGTGGTAATTACACCCATTAAAACAATCGCTGCAACCTCCTTCGACATGACTTCTGCTGAATTCACCTCATACGAGAGCCCAGGTCCATGAATGCCATTAAACCAGTGAATCCCCTCCACGAGGAACAATGATATATCATGAGGTCACCTGTCCTGTAGACATTAAGACGTGGGATGGAGCTCTGAGGGTTCAAGTGTCTTCGCAGTGGACAAAGAGACAGTCCAGGCATATCATTTATACAAAACCTCGCGTGGCCACATGAACACCACGTGCCACACGTCCATTCGGCCCGCCAGCACACAGAGGAACAAGGGAAAAGGGCCCACGGAGGGGAGGCCCATGATAACCCCCCGAACCTAGGAGGGAGGGCAGAAGGAACCCTGCTCATTAAAAATAAGCTCCCCGGGGCTTAGGGAGGCGCCTTTGTTGGCCTCTAGATCAGTAGAGGAGTTGTTTTCCCTCAACATGTGGTAGAAATCATTTTTTTTGAAGTGGGAGGCTTGAGTCACGATCTTGTGGATAAGATGCCTCAGAGCCATATGAGTTGGCATAAGTTTTTCAGCAAGAGCGTGGATGACAATTATGGAATCTCCAATGACGATTAGCTCGAAGATTCCCAATGCCTTGGCTATCCTCAATCCTTGCCATACAGCCAAGGTTTCAGCCATATTGTTGGTGTCGATGCCTAGCCCCCAAGCGAACTTAAACTCCATTGATCCGTCCGGAGTGAAAAAAACTCCACCCCCCCTGCCACCCTGTATTATTTATTATAAATTTTATTGAATATATAATAATTTTATTAATATGAGTCTAACAAATTGATTGATATATACCTATCGGAAGCAACAATTATAATAAACTAAATTAATATAAGACAAACAAATTGACACCCTAACAAAACCTAAATTATTTTTGAAATATAATCCATAAAAAAAATATAAATTGTCTAATAAAAAACAAGTTAATACTCCATTAAGATAAACACTAAATTGTTATGTAGCATCCATTATAATATTTCAACTTCATTTTTATGTTTTTACATTTGTATACTTACAATGAATTAATAGGAGTTACATATGTTAATTCACGAGAGATAGGTTCTAGTAAACATAGCTGGGCATAACGAGAGCAACTAGTGGTAATTGCCTCAAGGTGCGGTCAGTGCCATACAGGAAGAGCCTTTAGTGCATAACCCACAGATAAGGCCCAAGTTCAAACGGTACGTCTGCGGTAAATTTTAAATTTTATTTTTGCGGCATAATATGTAAAAGTTCAACACAAATGGGAAACTGGCCGCACTAAGGGTTAAAAGAAATTTAGATAGTGAACTCGTGATACAAAAAGATTAAGGATTTTCAACATAAAATCAAATATTAAGTTAGAGTAACTTGAAAGGGGCATGGAATAGGGAGGAAATGTTTGATAATCTACAGGCATTACAGAATCTCTGGATATGTAATGGATGCCTATCTGCACACACAAATACAAATCCTTTTGATATAACCAACGGTTCACGATGGTTGATAGTTACAGAAAAATTCAACAACATCCTGAAAGTAACGTTTTATTTAAGTCCAGAAAAATTCAAACTAAAACTAATAAAACCATAAATTAATGGAGATAGATGGTTAGAGTTTATTGATGTTAGCATTCTTGTGCAGTAATATCTCCTGGGTTGTGGAGCCTTCACCGCCTCCCATGACGAAAACGATTTTGATGTTGAAATCACACATCATGACTATAAATTAAAATTATTAAAACCAGGTACACATCATGACTACAAATTAAAATTATTAAAACCAAGTCTTTATCGATATGTTAAGGGATACTATATTATAACTAGATGCAAATTACTTAAGTACTTACTTCGGGTGGATGGCAGATGAGCGCGGGATGTACTAGTAATTTGTGATAAATTCGTCCACTTCTGGGCTGTGCAACTTTCTGTCTATAACAAGCACATGTACGCAAGAGCAAGCAAGATTTATTGACAGTCAGAGAAAAGGTAATTTACAATATTTATTTTATATATTTCTAGATAGTATACTGCTTATATTTACCTTGTCGAATGGTTTTGTATCGACCAACGCTATATCTTAGTAATTTCTGTATCGAACAACGTTATATCCTAGTAATTGCTCACTCCGGTATGAAGAATGCTGCGAAGATAGTAGTATTCATTATTTAGTGAATGCTACGAAGATAGATTTCAACAAGATAATTATGCCTCCTAAAGACAAGTATATGAACACCCAATTCTTTAATCCAGTAAAAAAATTGCCAACAAAAACCTATTTCAAGCAATCAAGGATACAAGTGGGTAAAAAATTGTAAGTATTGAGCACAAATTTGATAGGCAACAAGTTGTTTAAGTTCTCTCCAGAAAAAATACGATACTATTATTAATGTTCGCAAATGACCAAAAGGTGGGTCAATTGGACTAAATGTAGAATCAATAGTGAAAAGCTACAGTACTGCCAAAACAATTCCTATAAGTGGAGGTGCAGCAGCTGAAAGTGAATGACAAGGGAGAGTTAATGAGGGATAATCAAACTTCCATTAATGCTTGAAAGCTTATATCCACAGACCAAGGTTACTAGCATTCAAATTGGATGCTACTGCTGGTTTGATTGTGGGCAGTCAAATTATTCATTTTATAAGGCAGCGCCCCATACTCTAGTTATCTTATAAGCAATAACTTCTCTCTTTGATATAATACTTCTTGCAATTTATGAGAATGAGGCCAAAACCTTACCTTAAGCCAGATAGGGCAAAATTTAGGCTTTCCTTGAGGAAACACGCCCCTTTCTTCAGCGTAGTTATGGCCTGAAATCATCAATAGAGCAAAAAAAGAACTAATCCTATCATAAACCTACTTTGGATCGCAATAAAGAGCTCATTATATAATAAAGAAGGTGAGACTGCGCTTTGAGTTATTGTCGAAGACTGTGACCTTCAATGTTTGTAGAGTAGAAACTGTAGCTGCGAACCAATCCGTGGATTTGGAGAATAGCTGGAGAATGGCATGGACTGGTGTGGTGAGTGTTTTTTTCACACTCTATGTTGGATATCTACAAGATATACATCGGGTCGTCTTTTCTGCTTAAAGTATGGTATAAACAACAATGTATATTAATTGTGCTTAGATTATATACGATGCTCTTAAAGATGCACCTCTTCGACAGTGGCTTTTGGTGCACATTTAGCACTCCTGGATTTGTTTCTGCAAGCACTTCCTTCATTTTGCATTTGAGAGCACATTTAGATCCAACAAAACAACTCATCATTTGGTTCTAGCAACGCTCCACCATTTGGTGGAAGAAATTCCTCATATAGTTTTTCCACAACTTCATCATTTTGCTTGGGACAGTCCTTTGGAGCTTCTAGTGCAACATCTTCAAATTCAGCCTTACTCCATTTGATAAAGGGTTTTCCAATCATTTCTGCTCTACATCCAAACTCTAATATCAAGGATAATCTAAATTTTTAGGAAAAACACATTATTGGCCATATCCATTCAAACTTTGCGGATTTAACAGTAAGAATTGTAACAATGCTGAGAGATTTTTTAACCTACAACTGACCTGCTCAATGTCAAGTTCTATGGATTTTACAGTAAGAATTGTAACAATGTTGAGAGATTTTTTAACCTACAACTGACCTGCTCAATGTCGAGTTCTAAAGGTTAGTTTCTTGGACAGTATGCCATTCTATTATCCTTGGTGTAGGTCTGGCCATGATTTCAACTGGCCTCGACGATGGTGAGAGATTAGGCAGTGCCTGAAGCCGACTATTCTCACCTTCCTAGTTTCTTACTCCTTCAACAAATTTTCAAACCTAATTGGGCAATGGTGAGAGCTTAGGC
The DNA here is from genome assembly GCA_001517045.1 of Pseudotsuga menziesii. Taxonomy (NCBI): domain Eukaryota; kingdom Viridiplantae; phylum Streptophyta; class Pinopsida; order Pinales; family Pinaceae; genus Pseudotsuga; species Pseudotsuga menziesii. Next base: position 670,028 of record LPNX010745959.1, read on the forward strand.
AATGCCTGAAGCCGACCATTCTCACCTTCCTAGCTTCTTACTCCTTCAACCAATTTTCAAACATAATTGATCTTATGATGGCAGCAACTTGACTATCAAATAGTTCAATCATTTAATTGTAAGAAATGGGACTGATACCAACCTGCAAAGGTGCAGCTTTCAGAATTAATATAGCATAGCATACATGTGAACATAAAGAAATCACCTTTCTAATTTCTTGATAATTTAAACTGCAGTTCACCACGTCATTAAGTAGTACCGTGAGACAAATTTCCATGGAGGAAGGTGTCATTAAGTAGTGCTACCACGTAAATTGCCCATGGAGGCCATCAATGAATAATCTGTGTGTATTGTTTTCCATGTTTACGGGGTTGTTGTAATTATCATTTGAAGCATTGTTGTCTTGGGAAGAATTCGTGTGATTGTATTGCCATGGCATAGGTTTCATGGTGGCATAGGTTTAAACATTCATTACCCACTGTAGGGATTGAACAAACTATTGCGTAAAAAAATTGAATGCATTAAAATTTTGTTGAGGATGCTTTGAATTTGGTAGGAAGGCTCTCTCCTCAAAGAAATGAAAATCATTTTCCAATACATGTCAATGGGAATGCTTAGGTCATCTAGCCGCTGGTTCTTGGGGCACAAATTCCCAATTAAACGTCACCTGTGAAAAGCCAATAAAAACAAAGTTAAATCAATATTTAAATAATTCAAAAAATAAAAAATAATCCAAACTATAGTAAAATCATTTGAAAATAAAAAATTTAAATATTCTTCTAGAATTAATCCACCTAACCGATTCATATATATTCCCTGTTGGGAACATAATAATACAACATAAATTTGCTATAATAAACAATAAATACGATAATAGTTAAAATATATAAAAATCACATTTTATGCAAGCACTATTTAAAGTATTTTCAATATGATGATTGTAAATGGTTGTTAACATTTCATATGCAACATTATAAAATGAAGAAAATAACATACTCGACCAATTATAAATATCCTTGATATAATGACACATTCACATTACAAACGCCGAAATAAAACGTTTACATATCATTGTTTGTTGTCATCATCCTGATTATCTTCCTCTCTTAGAAGTATACCATTTATGTTCTCAAAAATATGTTTTGATCTTGGATCATGTCTCAATAAGAATCACCAATCCCCTCTTAACACATCTGGTTAAAAAACACTTGGTTGTAGTGTTTTGGGAAAACATAGGGCTCCTTAGTTTAAACCCACAAATTTTGAGTTAATAGATATTAACCCACTATCACGGTCTTTCTTTACATTACTCTGATCGAAGATACCTACCACTTGCACCTAAAAATAACACATTAAAAAGATGAGAAGTCCACTTGCATGATCTCTTGTATCTTTCCAACATAGCCTAACTTCCCCTCTCTTACATTTTAATAAAGGTGACCAGTGCAATTAGATTCGTCAAATTCAACCTCCACTCCACAATCTTGTGTGAGGTGTCCATTATCGAAATCCTCGGTGTGAAAATCATGTCCATATGCCCATATAGATGGCAAAAAATGCACCTATAAAAATGTGAATAAAGGACAATGTCATATGTCTAATACCTAAAGAATTAATGAATACATAATAAATGTTGCAATCCAAACTTATGTGCATTATAAATTGAACTTGGTACTTAGAGAGATTATTACAAAGTTATTTGACCTGATCTCTATGTTTAGTGTATCCTCTTCTCCACATGGGTAACAACCAGACACACCATATTTCTATGTGACCTAGTCAACCACTTAAATGTTGCGACAAATCTTTGGCATTTTTTTCTAAATTATTAGGATAAGGCATCCTTATACCATTCATTTGTTTAAATTATTTCCCGCCACTTTCCCATTTACTTATTTTCTCTTCATATAATGCGACCCATGTTTGTGTTTCCCCAACACTGTAAAGAACAAATTTATTGATGACATTAATTTTTGAATTATTTGAGGTATACAAGGATTCAAAAAGAACAGTATGAGATAAAAATACATTCAATCAACTTCAGTGTAAATAGTTGCTCTGTACAATTTAGACAAAATATAAGTGACTTACTCTTTATCATGCACCTTTTTATGTTTGTTTTGGGTATCTCCCCTTCCTTTTTGTCCTCATCCTTGCCGTTGTCCCAAATCACTACCCCTAGTGTATCATCAATTTTCTTGATGTACTCACAGGCATTATAGAATGACTCGTATAATATGTACCCCTACCCCATAGAGCCCTCTAGTTTTTCCCTTTGATGAAGAAACTCCTTCAATTTTTTCATGTACCTTTCTAAGAAGAACATCCAATGACATGAGAGAACCTTGACTAATTCAACCTCATAAAGTAGGTGAATAGAATATGGACCTACAAGTCCATAAAACTCATGGTCAGTTCCTTCTCCAACATACCAACAATCTCAACTATCTTTCGATGCCACTATGGAATGCTAACCATTCGAATATCCTTTGATGTGATCCAATATACAAATGAAAATAATTTTGATATGGCATGTCATAGGTCTTAGGGAAAGTCATGGTTCACACAACCATGCACGGGAAAAGGATAATGAAACTACAAAATAGACATAATACACATAATTAATTGCCATAAAACTTTGAGGGCATATTATAATTTAACCTACACTACATAAAAGTAATAATATATTATAGATACATACCCTTAGAAGGTTCAGATGGTCATGTGATTTCAACCCCAAAAAAGTTCTTCGAAGCAATGTCTTAGAGTTGACCCATATAAAGAAGATGTCTTCAAACCTAATATAACATCCTTCACCATAGAAATATCACCTTTCCTCAAAATCAACGAGACATAACCTTCTTTAAGGGACCAAGAGGGACCAACCTCTCCTCTACTTTCTTTTCTTGTCCAATGTCTCTTTTTAGTATTAAAAAAACATCTCTCCAAACAACCATTGTGTCACTATTTTGGATGGTACGTGTCTTTATAAAAAGACAAAACATTTTTGAATATATGCATAGGATCTAATACGTGGGGGATCTTACGATGCTCAAAATATGGAAGCTCATAAATTAAAGATTTCCTTTTCATTGCAATGGGTGTTTTCTCTACATAGGTGTCAAAAAAATTCAGGATCATTGAACACAGGTTTCCCATTTAAATCAAACATATTGCAATTTCATTCTCCTTCTTTGTGTCATATGCCCTAATCCAGTATGCTGGTGTGATTATTTTAGGTCTTCGGGTTCTCTACGTTTTACCATTGGAAGTAGATGCATAACTTCTAGAAGGGTGCTCTTTTGAGACAAATACCCTTCAACAATCATACATCGACTTTCTTAGGTGGTTGGACCACCTAGCCTTAATAGAAAGTCCACAAAATTTACATCCATGGTATCCTTTTGTTATAATACTTGCTATATTATTATTGTACACAAAGCATGTTAGCGTAAAAAAAGATAGTTGCACCAAATTAAGTATGTCAAAAAATGCTTTTGTTAACATAAACTTAAAAAAAAGATGTATTAAATAGGCTGTGCACAACCATTTAGAACATATTTTGCTCAAGAGAACTTTCAGTCAGAAGAACTCAATCAAAACATAGCCAAAAGTAAGGCCATCTAGGGCAGCTAGAGTTGTTACAGCTATTTAAATTGTCAGTAGTGGAGTATACTCTGATGAACTGCTTATTCAATATTTTGCAAAAAGACATGATCAAACCAATTTAATTTGGTCTCCAATCTAATCAATTGGATGAGAGTATATTTCTTAATCCTCCAAACTGCTTGCACTGGTTTATCCTGAGCCTAATGGTCAAAGAGCAAAGAATTTTTATCCTCTGGCTGTCTACAGTCACGTGCTCCTCTGCTAGTCCTCCATATCAATGTCAAATTGCCTTGCTCATTGTCAGTCCCCATTGAATAAAAACAACTGCTTGTCTTCTGTCTTTCATGCTGCTCATTTAAATTCATTACATTTCCATGACAGCCCCATTCCCACTCAGTCCAATCATGCTTTCCACTCAAGCTTAAATTCTGCACATTCTTATTCTTTCTGGAAATATTCTTCCAATCCTTTTTAGACAGAGATATAATACAACACATATTTTTTCCCCATTTCAGAGAACTAACATAGGCAGATGGTGAACCTGATACGTGATTCCTGTAATCGTGGTGATTGCTTGAAAAGAGTGCAGAGAGTGGTGGAGTGGGGTAGAGATCCCACACATTCATCTATAAACTATTGGGACTACTAATAAAAGGCATAGAAAAATACAAATTGTTGCATCCACTTTGTGTTGAGAGGAGGCTACGTGCCCTGCTAGGGAATCGCTGAGAATATAAGGCATTCTGTTTATACTTTGAGGAGCGAACCATGCCCTGTCCTGACTTACTACAAGAAAAGCAATTTTGGTTCTTAGGGGATATGTTTGTAGCTTGTCTCTTCTCCATTTAAAATTATTGAACCTTGTGAGAGAGAGCCCCCCTTGTTTGCCATTTTATCTGCTTTAGCGTTGTTTTCTCTTAAAATATGGTAGTAATATGTGCTTTCAAGAAGATGGAGCTTTTGGATCCTATTGTGCGTCCTTTTGCATTTAATGGATCCCGTAGGACAGCTTGATCTCATTTGGAGGATCACTTGGCGAGAATCCCCCAAGATTATTAGCCTAGTGATGGATTTTGCGTCAATCATCTCCAACCCTTGTAGAAGAGACAACCACTCAGCCTCATTATTAGTCTTACTCCCCAGTCCCCAGGCAAAGGAATTGATTATTTATCCTATTGGATTCAGAATAAGACCCCTTACACATGCCTTCCCTGGGTTTCCTTTTGAGGCACCATCAAAGAATAAAGAGGAGGAATTCTGATCTTTAATCCATCGAGAGAGATCATCATAGTTTTTTCTTATTTCCCATGGCTGCCTACTGTTGTAGTTTTTGGCATGAGGGGAACTACTCTGGAAGAAAATGCTGCACCACTTGGATACTTGTGCTGGGATATCTTCTACATCTGGAAATCCCATTCCTCTAGTCGCTAATTTTTTAGTAGTCATCCCAATAATCTTTGTTGCAATCCGATTGATATTAGCCTTCTCTCCCTTGAATATTGATATATTCCTTGCCAACCAAATATGCTAGCATATGTTCTTAGAATGACATTCCACAACCACCTTAGGATGGGTTTTTTTTCTAAGATTCCCTGGATAAAGACTGTACCAGACTATTAAAAGTTGCTCAAGGGAGCCTGGAGGTTTGAAAAAAGCACAAACGTTATGCAATATAGCCCTCCAAATTTGTATAGCGACTTTGCATTGAAGAAAGAGGTGTGTGGCAGATTCGAAGTCTGCTTTACATAGGGCGCATCTGGAGGGGCCTTCTATACTTCTTTTAGTGAGATTGTCTGCCGTTAGGAGTTTGTTGTGCATTAGCAGCCATATAAAACAGTTTACTTTTGGAATAAAGTCTGGATTCCAAACCTTCTTCCGTAGATTTGTTGAGGCGGTTACCAAATTTGTTTGGAGCAGTTTGTATCCCTCTTTAACTGTATAAGTACCATTGTTGCCCCACCCAATGGAGTCTTTAGAAATTTTACTGATAGGGGCAATACCGTGGAGGAGGGGAAGCAAGAGATTAGTAACTTGTTTCAGATGATCGGGAGGTTGCAGCAACTTCCATCCAGTCCATTTTCCTATCTTATCCTAGCTAGATAGATCATAAAGAGTAACAAAACCATTACTAATTGCCCAATTGGAGAGATCCTCCATGTGAGGGAGAGAAGAGATGGAGGGATTACCAAGGATTATATCACTCCAAACCTTGATCTTCTTACCATTACCTGGAACCCAATAGAATTCAGATCGAATTAATGTCAAAGAAGATTTGCATACCTGCCAGATTGATGTACCTTGCCCATCCCAAGGATGATAGAGAATTGTGGAACGTGGCTTCCTTATATACTTTTTCCTGATAACTTCTTTCCACCAATCCCTACTTCCGGAAACCATTCTCCAAACCAGCTTAGCTCCCAACGCTTTATTCATCTGCTCCAGATCTCTAATTCCCAATCCCCCATTTAATTTTGGGGTCTTAACCACATCCCATTTGACAAGGTGGAAGTTTTTAGATTGAAATTTGCCTCCCTGCCAGAGGAACTTTATTGTTTCCATACTTATGCTGTTAGTGATCATCTTTAGGGATAGAACCATTGAGCTGATGTATATGGGGTAAGCGGATAAAATTGACTATATGAGAGTGACTTTCCCTACAATGTTGAGCCAACGCATACCAAGAGAGAGAACCTTGTTTTTTATTTTTTGTATTACAAGTCTGCACATGGCCGATGAGAAATATTTTTTAGTGATTGGTATTCCCAGGTAGTTGAAGTGCGTCCAGTCATGATTGACTTTAATGTTGAGGATATGGGAGATATCTCTGAGGGTGTTGACATTGCTATGCCACCCATAAATTTGGCATTTATCCAGGTTCTCCTTTCTGCCCGAGGAAAGAAGGGAAAGATTGATAGACTGCTAGAAACTCCTAGCTATCTGAGTGGAAGCCCTTCCCAACAAGATGGAATCATCAGCGAAGAGTGCATGGTTGATGGGATGAATCCCTGTTTTGAAGGAGAGAGCATGAATCATTCCTTCCTCTAGCTATTTGTTTAGTCTTTTGCTCATACAGTCTGCAACTAAAATGTACAGAAACGGGGATAGAGGGCAGCCCTGCCTTATCCCTCTTTTGGGTTTGAAGAAATCAGAGGGTCTTCCGTTAACTAGAGGGGCTGTCCAAGGTGAGCTTATGCAGGCTTGAATTTGTTTGACAAAGATGGGAGGGAACCCAAACTTTTCCAAAACCAGAAAGATAAAATCATGTCTTAGTCTATCAAAAGTGTTGGCCAAATCAAGTTTGATGGCCATTATAGATTCCCTATTTTTTTTACTAGAATGTATTGCTTCTTGGACTAGAAGAATGTTATCACTTATGTGGCAGCCGACTATGAAACCTCCCTGATTTGGAGAGATTAGGGAGGGGATAATAGTTTTCAGCCTGAGAGATAGGGCTTTCGAGAAAATTTTGTAAGAGGCATTACATAGAGAAATAGGCCTGAAATGTTTAATAGAGGTAGGATTTGGCTCCCTAGGGATTAAGGCCAAGAAGGTAGAGTTTGTTCCGCCTCCCATCCTTCCTTTGGACATCCAAGAAATGAGACAAATCAGGTCTTTTTTAATGAAATGCCAACACACTCTATAAAAATGAATTGGGAAGCCGTCAAGCCCAGGGGATTTGTCAGGATGGAGGGACCAAATGGCCTTCTTAATCTCTTCTTCGAAAATGGGAGCTTCTAGGGCTTTGATGTCTTCAGGTTTCACAAGATGGCGATTGTCTTTGACCATTTCTGCCATATCCTCTTAAAGGAATTCCTCTTCATTATTATATAAAATTTCAAAAAAACCCCTTACCTCATTGATGATCTTGGCCTGGTTTGTGGTAGAAGTTCTGTCATCCTTTTTGAGCTCCCTTATGGTGTTCCTACGTTGCCTTTCCTTGCACTGATTTTAAAATAATTTTTTATTTTGGTCTCCGCTGATTAGCCATAGATTCCTAGAATGCACCCTTAAACTTTCCTCTGCCTGCCTGAGAGTGGTCTACAAAGCTTTTTAAAGCTCTATTTCTTGTATAATTAACTCCTGGGTAACTTCAATTTGCTCCATGTGTTTGTGCAACATTTCCATCTGCTTGATTAGCTCTAGCTTTATGATCTTGGGCTCTTTATAGTGCTTCGTTGCCCATTGCTTGAGAGTAGATTTGACATGCTTTAACTTTTGCTCCTAAATGTAAGTCGGGGATCCTAGTATAAAACAACTCCATGCGTTATAGATGATGTCAGAGACACCTTCCAATTCCATCCAGAGGTGATTAAATTGAAAAGGAAGAGGTCCCAACTTCCCCACAGGAGATAGAGAGAAGCATATTGGTTTATGATCCGAAACAGTTGCGCAGAGCAGCTTTGATTCTGGGATAGCCATATTCTTTAAAAGGTGAGGACTAACCAACACCTTATCAATCCTAGCTGCAATATGTCCTAGTCCTATCCTTTTATTTTTCCAAGTGAACTTACCATTTTTTGGCTTGATATCTGCTAGACCCCAATAGGAAATCAAGTCTTCCAGCCTCTCTCCTAATGGATCTCTGACTTTGGTGCCTCCCCTGCTCTCTTCGACCGATATAGTAACATTGATGTCTCCCGCAATTATATAGGGACATTGCTTTTTCCCCGAGCATTGGTCTTCTAAGGAATTCCAGAAAGATTCTTTTTGTGCCTGAATGGTAGGGCCATAAATGTTCAACACCCAGATAGTTTCCTTACTTTCCTTGTCTTTGAGTTCCACAAAGAGCTAGTTCTTATTTTCTATTGTTGAACGCATTGTGAATTTTCCCTTGTCCCACCATGTGAGGATGCCTCCTGATGCCCCTGTCACACTGACTGCTTTTCCTTCACCTTTGGGCCAGATTTTCTTTATTGATGAAAGATTGTCTTCTGCAGTCTTTTTTGTCTCTTGGACAAGGAGGATGGAGTTGGCTTCCATTGTTTTGATTCTGTTAACAACTTCTATTTTCTAATTTCCTCCCAGTCCCCGACAATTCCAAGAGACCAGCTTCATTATTTCCTATGTTGATGGAGCGCCCTCTCCTTGTCCTTCTTTTCTTCTTCAGGGGTGAGGAGGTATTTGTTCGCCTGTGGGTTTCTTACCAAAAAATGTAGGTTGGACTATTTTCCTGCTGCTCTTTCCCTTTCTGCTTCCTGTTCTCTGATGGTTTTATTGGATCTTCTACCTTGTTTAGATAGCAGTTCTGGTTCTTCATTGTAGTTTTTTGAGACTTCTTCTGATGTTTCCCTTGTCTTAGACCGGGTGCATGTACCTCCATTGTTAACAGAGGAATCAGGTCTTGCTTCTGTATGAGTTCGTACTGGAGGGCTTTGAGCCAGTTGCTCTTCCATGTCATGAGAAGGCGAAACATTTGGGGCTTCAACCTCTTGCAAGGTGTTAGTCTCTTCCCCCACCACAAATTCCCCTTCTTCTTTCTCCTCATCAGCTAGCGCTTGAAACTTATTTTCGACTGCACTCTTTGCCGCGGTGGTTTGAGATTGAGTTGGGGTTTCTCTTGCTCCCTTTCTTTTACTGGCTACATTCCATCCTCCTCAGGGTTGGATTTTTCTGGCTTTTTTGGGCAAGACTTGGAAAAATGCCCATATTCATGGCAATACTTACATTTGAAAGGTATTTGCTCGTAGTCCATGGTCTGCATGTGGTTCCGCCCATCTATTGTCAAGTTGATGGCTTTCGGAAGCCCTTTCTCCAAGTCGACTTCAACACAGATCCTTGTGCATGAAAACATGGGGGCTTTTGGCTTTGATTTGTCTATGTATTTCCCTAGGCTATTGCCTATTGCATAGAAGTCTTCATCATTCCAGCAATGTAGTGGCACATGGGGTAGCTTCACCCATACTGACACTGCTTTAGGGATATCTTTTTCATGGTTGAAGGAGAGGTCCCATTTGTTAAGATACATCCCTCTCAGCCCCATAAAATATGGCCCATTTCTGAAGATAAGATCCCAATCCTCCTTTTTTTCAAATATGAAAGCAAAGTAACCCTTGATGCGGAATATTTGCTGCACTTCCCCTTGGATGAGCGCTCTCTAGTTTTTATTGAGCCATACTTCCATAGATCTGGCGGAGGGCCATAGTCATGTGAATAAGCTAATCAACCCTTTTTCTGATAAGGTAACAACCTTCCTTTTTGAAGCCGTAGAGGAGAGCTTGACACTCGGAACTTCAGATCTCTTGACAAAACGAGAAGAGGATGACACACTGGATGGCAGAGGGGTAAAGGAAGCCACAATCCTTTGAAATCGCCCATTGAATTCCTCTGGATCAGGGTCCAGGGGGGGTTCATGATGCCTGGCAACCAAAACCACCGCGCAGGCAAGCCGGTCGCGTGAGTTGCAGATCGTTTGTTCACGCCTTCCTTGTCAAAAAATGTTATGGATAAGAGCAAATCATTTAACATGCTTGCCGGAGCAAACTCCTAGTCCTGGATAATCATGCATGGTGTATGAACATGTGCCATACAACATCAAATTCCTTTCCATTTGAATGGGTTTTGATACATCATATACATGTATCCCTTCCCATATACATTGGTTAAATTCATCGATCAATGGTTGGAGGTAGACATCCATTCTCTTCACTTGTTTTCTACCAGAGACTATAAGAGCCTACATAAGATGTTCAATATTCACATACAACCATGGGGGGTATTGTTATTGATCAATACCACTGACCAAATAGAATAGTTGGTGCTTTGGAGGGAATACATGTTAAACTCCATCCATTGCCATGCTTAATCGAAGACTCCATACTTCATCCTCGAATTTATCGGGCCATGTATCCTCTATATGCTTCATGGCTAATGAATATGATGAAATTCGCATAACTTTGGTTCAATTCAATGTGAGGCATGCAACCCCTACAACACACACTAGTACAAAATGATAAATTTGTGACTATGTGACAAAAAATGTTAGCCACAACATTATTTATAAGCTACATACTGCCAAATTTAAGCAATTATAAGTGATGTAGCTATAATGACCAACATAAACTACCAATACAACTAGATAAGGACTATGTGAATACAAACTAGTAGTATTTCTTATTTATATGTAATTGAGTTTTGGTAGAGTAGTTATTTTAGTGTGCTTTATCATGTTCACGATTAAGATTTTTCATGTTGAACTTAGTTTTGCTTTATCATGTTCACATGTATAGATAGTATGCAATATTTACAAATGAGAGTACAAGTGTGATATATATAGTGCAATATTGAAATTGTATCATCTAAATCTTGGAAAAATGGTGAATTGAAGCCATTAAGAAACATATCTATGCCATGAATATCACGAGGATAGCAACAACAATAAGTGTTTTCCAAATGCTTGCTATGGAGCTCTTCATTCTGCCATTCCGTAATCACAAAACAAAGAAAACATTAGTTGATCAAAGTAATGAGAAATGATTGAATGAATAACAAAAATTATGAATCATGATTCATAATTTATGAAGAAATCTATATGGATGTATGATGTGACTATGACACACACATACAGTACCTTGACGTACCCAAGTACCCTTTTTCAAAAGTGCCGTACCCGTACCCGTACCCAAGTACCCTTTTTTAAATGTGGCGTACACGTACCCGTACCCAAGTACCCTTTTTCAAAAGTGGCGTACCCGTACCCATACCCAAGTTTCCTGGTAACTTAGATAATTATAAATTCGATGATTATTTGAACAGTGAAGATTCAGTTTGAAAATTTGAAACATAAAATTTGATAAATCATAGACTCGATAGATATCAATTAGAAGACTGGAAGTTACATAAAATTTGATAAATCATTGTACCAGGAAGCTGTAACAGAGAATCAAACTCAGTCATGCAAGTACACTTGAAATCTTATTTTGAACACCTATTTGTACTGCTGTTACATGCAATAAAAATTTGAAAATTGCCAAATATATTCCTACGTTGATGTGAGTGTATTTCTCAATATTAAATACGTATGTATATTTTTTATGTGCATATTTGGTAGTCATATTATGTTCCATGAGTGCTAAACACAAAACCATAAAAACATTCATTGTAAATCAATGTAAAATCAATCTACTAGATTTGGACAATATTCAGTGGAATTTGAACAGTGTTGCAAAGTGTTTGACATAAGTCTTGAACCAGACTCCATACATAGTTAGAAAAAAATTAGTTCAGATTTGGTGGGGGGTCATTACATTTTCCCCAATCAATTGCATTTTATTGAGTTGGTCATACTCCTGGACTACCCAAACATGGGGCACAAAGTACCCAAACACGGGGTACGGTGTGCCATTTTTCCTATAAGTACCCCTTTTTTATAATGGAGTCTCATGTATGTGGACCCAGTATGGGGTACGACAGGAGACATACCCTACGAGTACCCAAGTACCCGGTACGAGTATGTGTACCCTACCCCCGGGTACGGGTACCCTGGTAACTTAGGTATAAAAATATATTACTAATTTTGTTTCGTTAAATACTAGTATAGATCCATTTTAAATTTAATTCTTTTTTTTTGCAAAGTTGTACAGAGTATATTATATCATTAAAAGAGGAACCAAATTACATATATTTTTTTATGACCAATCTTGAAGGTGGCATGAGTAGGTGAAACTACCATCCCATCCAAGCAAAAATGTTGACACTTCTAACAAGCACAAAGCAAAAATGGCCCTCCCAATAGAGGGAAAACAAGCCTTAAAACATATGAAAGTTCGAGAGTTTAACTACAACATTCCAAAATTAAACATCCAACCATCTAGTAGCTTGTCTAACAAAGATAATAAAAAAGATTGGAAAACACAGTAATTTTCTAGACCAAAGAAACCTCGTCTAATGTGAGCTTGCATCATGAGTAGAATCAACTCCTTCTTCAATTATAGGACAAGCTTTGTAGTCCAAGCTTGGATAATTCTTTATTGAAGACTTCCATGGCAGGGGTTCTATTTTGCGTGGCATGACTAGGTCCTCCAATTCTAGCCGATGAATCTTGCAGGTAGGTTCCATGACATGCCCAGGCACCATCAAAACTTCCTCTCGAACTTAAATTTCTTAAATCAGTGCATTGTTTCATTGTCCCGCATGCTTTCGTTGTTCCATATAAACACTATGAGAGGCAACTTCGATGACATTTTCCTCTTTCGGGATAGACTTTGTTACTCCAACAACTTCGAGCCTATTATGAAATAATGCTTTCCCCCAATCTAAATTCTCTTTTAGATTATTCAAACTATTTGGAATTTGTTGCATGCTGCCCCCATGTCCAAGGAAACCACCTTGGCGTTCCTCCACTGCGACTGAATTTCTTCCATCAAGAGTCCCAACATATTCTTCACCACCCAGTAGCCGTTTATTTTTTCCACCAAACACGTAGAGGAGAGTTGGTGAGCCAAAATATCCGCTTCTCAATCGTCTATCAGACCCCGCGTTGAAGCAAAGATAAAACTAAGGTAACCCCCCCCTCCAGAATTACCAGACCCTCAAATGCCTAACGCCACGCACCCACTACTCCCACTGCTTAGCTTTCCTCTTTGACGAGTTGCCACAGTAACTAATTCCCCACACATAAGCTTCACACTCCTTTCGAATTTGAAGAACATGAATATACTCCAGAATGCTCGATACAACTCCATGCCCAAGCTGTCATGGATACAAATCCTCCTCAACACATGCAGGAGAAAGCCCGTTGGCCTTCCGCCATGAATGCATTTTGTCCTGCTACACATCGGTTCCATCATATTTGGAGTCGTTGCTCGAGGAACAATTAAGAATGTCATTACCTTACCTAATACAATGCTAATATCACCCCCGCTCCTAGTCCACATGTTGGCACATCGTTCAGAGTTGCGCATGGTTCCCATGTGCCATCACGTGGATGCCACCCGCATCTAGTGGTTAAAATCGAATCTATTAAGCATCGAGAGGGATCCAATTTCTTGAGGTGCAATTTTTTTACAAAAAAATTACACCTCAAGCTATTTGATCCCTCTCATGCTTCATAGATTCCGGTTCAAGTTTTAATTTTATTTGATAAGTCGACATGGATTTTTTTTAAATTACTTTTCACAATTTTTTTTTATTTTATGAGCCGACATGAATTTTTTAATTACTTTTTATTTTTTGTAATGTAACATTACATTAAGTTACTTTAATGTGAGAACATCTACCCCATACTGAGTTGTAAAACACCAATATTGAATTTGAATTTTGTTTATCTAAATGTTTTTTTTTAAATACTAAATTTAAATCTTCTTTTTTTTTTTCATTTTTTTTCAAATAAAATGCAAAATTTTGATGATGATGATGATGGTCAACGCCCAATGAGACCAAAATTTGGTCTATCGGACCTAAAAAAATGAATTCTTTAGTTTTTTTTTAAATTGTATTCCTATGCTCAAAGAGCTTGCAGAGAAGCGTCCCGAGCTCACTATAATTTTGACATGTTAAAAGGATAGGAAGGTCGGTATTGCAACAAAGATTATGAAACTGAGATATAATGTGGGTGCACGCAGGGCACTCTAAGAGGAAGTGATTTTCATCCTCAATGTTCATATTCTCACAGATATGGTAGATCCTTTCCACCCATGGTGTTTTAGGAACTGCCCAACGACCAGTTTCACTATGGAGCTCATGAGAGTTCGTTCTTATCTTGGTTATATTAATTTTTTTCTTTGAACTAGTTAAAACACTAGTTAAAACAGAGAGATACTTTTGATCTGCTGGAGTAGGGTTGATGACCTCCTTATAATATATTAACTTTATTTTAGCCTCAAAATCTTTCTCACACCACATTTTCTCTTTAAACTTAGAAGTAACAATATTTTTAATGTTATTAATATTTTGCAATGCAACATTTTCATCGATCTCCCAATGGTTTAACCAGGCCCTCGTATCTTTATACCAACCTCGCTTGAGCCTTAGGTGGTTTTGGATGGAATTTAAAGATAGCTTAGGAAGTCTATGGTCTCCCATGTTATTGATTTTGTGCTTGTACAACAAGAGCCTAGTCATAGCTAGGCTCTCGATAGGGGAAATACCCACTTCTATAAGGAGAATAGGATAGGGAGTATTGCTTTTAATTTTGAGGTTATATGTTATAAAATACTTCCGGATTTTCTCAATCTTTCTCCAGAACTCTCTAGAGATGCTGCAACCCCAAACCTCACACCCATACAAGATAACATAAGTGACTAAAGTTTCAAAGAGGAATTTTTTTTTATCCCACATCACAAGGTTTGTTGCTTTACAAGTATTTTCAAGACCAAAATAAGCTTTCCACCCTCCATTAATCCTTTTCTCAATGCTATAGTTCTAGTTGAGCTTGTGATGAATATAAATTCCTAGGTATTTGTAAGAAGACACTTCCTCCAAGATGCTATTGTCATACACAAAATTAGTGTAAGTGTCCTTCTTGGATTTGATAATAATAGCTTTTATTTTGTTAGTGTTAACAGTCATACCCATGGTAGAATAGAAATCCTTAAGAAGTCTTAGTTGCTTATCAAGATCGGAAGGACACCTTGCCAGAAGAACAATATCATCAGCATACAAAAGAAGGATGATGACTATTCCAGCTAAGATCGTGGCAACATAGGCTGCTTCCTCTAAACAACCTTCTAGCTTATCATTGCAAATTCCAAATAGGGTAGGGGAGAGGGGGAAACCTTGTTTAACTCCGATATTACACTTAATATCTTTTGACCACCCCTCGTTGTTCTTAAACTTGGCAATTACATTCTCGTATAACCTTATTGCAGAAAATCTCAACTCGAAAGGAACCTTTAGCTCTTATAATCTATTCCAAAGGTTATTTCTAGGCACCATATCGAAATCCTTTCTAAAGTCCACAAAGCAACAAAAGAGATTGGATTTACCATTATGACACTTCTCCACAATGATCCTAAGCGTAATGAGGTGGTTCGTTGTTGAGTGCTGCCTTCTAAAACCCGCTTGGACTTTAGCTCGCTTACCTTCACTTTCAAGCCATATGCTTATCTTCTTTTCCAGAATAATACCATATAACTTGGCTAAGAGGGGGCTAATCACAATTGTCCGATAATTAGAGGGGTTATTTGTATCGCCACTTTTGAAAATAGGGATAATGAGGCTCTGAGTCCAAGGTTTACAGAACCCTTGCTTGACTGCTTGATTGAAAAGCTTGTGGATGTGAGGGATGAGGACATGGCCTCCAATTTTTAAGATCTATGCCTGGTAACCTTCAATGTCCTTAGCTTTTCCATTAGCCAGACGCTTATCCCCATAATCTATGTCTTCTAATGAGAAAGCTTCTTCTGTTGTGATCAGGGTTTCAAAGTTATCTATGACATTAGGGGATTCATAAATCTTTTTAAGATAGGAATTACAGTCGTGTAAAGCAATTCTATTATTATCTTTAGTTTTTCTAGTTAGAATCTGCCTTCAGAATTTCTTAGGGGCCACCTTGGAGAGGTGTAAGATATTTTCTTGTCTTTTATGAATATATTGATTTTTTTTTTCTTCTAGTTAGGGCTTTGCGAATTTTTATCTTATCTATTTTAAGAGACTCATCGGTAGCTTCCTTAATTTCTCTCCTCGCACTTTTACAATCTTTATCATACCAATGGTTGGTTTTGCTATTTCTTTTATTACGTGAAACTTCAATTGAGAACTTGTTAATAGAAAATGAGAGGGTTGTTGTGAAATTATGATAGAGGTCTTCTATGTTATCTATACTTGATAAAGGACGCAAATTAATTTTTAATTCATTTAGAAAAATATCATTTTTATTTCTATCAAAGATCAAGTACTCTTGGATGAAAGGATTATCTTCAATGGGATATCTATGCATGACAAAATTGAGAGTTACAATTAAAGGTCTATGATATAAGTTAGCCTCATTGTCGTTTAAGATATCAAAATTTATAGGGATATCAGAAATAACATAGTCTACCACACTGCTATCAAGCCCATGGATATAGGTCATCTGGCTAGAATTGAGCCACTTCTTTAGACCGTTGCAAATTATGAGATCTTGAGCACTACAGAGCTTGACTAGCTCAGACCCAAACAAATTTTCCCCTAGATCTTCAGAGCTTATTTTGTACCTACTAGCTAGAGTAAGGTCTTCTTCTAACCAACAAGGATTAGGGTTGGAATAATTGCTTAGGAGAATAGCTTGGTTACTTGAAGTTCGAGAGTTAATCTAAACTAAACAAAAAATCAACGTAATTCTCACTAAACAAAAGAAATTATAGAAATGTTGTTTTTCAATATTAATGATATACTCATGCTTTGAAATATTAGTTTTAATTGTAGTGCTTTAAAAAATAAATGGAATATGATATACCAGTGAATGATTTTGAATATTAATTTTAAATATTTTAAATTATAATAATTATTTTAATAGATTTTGATTATTTTAAAATTCAATCATTTTTAACTATTTTAAAATTTAAGAAATTATGATGATTTAACATTTTATCTATTGTATCTCTATTAATAAATTTTAACTATTTTAAAATTTCAAGTATTTTATTAATTTTTAAATTATAATTATTTTAACAAAAATTTTATTATTTAAAATTAAAATTTTGTTATTAATTTTTTTAACTATTTAAATATAATGTTTTATATTACTTAAGTATATATATGTGATATAGCCCATGGAGTGTATAATAGATGGTGAATGTGTGTACATTTAAGACACTCCTTATAAAAAATCACCTTTCAAAACTATGTGGGTATGAGTCTTACTATATATATATAATTGTGGAGAAAATTTATAAAGTCGATATCATTGTAATTGGTATCATCATTTAACATGTCCAATTGTTTTATAATAATTTATTTTAACACTCACAAAACCATATTAATTAATAATATGGTTGACATATGTCGATCGACCACATTATTATTCCTCTCCCCGCCTTAAATAATGCCATTGTTAAGTGTATGTCAACCATATTATTAACTACTATAAAGAAAAAGAAAATTAATATATGAATTACCACTGCCTTATTGTAGTCATTGATACAGAAAACCCACTAGTTGATTGTAGTCGTCGATACACAAAACCCACCACCTTATTCGGCCAATCATACACAAATTCCATCACCTTTACACAAAACTACAATGATTAGACCAAACCACCACAATGACCAGACTAGACTGACCTTCATGAAGCAATGAAACATCATGAGAGGAGGTGTATTTAGCATAAAATTTGTGCATTTGACTGACATTCATGAAGTAATAAAACGTCACTAGAGGGGGTGTATTTAGAGCCAAATTTATGGATTTGGCGGGAAGGGGACATTTTGGGGGTTTTGAGAGGCAATTAGGCATACTGTTTTGAGAGGTTTTAACGTTTTGGGGCCTCTGAGAGGCTATTAGGGAAGAATTATATATTTTCTTTGTGATTTGGTAGAGGATAGGGTTTTTTAGGGCATTTATGCAACTCTTCATGCTGTTGGTATATGTGAGGGGGTTTGAAAATTTAAGCATTTATTGCATTTCCATGGCGAGAATGTTGAGGCTTTTGAAAGGAAAACTAGGATTGGTTCAAAGTTGGTCGAGAAACTTCTACAACGAATTTGGATCCAAAATCCCCCTTTGCTACAAAATTATAGGTTAGTAAAATCTTTATTGGTTTTGGGATTTGAAGTTAGTTTGGGAAGCAATTGTGATGGGTTTGGGATAATGTTTCCTCTGCTTACATTAAATACAAGTAATTATGCAATTATCATTATTATGGGTTATTGTTTTCGTTGATTGATGTGACATGACCCTTTGTGTTGGCCACATGTGCTCCCCACATGTTGGCCACATGACTTGTCATGGGATTAGTTTCGTTGGCCATATGCCATCATTATGTTTGTTAAGCTACATGCCAAGTCATTCCTTTTAGTTTTGAAATTGAAGAGCTAGGGTTTGCTCTTGTATAAGGAATATTTTGCTTAACTTTAGACCACTTAGGGTACTAGTTCTCTTGGCTTTTGAGATTTATTTGCTTAGACCTTTTCATCAATAATAAGACACAATAATGGGGACTATTGGCATCCTTTCCTTAGTCCGCTTGATTGATCGATGAAAGCCTCTATATGGAACTATGATCAAAGCGGATAGAGTACTGCGGGTTTGGATTAACATGACTTAAATGGAAGAAATGAAGACAATTCCTATAGCCATGAATTCCTTTTAAATCCCCCCTTACCAAGATATTGGGAATATCACTCCTTTTGACGAACATGTGCTCCCCTATATTTCCCCAATATAAAGTTCCATTTCTACCATCCAACATCTAGTATGAGGAGTGAAAAAATTGTAAACCTAAACATAATGCAAGATAGATGACCCTAGCAAGTATACAAAAAAAAAAGAAAAAACACAACAAAAGTATATCTACGACTCATAGGATGGATTGATTCCAAACATCACAACCTAAATTTGGCATCATAACACACACATCCATGAAAGGCCAATCGAGATTTCACATTTCATACAATGTGGTAATGGATAAACATAATGGGTCTTGCATCTCTATCTTTTGTGGAAAAATCCTACTCCATACATAACTAGCTGAAGTACCTACTTTGGATTGGAAGTTGCATGGGTTCTTTCTAGTTGAAACACCCTCCATCTCCACAAATGTTCCATAGAATGGAATTTATTAGCTACATGCTCACGTACAAAATAACCATGACATAAACATTGTGATACATACATTAATTTTTTGTGCATCAAACCTAAAGGAATCGTCGAGACAAGTATGAGGCTTGGGATGAATCTAGGTTCCCCACTTCTTATCTAAACCATTCACTTACGAGGTTTTAGATAATAGATAGTTAGATATATTCAATTGATATTCCTTTCCTCCTAAGGCTTGATGAGAAATTTAATCATGAGCCGCCACCATTATGGCATTTTGAAAATAGATTAAATAATAGATAGTTAGATAGATTCAATTGATCTTCCTTTCCTCCTAAGGCTTGATGGTAGAGGAATTTCAATTTAAAATGGGCCTTCCAAAAATAATACAAATTCCATGTCATCATGTATTAGCCAATCAAAATGCTTTAAAATTAAAAAAGGGAGCACCTCTTANACTACTTTTTTGTTTGTATTTTCGACATATCTCCCTGTGTTTTTACTCAAATTTCAATCGAGAGAGCTCATTGGTTCATCCAACGAGCTCTCTTGATCGAAATTTGAGTAAAAACATAGGGAGATATGTCAAAAATACGAACAAAAAAGTTTTTTCTTTTCTTCCTCCAATATTTATAAATATTATTTTATTATTTTAACTATTATTTTATTAATTTTCCTTAGGAGGCCCATTTTGAGTTGAAATTTCCTCTAATGTGAGGAATTTCATCATGAGCCACCACCATTATGGATTTTGGAAATAGATGTAGTTTCCATCAATGTCCATACCCCAATGATCCTCAATTCCATACATGAAAACACTTAAATAAGAGATTTGAAAGGCATACAACCATACTTGTTGTGTCATGTTTATAAAGAGAGAGCACAATATAACCTAATTTATTCAATACATACATGAATAGAAGTCCATGTCTACCAAATTGTACTAATGGGACTACGGAGCTCCCCTAGAATTATCCTAGATTTTTATATGATAGGTGACAGTATTAGATTTAGGGTTTAAATAAGATTATGAGGCTGAGAGGGATATTTTGGATTGGGTTGTTTTTGCATTAATGGTTTCCCACTATTGGACTAAGTAATAATCCTACTGGTTAATTTATGTTACATGCCTTGTCAATTACCAAACATGTATTAAAGACCAAACTTTTCTTTTGAATTTATCTCTCTAAAATGTCAAATGTTGTTATGATTTGGGATTGGAAATATGGAAATAATAAACTAGTAAAATGGTTACTGCAATATAAAGGATGTCCTAAAATTTTCTATAGCATCTCTCTGAAATTTGAGCTATTGTTAGGATTTAGCATGGGAAAAATGCCAAGAATAAACCGTATTAGAGGAAATTTGGATGAAAAATGCCCCCCCTATGGAAAATGATTAAAAAATGCCATGTAGGCAATTTTTTTTATACTATTTCATTTTTATAGAAGGTGCCCAAGGTTATTTCACTTTTATCAAAGCTACCTTAAATATATATTTTATATTAAAATCAATTTATGATGTAGTGTGTTAGCACTTGTGCTAAATTTTTGATATTTCTACATAGGCGCACTATTTCACCTGCTGAGGTCTAGGACAATGAAATTGAAGGGGGTATAGACAAAAACTTACCATATCTTGCATTTGGGAGGCTTCACCTCAGCATGAATGTTAAATTGGGTTACTCCACGATGTGACATGAGCAAATATCTAGGGTCCTCGGGTTAGGATCTTGCATTCTGGTTCAAATATGAAAATACAGTCGTAGTTATCTATGGGCAAAAATGAATGGTGCATATCCATGGCAAAGAATATTAATGGTTGATAAGGATTTCGCCGAGGAAAGAGGCGTGGTTTTGCAAGAAGCTCGGCATGGGTGGATCAGGGTTAAAGGATAAGCAGGATCGATCATCGGATGGGCAGGTAATGCAGATCAACGGACACAGAGGATTTCACAATGGAAAATACATACGAAGAATTAAGCCTTGGAGATATGTGAAATCCGTTATACGCTCTGTATTCCAACGATCATGATTTTGAGCAGGCTATATCTGCGTTGGAGATGAATTTTCACAACGAAAGACGCATGAGAGATAAAGGCATGTTGAGGCTATGATAATAGAAGGGCTTGCACAGCTTAATTGTCGGGATTCTATATGGGGAAGATCTACGAAGGATAATTATTTCGCCATCCGAAATTACACAACAGATAAGACGGTGTGGGGTTGCAAAGTGTTGGAGGGCCCCATGCTTTTAAATGGTGGTGAAATGAAGGGAATCCGATCAACGGTCCTGGATGATTTTGCAGCAAGAAGGTGCATGATGCTTAGGAGAACGAGGCGATGTGAAATCCCGTAGGGTCCCACACCTTCGACGACGGAGATCGGGAGGGAT
Organism: Pseudotsuga menziesii; assembly: GCA_001517045.1. Classification (NCBI taxonomy): domain Eukaryota; kingdom Viridiplantae; phylum Streptophyta; class Pinopsida; order Pinales; family Pinaceae; genus Pseudotsuga; species Pseudotsuga menziesii. The sequence goes on from LPNX010745959.1 coordinate 691,703, forward strand.
AATCGACCAACAGCCTTGATCTGTTTTGCAATGAGAAATTGCACAAGGTTTAGCGAGCTAATGGATTGTGAAATATGGTATAAGTCATGTTATCGGACGATTGAGATCTATCGTGGGAAAAATCTACGACTGTGATTTGTTTCGCGGTCCTAATATGCTAAGGGGGATAAAAGAAAGGGGTCTGCGAAACAAATATCAAGGCATATAACATAGATAGTGTAGATTACATCTCAGAACGATCAATGGTCAAGAAGGGACGTGTCTTTTGACGGCTCGAGTTGTTAAGGGTTTAGATCTATGATCGAAAATCATTTCGCAAAATAAAGATGCGAGGTGGGTAAGAGCGTAGAAATCTATAAAGAGGACCGTGCACGTGAATTTGCAACATTATTTTATTCTCCAGAGCATCGGAAAGGGAGAACCAAAATAGTGTAGGAGTGACCAACACATACGACAAAATTCAGCCACTTGTCAAATACTACCAGCTAAGCCTTTGTCCCTTCTGCCACCTTAAAAAATTGCTCAATCTGAAAGTATTGAGGTTCAAAACATGGAATGTCTAAAGGTAGAAGAAGCCTTCAAAGACAGGGATGTCGAGGTGTTCGAAACACTTCTGCTACATGGACCTATTAGTGACGTTAAGGAGAAGCTGAGACTACTTAGGGAACAAGGCACCGATATCCATAACCTACACCAATCCTATTTACATTTGTTCGCAACCGAGAAAATCCGAAGTTTCCCGAAATTTGTTTCTTGGTGCACCGATAAATACTCTATTTCTAAGAGAGTAATTATGGACATTACCAGTTCTACGGTCCTATGCCTGATCAATTCATTAGCTATTATAGAAGCCTTGTCAGTCCCTAACAATTTTTTCGTAAAGGCCCAAGATTACACAAAATAATCCATACTGAAATACTTCAAAGAGTCTCTGGTAGAGAGGAAACGATATTTCTTTAGGAAATGTTTCAAACCTGACGTTAATCTATCGAACCAACCGTTTCCCCTCAATTCCAACCTGTTCAACGAGGAAACCCAGTGCACTATAATGTTGTTAAGCCAATTCCTAGGTATAGACACCGATGAATACACCATCGAGCCTCTCATCAGTTTTCTTTTTGTCCTAAGCACCTGCCCAATTGAGTCAAGTGATCCAGGTCAGGCCTCATAGGTTTAATGTGTCAAGTTCGATGAGTTTCTTGTTGAGAATATCCATTCTCAGTTGATGAATTTCAGTAGAACAAAAACCTTCAGGTTCCAATCCTACTTGCTGAAGATGTTTCTTGCTCAAAATGAAGAAAATTTGCAGTTAACTGAGATGGTGTTGACCGAGGAGATGAGAAAGGACTACACAAAGTTCATGAACTTACTTATGGAAGCGATATACAATGTCGTGTTCCAGAAAAGGCTACCCAGGGTATTACCTGAAATGAGGGTTACTTTGCAGCACTCCACAGATAGCAGGATAGGTGACTAGTTCTTATTTGAGAATGGAACAGTCTTCAGGTTGTATGGTTTCACTCAACCCCCATATCTGTTTCCCTCCTTCCTTACCCCTAGGGTTTTCTATATGGAGCTCATCAAACAAAAGTTGACAGTGGAAACCGAGCATTTCTTGAAATACAAGAAGTCTACTGACATCAAGTACCCCTGGGCAGTTGGTTCTTTTACTATTAAGAACAAAAATGCTTTTCCCATGATTGAGAACTTGTTGAAGGAAATGGAATTTCCTACAGAGCCTATAGTTGATTACAAGCCTCATAATGTCATCTCAAATATAAGGAAAGATGTCAAGAGGAATCCTTTCAAACATAAAGGGGTGGTTGGGTTGGCAGATGCTGCCAATTGGGATGATTATCCAAAGGAAGGTCCCAAAGATGCTGATATGGATGAGGATTCCAACTCTCCTGTGAAGGACATCACCTCATTAATGCATGATATTTAAAGGGGGGTTTCAGCAGCAACAAATGTCACTCCTCTGTCCAGTTACTCTAACAAAACCAAGAAATGGGAGGGTTCAGACCCCATGGACATTGAAGATGAGGACATTGCCAGGTCCCCAAAGAGGTAGAAGATTGAAACAGAAGGACAACTGGTCCAAAATGCTATACAGGACAAAGAGGAGTAAGAGATGACGACATCTGGACCTATTTTTGAAGTCAAGGAATATTCCTTTGCTGACATCCCAACCGACTCCATGTTCCAATTCAAGGATAAGATGTAATTGTTGGATACATATAGAGAAACAAAGGATACGACTACGGAGGAGACTCTGAAACTGTGTGCAGAGGTGAGGAAGATTTCTGGTCAGGATGTGTCACTCATTGATGTCAGAGACCAGACCCACAACACATTAAAATTGGCATTAGCGACAAATAGTAAGGTTGTTGAAATAAGGATGAACCTAGAGGACATCCCCATCCCAAACCTGATCCATTTTCACAAAAAAACCGGGGACATCTTGTTCACTGACTTGTTGAAGACCACTCTAAAGTTATCTAAGCTGGAAGTTACAAAGAGCAAATTGAAAACTAGCTAAGATAGGAAAAGGTAGAGAATCGAGTGCATCAGACACAAATAAAAAAGCTACAAGCATACCTTCTAGTTGCTGGGGTTCAAGCGGACAAGGGAGAAAGCTTGAAGAAGATATTGGAAAAAAGGAGAATTCCATCGAATTGCTAAAGAAGAATTTAAATATTCCTGCTATTCAGTTATTAGAAGGGACGGATCTGGCTGAGATGGAGAAGGAGAAAGAGGATGTGAAAAATGAGCTATTGGATTGCAAAGCAAAGTTATTAAAATTTACTGACAAAGAAAAGCAATGGCATACGGACACGACTTTGGTAGTAGAAAGTGAGAAGACCTTGAAAGAAAAACATGATGAAATGGAGAGGAAACTGCAGGAAAGGGAGAAGGAGTTTGAAGACAGGATTATGGCTCCAGTAGCTCAATCAAGTGAATAGAACTTAGTCCAAGCTATGTCTTAGGTGAGTTTAAAGAATGCAGAATTGATCGGTTTAAGAAACCAGAACAAGGTCCTAGAGGACCTGGTATTGAAAAAGTAATGATAAAGGAAAGGTTGAGAGTCCAAATACCAAGCTTGGGAGGCCAAATGTCAGGAGCTGAAAACAAAGAACGGAAAGTTGAACAAACATGTGACAGGCCAACTACAGGTTCAAGGGGCAAAGCACATTATTTGGGATTCTATTGTTGAAGAAGCAAACAAGTTCAGGCCCTGCCTGGATTATATCTTAGACAAGGAAATGGTGGTTTATTCATCCAGGAAGGTTATGACAGTGGGAAGGGAAAAGCTAAATAAGAAACCAATTGAATATGCCAAAAATGCTATAAAATTCCTAAATGGTTTGTTAGAGGATCATCTAAAGAAGGCCAATTTCAAAGACATGATCTCCATCATGACTTGGGCAAGGAGGGTTATAAACAAACATCACCCCCTGGATACATTCCAAGCAAAGGTTGACATGTTGGCTCACCAAGTGAAACTGTTTATTGAAAGTTTTGACCCACTTTTTAAGAAAGCGCTTCCCTTCTTCTGGCGAGAGAAGGGTTCTATGTTGACTAAAGATGCATATTATGAAAAATTAATTGTGCGTAGATAGGACCACCTAAACTTTGTAGACATGACTCAGTCACTGACTGGCATGATAATTGTAGACAAGTTGGCCAATGATTTTGAAATCCTTTTCGCTTTCAAAGAAGCATGTGCACACTTACATAGTTTTTCCTACCAGGACCACATCGAGCTACATGTGTTGGTGAAGGAGAACTCCACACTAGAACTACTGTCTCAAGAGCAGTGGAAGACGATTGAGAGGTTTGGGAGGACCAAATACCTATTGCACACCCCGCCGAAAGGAGAAACAAGCCAAACCAAGTCAGCACAAAATGGTTTGCAGAGCTCTGGAACGTCACTATCAAAGCAAGTGAGCCTAATCCCCAGCCGTCGCATTACCTATTTTGTTAAGCATGCTTAATATTCCTTATTACCTGTTTTATGTAAAGAGCATGGTGAATGCGCCACTTCGTAGCGTTCTGAATTCGTTATAATGATTCGGGATTTGATACCCAAATTTTGTAACAGAATTGGGCTCTGTTTTGAGGTTGGTCTCTGGAGCCATTGCATTATAAATATAACCTCCTCATAGGAGGATAAGGGTTGATTTTACTTTCATAATTTTGAGGCCTCTACACTGGAGTTGTAGCTCTGCAAACATTTTTGGGAGTAATAATGAAAATTCTTCTCTGAGTTTATGAGATTCATCACGATGTCTATATTTAGTTTGTGTTCTCTGTTTATGCCATTTTCCATATGAGTTGGTTCCTGCTAAATGATTTCTAGTTGTATGTGAGGAATTTGTTTCATTAAGCTCTCCTTTCATCAGATGTAGCATTTGTTACGTGTTTGTAATGGCTGTTATAGAATTCATCCTTGTTAGATGCTCCATTTCTGTCATTTCCCTTATCATGTTATTCTGCTAAAGGTGTTGCAAGGGATTCATCCATAGATAGGTGCCCCTTGCTGCACTGGGATTTTCTCTTTTGTCCCACCATCACTTGAAGATATTTGGCTGAATATTGCACTTACTTTGCCTCATAATACATTAGAGAAAATCATTGTTCATTATCTGTTGTAATTTCCTTGAATGGTTCATACCGTGACTCCATCGCCCAATGGTTTTGATATGTGTCTGTCTTTCAATCTGTTGTTTGCACACAAACTCGATTACCATCAGAAATCTAGCCTTCTACACGCTTGTTTAAAGCCATATGTGTATGTGAAAGACCCTGTGATAAGAGAGAGCCCTCTCTAACTGAATTGGCTAGAATACAGTCTAAATATTGGTTTGAAATGGTTACCCCTGTGACTTCCTACTGCAACCATGGGAAAATTAGAGGGTGCTAACATCTTGGCGCCATTTCCGGGGACATAATCGCTATTATTTCCTTGGGAGAATGACATTTTTTATATCTATGATCCGGTTGAGGATCCGGTCCTAGACACATATTGGTTGTATATGCTATGGTGACTCCACTGAAAGCCTTTGAAGGTGACTCCACTGCGAACACCGACCACCCAGAAGCTACAAACATTTTCAGAGGTTTCATGGCAACTCTACCGGGGAAACTAAGCCCAATATAAAAAACTTGGAAAGCCATGGTGAAAAATGAGGTACTCCACTGTACGTTTTCTGCAAGATATCTTGTCTTTTATAGCAAGTTTTCTCCTGTCCTTTCTCAGGATGGTCAAAGCAGCTTGCCATTTTTTATTTCCATCAGAACAGGACCATGAGTTCACCCCTGTATACCCTTCTTTAAGGACCAAAAATATCCATGCGCCTTGTACATATGACTTTGGCCAAGAATGTCCTCCACCCCCCTCTGAAGCAGCCTCACCTAACTCTGCTTCCATTGTCTTATCTTCCATCACTTCAGATTTTGAGCAACTTTCATCACTTAGGTTTACAGTTCTTCATGACTCTATAGTCCCTCATGATAGATTGTTGTTGTATGTCACATCACCTTTAATCCCTCTTAAAAACCCTACTAAAACCCCATCAAAGTCTAAAAGGTTTTCCCCTATACTTCTCCCTACAGTACTTCATAAACTCCGCCAGCGGTACACCCAAAGACTCAAGCAATTCACCGGGGAGAGAGGGTATCTAGCTGAAGAACACTTAGGGTGGTTTGTAGACTGGACTAACCTAGAAGAAGTCGACCATGAGGATGCTAAAGTCAGAATACTCGCTTAAAGCCTTGTTGGAGAGGAAAGGAGATGGTTCACTAGCCTTCCAGACAACTCCATTCTGAGTTATGAGGCTTTTGAAGACTCTTTCAAGAACCAATGGGAAGAGAATAAAGACCCCAGGAAGTGTTTGTCCCAATTCCATTCCATAAGGAGGGATGAGAGTGAATCTCTCAGGGAGTACTCTGACAAATTAATGAAAGTATATAATGGTATCCCTACCCAGTTCAAGCCTCTTCCTGGCACTGCCCAACTCCAGTATGCTGAAGCTTTTGATAGAGACTTTGCCTTATGGTTGAGCGAAAGAAGATCAGTCTCCCTAGCATACATGATGAATGATTCCATAGAGGTAGAGATAAATCTGACTGCTACTAGAGAGAAAGGGAGAGGAGAAGGAAGAGGAAGGAATGAATATCACACCCAACCTTCTCCCTCTAACACACAAGAGGCCAGGATGGAAAGGATGATGGAGACCATGGATAGGTTGATGGAGATATCTATTGTAAACCACATCCCACCTCCCATGAGAAATCAAGACGTCAGAGGACCCTTGCGGGTCGAGCAAACTCAGATTACACCTGAAAAGCTGCAAGAACACACAGAGCCTCCTCTACTAGTGGAAGAAGGGGAGGATAAATACATAGAGTCTCCTTTTCCTCACAATCCTTCTTTTCACGAAGAATACAATTAGCAGGAGGAAGATAACTGTTTTCCATTATGCTTTTCCTCATTTGATTTTCTGAAACAAATATTAAGGGTTTCTAACCAAACACATAAATTGGAGGCCAAGGATAATGTCGTGGCATTCTTGATAATGGATAATGAGGGGGGTGAACAACTAGAATCTGCTGTACGTTCCAATATTTCCCTTTATGAGCAAACAAATGATCAGCCTAGAGCCATACAGGAGGAATATTATAATTCGTTTCATGGAGAAAGCAACCTGCCTGTTGTGAGTCCTGTCTATGGTGGTTTTGAAGAAGTTTTCAATCCTCCACTGTATGATAAATATGAGGATAACTACTTGGAGGATGAGGGTCCTATGTGGGATGTATCTTCTTGTTCTTATGTGTAGAACATTTATATCAAGAAGAGCTTAATTCACTTGATTTTATTGAAAATACTCTTGTGAAATGCATAAGGGAAAGTAGGTCTTAGGTTCTGTCATTTGGAGTGAGGCAACTGATGTCTCATATACAGGTGGTCATGAGCTTCTCTTGAATGGTTATTTTGAAGAAAAGTTGGACAATATGAAGGGGAGGTTACAATTTGAGAAGCCGTATTGGGGTAAGCAGACGGCTGAAGTATTGGGAGACTGCCCTTGATTTTATGATCCAGTGGCTGAATATATGGAGCAGTGTCATGACTGGCGCATAACATGATTTTCTGGAGGTGGTTATGAATCAGTGGCCATATATGTGGAGAATCTGTGTGGTGTGAATGGTTGGTTATGGCTTTGCGACAGAGATTAAGTTCCTTATCACAACCTTATTCCATTCGGTCATTCGGTATCATTTTTAATCAAGCATAAGCAGAAATTTCGCATATGGAATCATCTGCTTGATTGGCTTCACTGGAAGTCAGAAGTTACTTGACTGGGCATTGAAGCTTAGTAGGTAGGGATGAATAAGCTCGACCTGATGGGCTTTTCTTTTAAGCATTTAATTTCAGTCTATTTTTCAACATCTGTTTAGTTTTTGTTTTCAGAGCCCGTTATGGAGTTTTCAGGGAATGATGGGGATCAGCCCAATGGATCAGGAATGTGGCCTATGTGGTTCTTTGCTACCTCACAGGGAGGATAGAATCCTTGAGTTGGAGTTGCTGTTATCACTTGTGCTAAATTTTTGAGATTTCTGCATAGGTAGCTGCACTATTTCCCCTATTGAGGTCTAGGACAGTGAAATTGAAGGGGGTATAGATAAAAAAATTCCATATCTTGCATTTGGGAGGCTTCGCCTTAGCATGAACATTAAATTGGGTTACCCGACGATGTGACATGAGAAAATATCCAGGTTCCTGGGGTTAGGATCCTGCATTTTCATTCAAATATGAAAATACGCTTACAATTATCTAGGGGCAAAAATGAATGACATATATCCATGGAAAAGAAGATCAATGGTTGATAAGGATTTCGCCGAGGAAAGAGGCGTGGTTTTGCAAGAAGCTTGGCATGGGAGGAGCAGGGTTAAATGATGAGCAAGATCGATCATCGTATGGGCAGGTAATGCAGATTAACGAACACAGAGAATTTCACAATGGAAAATACGCGCGGATAATTAAGCCTTGGAGATATGCAAAATCCGTTATATGCTCTATATTCCAATGGTCATGATTTTGAGCAGGCCAAATATGCAATGGAGATACATTTTCGAAGCGAAAGATGTAGGAGAGATAAAGGCATGTTGGGGCTGCGATAACGAGAGGGGCCCACATAGTTTAACGGTCAGGATTCTATATGGGGAAGATCTACGGAGGAGAATTATTTCGTCGCCTGAACTTACATGATAAATAAGACGGTGTGGGGTTGCGAAGTGTTGGAGGGCCCCATGCTTTTAAACAGTGGTGATCTGATGGGGATCCGATCAACAGTCCTGGATGATTTTGCAACAAGAAGGTGCACAATGGTTAGGATAATGAGGCGATGCAAAATCCCGTAGGGTCCCACACCTTCGATGGTGGAGATCTGGCAATATAATCGACTAGCGGCCCTGATCTGTTTCGCAATGAGAAATTGTGCAAGGTTTAGCGTGCTGATGGATTGTGAAATAGGGTGTAAGTCACATCCTCGGAGGATTGAGATCTATTGTGGGAAAGATATGTGGCTTTGATTTGTTTCACGGTCCTATTATGCTAAGGGGAATAAAAGAAAGGGGTTTGCGAAAGAGAGATCAACGCATATAACATCGACGACGTAGATTACATTTAGGAGATATCAATGGTCAAGAAGGGTTGTGTCTTTTGATGGCTCAAGTTGTTAAGGGTTTAGATCTATGCCTGGAAATCATTTAACAGAACAAAGATGCGAGGCGGGTAAGAGTGTGGAAAGGTATAAAGAGGACCGTGCATGTGAATTCGCGACATTATTTTATTCTCCAGAGCATCGAAAAGCGAGAGCCAGAATAATGCAAGAGCGGCCAACACATTCGACGAACTTCGACCACTTGTCAAATACTACCAGGTAAGCCTTTGTCCCGTTTGCCACCTTAAAAAATGGCTCAATATGAAAGTCTTGAAGTTCAAAACTTGGAATGTTTGAAGGTAGAAGAAGCCTTCGAAGATAGGGTTGTCGAGGTGTTTGACACACTTCTGCTACATGGGCCCATTAGTGATGTTAAGGAGAACCTGAGACTGCTTAGTGAACACGGCACCGATATCCATAACCTGCACTAGTGTTATTTCCATTTTTTTCGCAGCTGAGCAAACCCCAAGTTGGTCGGAATTCATTGCTTGGTGCGCCGATAAATACTCTATTTCTGAGAGAGTAATTATGGACATGACCAGTTCTATGGTCCTATGCCCAGTTATTTCATCAGCTATTAGAAAATCCTTGTCGGTCCCTGACAAGTTTTCCCTAAAGGCCCAATATTACACAGAAGAATCCATACTGCAATACTTCAAAGAGTCTCTGGTAGAGAGGAAACAAGATTTATTCAGGAAATGTTTCAAACCTGATGCTAATCTATCATACCAACTGTTTCTCCTTGATTCCAACTAGTTAAACGAGGAAACCCAATGCACTATAACATTGTTAATCCAATTCCTAGGTATAGACATCGATAAATACATCACTGACCCTCTCATTAGTTTGCTTTTTGTCCTAATCACTTGCTCAATTGAGTTAAGTGAGACAGGTTTGGCCTCACAGGTTTCATGTCTCAAGTTCGATGAGTTTATCATTGAGAATATCCATTCTTAGTTGATGAATTTCAGTAGAACCAAAACCTTTGAGTTCCAATCCTATTTGCTGAAGATGTTTCTTGCTCACAATGAAGAAAATTTGCAATTACCTAAGATGGTGCTGACTGAGGAGATGAGAAAGGACTACACAAAGTTCGTGAACTTCCTTATGGAAACAATATACAATGTCATGTTCCAGAAAAGGCTGCCCAGGGTATTACCTGAAATGAGGGCTACTTTACAACACTCCACAGATAGCAGGATAGGTAACTGGTTCTTATTTGAGAATGGAACTATCATCAAGTTGTATAGTATCACTCACCCTCCATATTTGTTTCCTGCCTTCCTTACCCCGAGGGTTTTCTATATGGAGCTCATCAAGCAGAAGATGACAGTGGAAACAAAGCATTTATTGAAATACAAGAATTCTACTGTAATCAAGTAACCCATGGGCAGTTGGTCCTTTTACAATTAAGAACAAAAATGCTTTTTCCATGATTGATAAATTGTTGAAGGAAATGAAATTTCCTATAGATCCTGGAGTTGAGTATGACCCTCATCATGTCATCTCAAATAGAAGGAAAGTTGTCAAGAGGAAGCCTTTCAAACACGAAGAGGTGGTTGGGTTAGAAGATGCTGCCAATTGGGATGATTACGCAAAGGAAGATCCCAAAGATGCTGATATGGATGAGGATTCCAACTCTCCTGTGAAGGACATCACCTCATTAATGCCTAATATTTCAAGGCTGGTTTCAGTATCAAGGAATTTCATTCCTCTGGCCATATACTTTGACAAAAACAACAAACAAGAGGGTTCAGACCCCATGGACATTGAAGATGAGGACACTGCCATGTCCCCAAAGAGGCAGAAGATTGAAACAAAAGGATAATTGGTCCAAAATGTTGTAGAGGACAAAGAGGAGCAAGAGATGATGACAATTGGACCTATTTTTGAAGTCAAGGAATATTGTTTTGCTGACACCCCAACCGACTCCATGTCCCAATTCAGGGATAAGATGGAGATGTTTGATAAATACAGAGAAACAAAGACTTTGAAACTTGTGGCAGAGGTGAGGAATATTTATAGTCAAGATGTGTCACTCATTGCTGTTAGAGACTAGACCCAGAACACATTAAAATTGGCATTAGCGACAAATAGTAAGGTTATTGAAATAAGGATGAACCTGGAGGACATCCCCATCCCAGACATGATCCATTTTCACAAACAAACTGGGGACATCTTGTTCACAGACTTGCTGAAGACCACTCTAAAGTTTTCTAAGTTGGAAGTTACAAAGAGCAAAATTGAGAACCAACAAAGACAGGAAAAGGTAGAGAATCGAGCGCATCAAGCACAAATCTAAAAGCTACAGGCAGACCTTCTAGCTGCTGGTGGTCAAGCGGACAAGGGAGTAGGCATGAAGAAGCTATTGGAAGAAAAGGAGAATTCCATTCAATTGCTAAATAAGAAGATAAATATTCATACTACTCAGTTATTAGAAGGGTTGGAGCTGGCTAAGATAGAAAAGGAGAAAGAGGATCTAAAAAATGAGCTATTGGATTGCAAAGAAAAGTTATTAAAATTTACTGACAAAGAAAAGCAAGGGTAGAAGGACATGACTTTGGTAGTAGAAAGTGAGAAGACCTTGAAATAAAAACATGATGAAATGGAGAGGAAACTGCAGGAAATGAAGAAGGAGCTTGAAGACAAGATTACGGCTCCAATAGCTCAATCAGGTGAACAGGTCTTAGTCCAAGCTATGTCCCATGTGAGTTTAAAGAATGTAGAATTGACTGGTTTAAGAAACTAGAACAAGGTCCTGGAGGACCTGGCAGTGCAAAAAGAACGAGAAAGGAAAGGCTGAGAGGCCAAATCCCAAGCTTGAAAGTCCAAATGTCAGGAGATGAAAACAAAGAACGACAAGTTGACCAAACAGGTGACAGACAAACCATAGGTTCAAGGGGAAAACCACATTATCTGGGATGCTATTATTGAAGAAGCAAACAAGTTTAGGCCCTACCTGGACTATATCTTAGACAAGGAAACGGTGAATTATTCATCTAGGAAGGTTTTGATAGTGGCAAGGGAAAAGCTAAATAAGAAACCAATTGAATATGCCAAAAATGCTATTTGCTTCCTAAATGGTTTGTCAGAGGATGATCTAAAGAAGGCCAATGCCAAAGACAAGATCTCCATCATGACTTGGGAAAGGAGGGTTATAAACAAACATCACCACCTGGATACAGTCCAAGCAAAGGTTGACATGTTGGCTCACCAAGTGGAACTGTTTATTGAAAGTTTTGACCCACTTTTTAAGAAAGGGCTCCCCTTCTTCCGGCGAGAGAAGGGTGCTATGTTGACTAAGGATGCATACTATGAAAAATTAATTGCACGCATATATGACCACCTAAAATTTGCAGACATGACTCAGTCACTGTCTGGCAAGATAATTATAGACAAGCTAGCCGATGAATTTGAAATCATGTTCGCTTTCAAAGAAGCATGTGCACACTTACATATTTTTTCCTACCATGACCACATCGAGCTACGCGTGTTAGCGAAGGAAATGTCCACGCTGGAACTACCATCTCCAGAGCAGTGGAAGATAATTGAGAGGTTCAGGAGGACCAAATACCTATTGCACACCCCACCGGGAGGAGAAACAAGCCAAGTCAAGTCAGTACACAACTGTTAGCAGAGCTCTGGAATGTCACTATGAAAGCAAGTGAGCTTGATCCCAAGGAGTTGCATTACCTCTTTCGTCAAGCATGCTCAATATTCCTTATTTCTTGATTTATGTAAAGAGCATGGCGAATGCGCCACTTCGCAGCTATCAGGATTCGTTATAATGATTCAGGATTCGATACCCAAATTTTGGAACAGAATTGGGCTATGTTTTGATGTTGGTCTCAGGAGCCATTGCATTATAAATATAACCTCCTTAGAGGAGGATAAGGGTTGATTTGACTTTCATATTTTTGAGGCCTCTGCGTCGGAGTTGTAGCTCTGCAAACATTTTTGGGAGTAGTAATGAAAATGCTTCTTTCAGTTTATGAGATTCATCACAGCGTCTGTATTTTGGTTTGTGTTCTCTGCTTATGCCATTTTCCATATGTGTTGATTCGTGTTAAATACTTTCTAGTTTTATGTGAGGAATTTCTTTCATTAAGCGCTCCTTTCATCAGATTTAACATTTGTTATGTATCTGTAATGGTTGTTATGGAATTCATCCTTGCTAGATGCTCCATTTCTGTTATTTCCCTTACCATGTTATTCTATTAAAGATGTTGCAAGGGATTCATCCATAGATAGGTGCCTCTTGCTGCACTGGGCTTTTCTATTTTCTCCTACCATCACTTGAAGATATTTGGCTGAATATTGCACTTACTTTGTCTCATGATACAAAAGAGAAAATCATTGTTCATTATCTGTTGTAATGTCCTTGAATGGTTCAGATTGTGACTCCATCGCCCAATGGTTTTGATATCTGTCTGTTTTTCAATTTGTTGTTTGCACATAAACTCGACTACCATCGGAAATCTAGCATTATGCACGCTTGTTGAAATCCATATGTGTATCTGAAAGACCTTGTGACAAGAGAGAGCCTTATTTGACTGCATTGGCTAGAATACAGTTTAAATATTGGTTTGAAATGGTTATCCCTGTGACTTCCTACTCCAACTACATGAAAATTACAAGGTGCTAACATAGTGTTTTGAACAAAAATAAGGAAATAAAATTAAATACACAATTCCATCTTAAAAGTTATTTGACCCAACTTTTCGTGGTGTATAGTATTATTATTATAGTATATTAATTATAATATAATAGTATTATATATTAATATTAGTTAAATGCTATTGACTCAACTTTTGATTATTATTATAAAATATTAATTATAATATAATATTATTATATATTAGTTATAATTTTAATTAGTATTACTCTTATATACTGGTCATGTATTATCTAAAGGATGGATGGGTATATTAGTTATGATATTAGTTAAAAGTTATTGGACCAAACTTTTGAGGATTATTATAAAATATTAATTATAATATTAATTATTATTATATATTAGTTATAATATTAATTACTATAATTATATATTATATATTGGTCATGTATTACCTAAAACATTGATGGTTATTTGACTAAGTAATATTTTTGGACCGAGTTAAAGTTATTAACGAAATAATATTATTATATATTAGTTATGATATTAATTATTTTTACTATTATATATGGGAAAAGTATTACCTAAAATCGGTTAGCATATTAATTTCATTTTCAATATCCAAGATAATTTCGGGCAGCTTGGGCAGCGGGTAGACAAATTATATTATTAAAAAGATTCACCTATCCCCAAATTTATATTAAAAATTTGTTTAAGACTTATACGCTATTTGAATTTTAAAGAAATTTCATTTGCTCTAACACATAATGACGTGGAATTCGAACTAGGGTTGAAAGGCCCATTTTGAGTTGAAATTTCCTCTGATAATAGTGAAAATGTTGCCACAATATAAATGATATCCTAAAAATTTATATAATAGTGTGATGTAGCCAAATGATGTTGTGTAATTATTAAAAAATGAAAATAATGCTTGGGTATCCAAATTACAGTGCAGCATTATCATATAGTAAAAGCAATGCTTAGAGAATATAAACACATTTCAACCTTATAGGTCAATTAACATAAAATATAAACACATTTCAACCTTATAGGTCAATTAACATATTTCAAATTTTGTAAAATAACATCCGAATCTTGCATTTAATATTTTTTGAATTTGAGGATGAGGATGATAGTTAATGCTCACTTGGACAAATTTTGGTCTATTGAACCTCAAGAAAGAAAAGTAAGGAACTACTTGGTTTGCTTTACAATTTTATTTTTCGTGTTTAAAAAACTTGAAGATGAACATTCGTAAACATTAAAGTGAGCATTGACATCAAAAAAGATGGAATATGTCCATCATTGATTTTTTAATGTCATTTTTAATGACTATTCATGTGAAAACCAAATCTTTGAGTATCACAGTCACTTCTCGGAACTGGGCTCTTTAGTGCTCCTCCTTACTTTCATTGCTTTTCTATATCGTCATTGCCTCTCCATATCTACGCCTTTATCTCTTGTCCACTTAGTTTTCTATTACTAGGAAGTGTTATATGACTAGTACATCTAGTATATCTAGAAGTACATATGTACGAACACACAAAATCATCACATAGAAATCATTATCTTGTTGGAGTGACCGCATGCTTATTAATTTCATATTCCAATTAGAGGCTTCAAGTTTTATTTTGAGGATGCTCACCGAGACCAAGTTTTGTTGAAATGTGTCAATTTTTAGATTGATTTTCTTCAATTTCTCATGTCGTCTACTTTGAGTTTTGTTGATTTTATGATTTATGGTATTTATTGGTTCATCTTTGTGATGGAAATATTTGTGTTGTATGGATTTTGTGTGATGATTTTTGAAGCTCAATCGGTTATGGATAAATCTGAGGGTAAATCAGATACCCTATCTGATTGGAGAAATTCAAATCTATGCATTTAGTTGTGAAGATTTAAGTATATTAAATTAATATAGGGTCTATGTATGGACACTTGATTTTTGTTGATAGAGTTTAGTGAAAATATAATTGGAAATCAATTTGTAAAAGCAAGAAATGGAAGATCAAATGTAATATATGTGGTAATGTGATTCAATTATATATGAAAATCTAATTAATAGTTGTTTGATTAGAAGCAAAATTATAATATTATTATTGTGTTGATTTTTTTTTTTACGAAATTTTGTGTGTATATTAAGTGTTAGTCTCAAGGATACCCTAATCAGTTGGTGCACTAAGGCTACATCATCTAATTTAAATTGGATAACATCCTAGAAATGATGGGAAATGCCCTTTATATAGTATAACATTCTTGAACTGGCCAGTTGGTTCTTCAAAGTAACTAGAAGGAAACCTATATTTGTATGGTTATGATGGCACTTCTTTACTTGTAATTATGGTTTTTTGGACCTTGGATCTGTTCGGTTGAAGGTGTGATCGATGTATATTGTAGGATGATATATGTCCTCCTGTAATTTAAAAAATATATGGCAAACAATGCCCCTACTTTGTAGTCAAATGCCTTGTGATTTTTAGTGTCTGTTGAAGGTGAATATAAAGTATTAATTAGGTTCTATATGGTTGTATGATGATCATATGGACTGAATAATATCTGATGGTATGTGAAAATTATAGGTATGTTCCTTGCGTGGGTGACTAGATGGGGTGACCCAAAATACATTGGTTTATATCCTTCGTTATCATGGGTCTCTATTCCTTTTCTTGGTATGATCCAAGTCTTCATAAGTCTCTCTTTATTTATGTTTCCCTATGCCCAATGGTTGTTTTTGGTACCTACTCAACTCAACTTGGTAGAGAGGGCTTCATGAGCTAGCTATAGGGGACTTGGTATGTTGTAAGGGTTTAAGTGTGTTTTGCATTATGATATCAATAAGAAATAGGGAACAAAACTTATCTAGAACCGTCTTTGAGTTTCATCTAGATAATTGGATTGCTAAACACTCCTAACTATTAAGTAAACTAATATGCACCTTCTATAGGCTCTTTTATAGATCACTCCTAATGTTTAAAATGGCTAATGAATAATCTGACTAAATCTAAGATAATGATTAGTTTATGTGGCAGGGATCAATATTTTTTTCTCATCTCTCCCATGTTCTGGGCTATTCTTATAGCTATTATGCATACTAATATGCAATTGTTATTTATCTACACTAAGAAAAAATTAAAATAGAAACATAGACAAAAACATAGCAGACAAACATTCATGATTTTCCTCAAACCACAATTTAGAACTTCTCAGATGAACAATTAGATAAATAGGGAAGGATTTCTAATAAATTATTATTTATATTATTTCCTAATCACTTATAATATTTTGATTATCTATGTTTCTAAATAGGAAGACCCCTCATTTGGAGTTCATTAATATATTTAAACCACATAAAATTTTCAATTACAAATAACTTTCACTACTCATAGGTATCACAACCATTTGTGTTTTTATAAGTCGATTTATCTTCCTATAAGTCAGGTCATCTGGTCAATGCCTAGGTTGACTTGTTGATGTCAAAGTTGATTAGTCAATGTAGACTCGATAATTGGTTTGTTAATTAACATGCCAATTTTTTAACTGAATGCAGAAAATTGAAAATGAGTCAATCCCCAATTTTGACAACTGATGAATACCATACACATGATGAAAAAATATCCAATCGAAAGAGCATGGATAGATATGTATGTCCATATAATGACAATTATGGTGGGAAGATGAAAAAAAGAAGTGATTATGAACATATGTTAAAATTTGGTCATAGTGGTATATACCTTTTCCCTCAAAATTGTTATCTAGATAGGATACAATGGAAAATCATGAGAGATGAAGAGGCAATAATCCACTGTATCCTCTTCATTTCTCATGATTTTCCATATGAGCTTGCCGAAATTCTATATGAGCTTGCCTTATAGTAAGAATTTGACAAGAGAAAGCAGATCGATTGCTCGATTTCTTGTTCCAATCTATCAATAGATCGGCGAGTGATTGTGAATTTAAATTTGATATGGAAGAATCAGAAGAGATCAATGCTGCAATCAACCCTTTTCAATTGGCAATAGATCTGCAGCTAGATTTATTTCCTATACACTCAATAACGTGTGAGTATGTTATGGCGTATATCCTTAAATTTTATTAAATGGTCTCTGCGTCATTGCATTGATGGCATGGCTGGGTTGAGCCAATGGGAGCTGCCACACCTATTTAGAATTATATCTCTGCCTCTGCCAAATTAAATGAATTAATCAATCAATCACCACTTCCAACTAATTCCAATCAATGAATTGACCACCATCGCATTCCATACATAATTTATTGAGACTCAGCTCCTATCGTTCTAATTCATATTGATTGATTGCACAGCCTGACCAACTGAATTTATGCTCCACCGACTCAATTGGATCGTCAATGCTCTCCACATCGATCCATGGAGCTGATTATATTAAAATTTGCATCCATCACTTCATGATATGGTCCAGAATTATCTCTCACGATTACCAACAACAATAATGCCCAGCAAAAGTGCAACTTATAGGTATGCCTCATTCTCACTGGGCCCCTTCTTATCAGTTATTTATTTCGAGGGAGAAATTCCGCTGGCTCATTTAATTTTTTTTTGTCAAAGAAATTTTTGGGATTCTGCCCTCAACTATTTTGTATTAATCAAACCAACTACCACTGCGAGAAGCAAATGTTGGTGTGAATACCATTAACTCAAACTAAGCATTTTCCAATGCCACCAGCCGGGTCTTAGAGCACAAAGTCCTAAACAAACGTCACATGCAAAAAATCAATAGAAACTAAGTTAAATCAATATTTAAATCATTCAAAAAATAAAAATTAATCAAATTATAGTAAAAACATTTGTAAAATAAAAAATTTAAATATGCCTTTGGAATTAATCCACCTAACATAATAAGAATGATATTTTTAGACATTATTTTTATGTACTACACGTAATATTGCATAATAAAATGCTTTGTTGCACATGAACTTGTGAGGAAAAGCTTGCAATTAGGACACTTCCATGTTACTAAATATTGCTAGAAAGTCTCCCTCGAATGAAAGTCTTTACTTTTTCTGATTGACCAAAAAAGCAATGTTATATTCTTAAAAGTTTCACATTGTTATTATATATTTCCTTATTAAAAAATAAGCTTTATTTCTTAAAAGAAACAAAAGTTTTATTTCATTATGCCATTATTATGGAGAATGTAAATATCTCGCTTGGTCACCTATAATGGTATTATCTCATACATCAAGGAGGTTTAATGGTGATCAATTTTGTTTACTAGCGACTGTATAATTTGAACTATGAAGCTGGAAGTTTGTAGGTTTGTAATCATGAATCTTGTAAACATTGCCAATGCGAAATCACTAATGTACTATATATATCATGAATCCAAACTTTTATTTAAGTAAACGGTGCATTGGTTGGCACTGCTCTTTGAAGTAGAAGAGAAGTATTTAATTATTAACTTTCCTTTGTTAAATTTCTATTAATTAAAGGTATAGCAGGGAACTAGAATATACTAGCATTTTAGTGATTTTGATACATTCCCCAAAGCAAGCCATCTTAACCTTGGAAGTCAATCCACGATTAGGTCTCAATATAATATTGTCCCCATTATGATTATTGCCCATATATCGTGTAGATAGTAAATGAGTAGGATACAAATTTCAACGTGGATTTATGCCCTTGAGATTTGATGTTGAAATTTTAGCCTTTGCCCTTGAGATTCGATGTTGAAATTTTAGCCCTTGGGTATAAATGTTCATTATAGTATTGGGTGGGGGTAGCTATCTAGGAGATATAACCAAGTATTTGCAATATCTCAACTAAGAATTGAAAATATTACTTATCAGATATTGTTTGAGTACAAGGAAGTTCCATGCCAAAGTTTAGGATCTCTCACTCACTCACTCGTATATGAATTCCTAAGAAGCCTTCTTATTCGCTGAACTAAGCTAGAAGATAGTTGCAACTTAGTAGAAGACAAAGTAGGAAGTCTAGTGCATAACCACATATTTTATTGGTCAATTGGAGTGTCATGTGGATGGCATCCTTGGTTTTGCTTCAATTTAACCTTCGATAGTTGAAACATCAACAGTTACAGATTTTGTGAAGTAGAGAGAAGCACAACAAAGACTCTAGTTAGAACTATTAATTTTCCCTCCGTAATATAATCACTCTCTTCAAATTTGACCTTCAGAGGAAAAATGTGTTTTTGATCCCATTACCCCATAAATGTAATTGGAATGGTAGGTTTTGATGTTGGACAATTGAGTTGTGTTAGAAATAACTCACTTGTTGCTATTTTGAGATTACGTATTTTGGTAGGCTTCTTTTAAGTTAAGCTTGAAGTGAAATAAAATTGCTATCCTTGCTAAATTAATGAATTTTTTTATATCATTTTTAGATCCTTTGTTTTAAATGTGGACTTGATTAAAAACATTGCTATACATTGATGAACTTTTGGTTTTTTTATGGTTGTTGTACTTCTGATATGATTATATTGCAATATTGTTGGTTTATTTTTGCGAAAGGACTTGCATATTGTATTGTGTATGATAGTTTTGTTGCACTTTTATCTTTTTGCAATATAAGAGTGCATGTTTGCTTTTACCTATAAAACCTTTGGAATTGATTATCTTATACATGCATACTAGTGTCGGTGCTGAAACTTTCTTTTTACAGTATGAACACATGGTTTAGTTGGATTCGTTTGTCAAGGGTCACCATTAATAAGATAAGATAGTTGGCCCTGGTGCTGAAGTATTTCATGTTCAAGTTCATTCAATGTGGCAAAGTCGATGTTGTTGTTTGATTAGAAAGGGTGACATTCTAGATAGTTTCAGCTATTACAAGTGTGTTGATAGCTTCCATTTGCCAAAAAATATGAAAGTATCTAGAAAGGATACTTGGGTTGGTGGAAGAGGTGGAGGTGGAGGTGGTGCTTGGGGTGGTGGAGGCGGTCAGGGTTATGGTAGGCATGGTCATGGAAAAGGCCCCTTTAGGGGATACGATAATAATATAGTCCAAGTAAATAATGAAATCTATTTCATGCTAATTTTAAGGTCTTTTCCCATTGAAATGTGTAAAGAGAATCTCATATCAAAATTATTGCATGTTAAGGCAGTTTTGATAGTTATTGAAGTTGACAACCAAAGTATTATGTGTTAGTAGTGGTAGCCTCTTCCAAATAGGTAGTACTTCAGTTCACATGGTTGTTGAACTCATGGATTCACTATAATTTAAATTCCAAATAATTATTTTTGATGTGGTTTAATATTATGCACAGGAAGTGTTTTGGATTTTGCATTTTGCTTGGATAAGCAAAATGTTTAATTCAAGATATTTGACAAAAAACTTTCATATTTTTTATATGTAATATTTATGTGGTTCAAATATATATGCTTTTACTTTATCCATTTAATATAGTATTGTGAATTAATGCTACATGTTTATATAAATTTAATATCTTTCCATTTATTCAATTGCAGAGATGAAATTGTTATTATTGTCTAAGTATATAATTTTATATATGATTTGTTTCATTGATATAATTGATATAATTAGATCAAGAGCAATATTGTATGACATTTTTTAAAATTATTCACGTCATATTAATTTATATTGAATAATAATGATGAAAGAAAATAAAATGAATATAAAACTACTAAATTAGTAATAAATATAATGAATATGAAACTACTAACCGAGAGATAACAATAATAATACATCAATAATTATATATAATACTATTATTTTAGTCGTGTTATAAGGGACTATGATTATACTACTTATATAGTGCTTTATATTATGACTAAATATACAAGTAAAAGTAATAAAAATATAATGATTAAAGAAACTATTAAATATGCTGCAAGATGACAACAATTAATGACTAATTAAACTAGTGAATGGACTACAAAATGGTGACAATTAATGACCAAATAAACGAGTAAATGTACTACAAAATTGTGACAATTAGTAACCAAATAAACAAAATATTTTACAAGATGTTGAATCAAGTCAACTAATTAATGACTAAGTGAAACACAACTAAAATTTAGTTGAGGCAGAAGAGGCCGTAAATATACTACAATTAGTCGCCGCCTAAAAAATAATAGTTTATATGCCAATTTTAGTTTTTTTAGTCACAAATTTATTATTTTGTACTAATGACGACTAATGGTTTGCGACGAAAGAGCCTTTGAATCCTTGGAACTATAGGCAAGTGCCTCAATATCTTATGAGGGGAACGATGTGCCTTACCCTTGCCTTTTGATTTCTAATACCCATCATGCCCACATTATGGACATATCTCTTTGTCGACATGTTTGTCTCTATATAGAAACAATCATTCAAACATGCATGGTATGAATATATGTACTCAACACCCAACCTTTTCAAGGTTTTTTTTCCTTTACGCAACTGTCAAGGAAGACATTATCACTCGAAGGAGCCTTATCTTTTAGTAACCTATAATTAGTAGGAAATCGAAATGTATTCTTTCATCAACCATGGATAAAGTCGGCCATTTTCAATTTTCATTGTGTGACAAGATTTCTTAAAAAAATAGGGGACTAAATAATCAGTTACCTCAAAAGTGTTGAGAAACACGCATCTAACATACCCTACATTACTTTCAAGCTGCAGAGTAACATTTTTGTCCCTAGTTGGATAGACCTTGACCCATGTCTAAAGAGAGGGGTGGTTGAAGCAAATTTAGGCTTTTGAAGAATGTATAGATGATACAACATCATCCCCATGTTCATTTTGTAGGAATGTATGTAAAACCATTCCCTCCATGGCATAGGTATCCCACAAGAATTCATCCATACATGATCCTCTACATCATTGCCTTCATCCCTAACATGTGAAGAACTAGTGCCATTGTAGAGGTTTTGAATTGGTGACACAAGATATAGTGAGAATTGAATGGGTGGTTGATTCAACCATGCTTGGTATGCTTCATATTTTAGTTTTTCTCTTTTACCAATCTTCTCTTGATTTGACATTATAGTGGAGTGCAACAGTAGATGGTAGATAGTCGCTAGTCGTCTAAATCTTAATCGTAAAATATTAAACTTTACAACAATAATATTCATAACGCAATGCATTTAATATGTTCAAACATTATAACAAACATTTATTAAAATCTTGGACATTTTTTTCCCAATGATAGGCATGCAACCAACCACATTATAAAACAAATGTTGAATTAAGCAATACATTTAGATTAGCTCCATTGAAAATCCAAAGTTACAATTAGTCAATGATATTTTTCTTATGCTCCAAGGGGATTTCTAAAGGTAAACCCAATGCAAGGTATTTTTAATGAGTGGTTGGTGGTCTACAGAAGTTATTAGTTTATTAACAACTCATCACTGGGAGACAAACTACATATTACATGCACAACAACAAATCTAGATGTTTTCCTTTTCATTAATAACTATTTTTCATTGGAGTGTTCCTCAAAAGAACAATTTGCACTAAATAATGAGGACCTACAACTATTTATGAACTCTCCAATGTTCCCATGTGTTCCTAGACGACCATCAATATATAACAAATTTCTCTCGTCAAAGTTTCCTTAAGCATAACCCTGCATGCACATACTATACATGAAGTTGTTATGTTTGTATTTAACAATATTCAGGTAATCAGATCTTCAACTATAAATAATACCATAAACGTCATAAGTTTTACTAATTGTTTGGGAGGAACAAATGCATGTGAAGGATAAACAACCCAAGATTTGCAACATCTATTATAGACTTGGCAATCATATAACTATTATCACAAAAGGAGAATATGGTTCCAACATTAGGCACATGCATGGAAGATGACCAAGTGCCTTACAAATTGTGGTTGTAGATGTTTGATATTTACTTTGTAGATGGATAGAAAGAGGGAAGTCATCGTTTTCTTCCAACAATTGAACCGACCTTGGTGTGTACTTGGACATTTTTTCTCTCAGTTCATACAACATTTTGGATCTCCTATCAGAGATGTTTTGAGTAGTATTGATATCCTACTTTGGCTCACTAGTACTCTCAATTGACTCAACAAAATGAAATGGATTGGTCAATTTAGGATGAAACTTAGTTGATTTGGCTTCCAAATTTTCAAAAAGGAGGATATCAAAAGTGTTTCTACGTATCATTTTTATATCACCTATTGGATTCTTGACTACAATGGGCGGTATTAGATCATCAAATTTGGGTAGTCCATCATTAATATAATGGGGAAATGTGACACGTCATGGTTATGCCTTCAACCCACATACATTTTGAACAACAAGATACTATTGGGGTATCATAAAAGATATCCAATTCATGGTGCAATACCATTGACCCAAATTGGTTGCTAAAAGATGGCATGTTACATTTGGTAGGGTAAAACGACTATCCATTTTCATCAAACAACTGCCTATGATATCTTTTTCCTGCCAAGATCTTGTGGCATTTTTAGACCGACATAATATATTGCACATCCAAACTTAATCTTGAATCACGATCCTGCAGTGTTCAATGGACAATTATTCAAACTCACATGCATAAATAGCATAATATGAATTAGATTAATGAGTGATAAATAAAATTTGGACTTACTACAAATGGCAGGGGAAACTTGAAGAACTTGCTACCAAATGGAATGAGTTGGAATAGAAAGAATTATCCATTTGATATTATAACACCCCCACCCTGCATCTAAGCCAAAACCATCATTAATATGTGAATAAATTCCTGAAAGAAATTTTGGGAAGCATAGAACAATATAACTTCAGGAAGAATCCCAAAACGATTTTAAAAGTTATCGGTGCACTTTATTGTTTTTTATGCATTGGTGCATTTGTATATATAAGAAGCACCGATGTGCATGATAAAGAAACACAACATGGATCCTCCTTTGTTTTTGGTCTCCTCAAAAATTAAATTACGGAGGTTTACATTTGCATTTTGTCAAAAAAAAAAATTGGTGTGATATACATTGTAAAGTGCCCTCATGCCCTTTTCTCATAATAACACACCGATGCACTTTAAATTGTAAAGTTCACTGAAAATGCAAGTTAAAAAGAAAAAAAAAACACACATTTATCATCAATGAGCCAAAATAAACAACGAAAAAATGAGTGAAATGTTCATTTTCCTAAATGTGTGTTTATAAAAGAAAACACTAATCCGTATATATATATATATATATATACATGTATGTATGTATATGCTTTTTCATGGCATATTAAACATGTAGGAAACAAAGTATAGAGTGGAGGAAATGGAAGAGATTTTGAGAGACAACATGTTGCATGGTTTCGAAAGACTGTGTACTATTTATGAAATAATCATTGTTATGGTACACTTTTTCATTTATGTGAACATATATATTCTACTATATAAATGTACATATAATTATTACACTTTATTTCTATGTTTGTAGATGGAACATGTAGAGGAGGAACGCCAAAAAAAAAGATGAAGAACAAAGCATTAGGTTAAATAAGCCAACTACAATATCGCCTACAAGTGAGTTAAAAATGAGGCATGCATGCAACTAGAGCGATGACAACAATTCAAGTGATGAATAACAATCAAATATGAATTGATGATTACTACAAGTAATATGTTTTGGAATATTTGTTTGCTGTGAATAAAGTATTTGTAAAGTTTTCAAATCTAACAATGTAGAAGCCAATAAATATTTTCTTTTGGAGTGCACGACCTATGCAAAAAATAGATCTTATTTTTTAAATATTTGTAACATCGATGATATTTATAAGGTGTTAATCAATGAAAAAAAAATAGCTCAATGACTTTATTTGCAAAGTTTTAAACGTAATAAGCAACATAATACAATATAGTAATTAACCTTTCTTTATTAAGGTCCAATGGACCCTATGTCACAAGGTTCATCGAACTTCATTCTTAAGGTTAGAGATTTGGTCAACCTAAAAAAATATTGAGGTTATGGCCATTGATTGAGTCCACGTTTATGTTTCTTATCACTTGTAAACCTCGTATCATAACTCAAGCTCATAATCTACCCCTATAGTTCCCATTTATGTCATAACATTTTCTTATGTTCATTGATGTTGATTTTTTAATTTATATATATATAGAGAGAGAGAGAGGGAGGGAGAGAGAGAGAGGAACCTAACAGTGAACCTTATGTGAACCTCATTAGAAAAATATAATTCAAACCAAACCTAATTAATTGTTGTCATTAAACATGAACTCTAACTCAGTCCATGTGGCTTAGGATAAATCAATGTTGGTCTCAATGGATGTTAACGTTACCATCATCATCATCATCAAAATGACATTTAGTATTATTAAGAAATAAGATGAAACATGATCAAAATAAAATTTAAAATAACTCATGTTGATCGATGCATCCTTGCCAGAGCCAAGAGAGGTTATATTCAAGTTTTGGCTCGCTAGAAAATCACTCCTTCCCTTTTCCCCTTAAGCCAATAATCACTCATTACTTTTGTGGTGATCAATGAGCTATTGAAGCCTTGGAAGGATTCCTCGTCGAGCCTTACTTCGCAAGAAAATAACCATCCAACCCATCAATCACCCACCCTTTAATTTTCCCACAATTTTGGAATCATCTATGAGATCGATGACCTCGCCTTAGCTATAATCCCTCTCCTACCATTATCTCCTTGTTTCCCCATCCATCAATCCAATTAAAAAGAAAAAAAATACAAAGAAAATAACATTAAGACAAAATTAAGAAAACAAAAATCTTTGAAGTACCTAAAACTCATTAATAAGTTAAAAAAATTAAATTATTAAACCTTAACAAAAGACAAACAAACAAATTAAAAAAACCCAAAATAACCTCTTTTCCCCAACCTACATGTGACTCTCATCCCATCCCCTCCTCTCCCCTCCCCTCACATACATGTGACCAATAGAAAGGGGAGTGGGGCACCAAAGGCCATTGGCACCCACCACTTTCCAATGGTGATGTCACCAACAATGCCTCTTTCAGTTGACAACTGAATACATGTGATTGAGTGATTGATAGAGAACTTTATCAACTGGTCGATAAACAACGACCCCACTAACCATGCCATTCTTAAACATTGTAGGATATGATCACCTTCAACAACTCCCTCCCCTTTCTAGTGGCCACATGCCAAAGGGGGAAACTAGTAAGGGAGGGAAGAGGAGAGGAAAGGTTGAGATAAATATGTTTTGTTTAATTCCATATTTAAATTTAATTTTAAGTTATATTCTATTTTTTAATTTGTTTGTAAAAATCAATTTATTTTGTTTTAAAAATTCACCTAATAAAAAATAAAAATGAAAAATGAAAAATGTTGAACTCCCCAAAAGCAACACTCACATATACACTTCTAATGTCTTAAATAAAATTAATAATTTATTCTTTTCCCAATAACCCATGTTTCAACTCAATGACGTGAAGCTCATATATTTGAGTCTCTCAGTTCACAATAATCTGTGAGTCATCATAAAGCTCAATGCAAGGCAACCCCATCATTTATGTTGCAAGAGTAATCCCCTATAGAGAAAGCAATCCAACACGAGTATTTTTGCCTCAATCGCATCCCATCCTAATCTGAAAGTAATGTGTCCTTCCAATGTACAAAACAGCACCGGGTCCATATACACCACCAGCAGAAGCGCCATCAAAAAAACCAACCACATACTTTAGAACCATCGGTTTACCAATAATTCTCATCTTATCCCTCAAGCACGGGACCGGATAATCACACAGTAAAGTGTTTATATCAAATCACACTTGAGAGGTCCATAGCCGAAAACCAATAACCATAAAAAAATTAACACCGCCACAATTTCTGACTTGACTAAGATGCCAAATATCTTGAGAATTGAGAAATACAATTAAGGTATGCAATAACAGAAACTCCACTTACATACCAAGAACAGGGTCAATACCAAGCCCGATTTCCTCTCCACTACCAACTTTCCAGCTCAATGCTCTATTGATCCAATGGTACACTTTTTAAAACTATTCCATATCAGCGATGTCTCTCTCTTAAGGAGCTCTGAATTTCTCACCTAAGAAGACAAAGTCTGATTAGATAAATACTTTGACATAATAAATTGCCACAGGCCTTCACCTATTAACACCGGCTAGATACTTTTCATCCGAAGAGCCACCAAAAAATAGTGAAGATTTTTTATGTCCCAACCACCATAAAGGATCGGTTTAGCCAAAGATTCCTAGTTACAAAGATGGAATTTATTACCAAAATCATCACTACCCCATAGAAAATTATAAATCTTCTTTCTCATAGTATTCACAATAGAAGAAGGAATAAGAACGAATGATAATCGGTATATCGGGATAGCCATAAGGACAACGCTGATGAGAATCAGCCTACCACCTAGTGACAAGAATCGGTGAGACCAATGATTAATCCGGTTGTCAAATTTCTTACCGGCCAGTTCCAATCCGAAATTGTATAATTTGAGGGTTTAAGATAGAACCCCAAATATTTTAACCCAAACTCAATCGGATCAGTACGGTAAGGAAGCAATGAATTGATCATAACCAAAGTTTCCTCAGAAATGTTATTACTAAGGAAAACTGATTTCTCAGTATTGATCACCATACCTAAGCACCACAAAACAGACTCAAAATATTAGAGAAAACCTGCCACTGATTAATGAAACCAATTCCATGATTTCATTTTTATATTTTTTAAATTCACTTATTTTTGTTTAAAATTTTACCTCAAAGTTAAACAAATAAGACTCCTTTATTTTTTAATTTCACAAATTTAATAAAAAATGGTTTTTTTTAAATGTCTATGAATTCATTTTTCTATTTTCTTAGATTCACATATTTTGTTTAAAAATTCACCTCAAAGTTAAAAAATAAGACTCCAAAATAGCTTTCTTAAAAAATTTACTTTATCATATTTTATTAAAAAAATACACAAAAAAGATTTAAGTTATCATATTTTATCAATATTTTATTAAGAAAATACAAATATTTCCTTAAATTGTGATTATTATACGTGGTAGGTATATAGCAATCAATTTGGAGTCAACGAAAATGGATAATATATTATATATGAAACTTTTTTCTCACACTTTTATAAAAATGTTTATATTAAACTAAATATTATATACTTTATCATATTTTATCAAGAAAATACAAATATTTCCTTAAATTGTGATTATTATACTTGGTAGGTATATAGCAATCAATTTGGAGTCAACGAAAATAGTTAATATATTATATGAAACATTTTTCTCACACTTTTATAAAAATGTGTATATTAATCTAGATGTTATAGAAAACAAAAATAAAAATAAAAATTGATTTTTTGAAATATAATTTTATTTATTGATTGATTGAATCGAATTAATGATATAACAAATTTTACCATCTTTTAAATTTAATTGTGATAAAAAATAAATAGTTAAAAATTTAAAAAGTTAAGAAAAAATATAAGTAATTGCTATGTGTCTTTTGTCTCGACCTGTCTTCCATTGTGTTGTCATTCGCCATTCCATATTTACCAGGCCAACATATTTAAATTTAATTTAAACTACCCTGCCTTCTGAGCGTTGCATGGTATTTTTTGTTTTCAAGCCGAAAAAAAGTGTTCCTTGTTATTCTTGAAGAATCAAAGGCAATTAAATACTTATCAAAAGTTACATAGGTAATGTTTCTGATATACAAAAAGAAGGCATAGCCAAATACAGCTCTGTACAGACAATCAAAGTGATACATGATGAAGCCAAATAGGCTAACATAAAACACAAAATCGCAAAGTCGGCCAACAATTGAATAGCCTCGATAACAGCTGCATAAGCAAAACTCAAAAAAGTGCTCTGAAATAGCAACATCGCTGCTGAAAAATGAAAGATAAGAGCCACCTCCAATCCTTCGGTCATCTATAAATTCCTCAAAAAGTAGCACCCCCTCATCATCCAGGAGAGCTTCTTTGGATAGCCTATCATCCCTAGAGTTGTGTTCTCTCTCTCTATATGTCTAATATCGAAAAACTGAAAGGACCCCAATGTGGCTCGAACTCTGGAATACCAATGTTTCAACTCAATGATGTGAAGCTCATATATTTGAGTCGCCCAGTTCACAATAATCGGTGAGTCGCCATAAAGCTCAATGCAAGGCAACCCCATCATTTATGTTGCAAGAGTAATCCCCCATAGAGCAAGCAATCCAACACGCGTATTTTCGCCTCGGTCGCATCCCATCCTAATCTAAAAGTAATGTGTCCTTCCAATGTACAAAATAGCATCGGGTCTGCATACACCACCAACAGAAGCACCATCAAAAAAACCAACCGCATACTTTAGAACATTCGGTTTACCAATAATCCTCACCTTGTCCCTCAAGCACGGGACCGGATAATCACACAGTAAAGTGTTTATAGAAAATCACAACTAAGAGGTCCACAGCCAAAAACCAATAACCATAAAAAAAATAACGCACCACAATTTCTGACTTGACTAAGATGCCAAATATCTTGAGAATTGAGAAATGCAATTAAGGCAAGAAATAACATAAACGTCACTTACATACCAAGAACAGGGTCAATACCAAGCCTGATTTCCTCTGCAATTAAAACTTTCCAGCTCAATGCTCAATTGATCCAATGGTACACTTTTTAAAACTATTCCATGTCAACGATGTCTCTCTCTTAAGGAGCTCTGAATTTGTCACCCAAGAAGACAAAGTTTGATTAGATAAATACTTTGACATAATAACTTGCCACATGTCTTCACCTATTAACACCGGCTAGAGACTTTTCATCCGAAGAGCCACCCAAAAATAGTGAAGATTTTTTACGTCCCAACCACCATAAAGGATCGGTTTAGCCAAAGATTTCCAGTTACAAAGATGGAATTTATTACCAAAATCATCACTACCCCATATAAAATTATAAATCTTATTTCTCATAGTATTCATAATAGAAGAAGGAATAAGAACTAATGATAATCGGTATATCGGGATAGCCACAAGGACAACGTTGACAAGACTCAGCCTACCACCTAGTGACAAGAATCGATGAGACCAGCAATTAATCCGGTTGTCAAATTTCTTTACCGGTCAGTTCCAATCCGAAATTCTATAATTTGAGGGTTTAAGATAGAACCCCAAATATGAGTAATTGCTACGGAAGGAGAGAATTTTACCCCATCCAGCTTACCAGAGACATTAGAATCCTTAATCAGAAGGCTTAAACCTTCAATTACCATAATGAAGAGCAGAGGGGATAGTGGACATCCCTAGCAAAGCCCCCTTGAAGACGTAAAAAAATGAGACGGTGAGCCATTAATAAGAACCGTAAAAAAAGTCGAAGAAGCGCGGGCCATTATCCAATTAGTAATCATAATAGTATGACCAGACTCTAACAACATCAACCTCAAATAAACCCAATCAACTTGATCATAGGCCTTATTCAGGTCCATCTTCAAGATCAGAGCCTCATGTTTCTTCAATTTGATAGTATTGAGGCATTCCTATGTAATACCAACAACTTCAATAATCTGATGATTCCCTAAGAAGCCAAATTGTTCCATCGATAATGTCTCGACAAGAATGGGCTTGATGTGATTTGCAATCACCTTGGAAATCACCTTACAGACTAAGTTGCACATAGAAATTGGTTGAAATTCCTCAAAGGTATCTTGTTTATCCCTTTTAGGAATCCAAGTAATAAAGATAGCATTGATAGCCTTAGATATGTAACCAGCAGATCTTGATCATTCCACAGCATCCAACAAATCCTCAGCAAGAAGGTAAAAAAATCCAAGAAATTCGGGCCTGGACTCTTATCTTTACCAAATCCCTTTAATATACCTTCAATTTCCACCATAGTAACCCTCCTTTCAATAACTTGTGCCTCCTCCGGAGTAAATAATGAAGGATATTTTTGTATAAGCTTCAGGTGATCTGAAATCAATGGTGTCCCCGGATCCTTAACCAAGGAAAACATGATCCTAGGAAGATACTTGACATGTTCCTCCTCTCCCAAGTCCATCACAAGCATAGCGAAAACGAAGTACCAAACAAGTGACTACTGGAATCAGGATCTTGAGCATAAAGATTCCAGTGACCTTTGAAAAGCGGTCCTAAACAATAAATAGGAGAAGTGACGATTGCCTTCACTTTTAAAAAAAACATGAGAATACAATTGCCTACCAAAGTTATTATGTGATTCCCAAATCAAATTTGTGTTACGTCGAGCTTTGGCAGTAGCATGGAAAATTTTAGAATTAGCATCACCTTCCTGTAACCAAATGGCACGCATTTTTAAACACCAAGCAGTAGTCTCATTAGATAAGATCACTCATTTGCGAGTTTCTAATAGAGCAATGGCATCAAGCTCCTCCCGATCAAGAATTGCTGCATGGCTCTGAAGAAAGATATTTTGAATATCTTGAGTAATGGCAAGCAAATCATAGGATGCCCAAAATTTCATATCTTTTTCCCACTTGGAAACTTCAGATTTCAATAAACAAAACTTGGAATTTAAACTGTGTAATGCATAAGAGCCATCTTCCACAATAAGAGAAGGCCAAATGGCACGAACCATCTTCACAAAATCCACATCATTGAGCTAGGTATGGTTAAATTTAAAAGGAAACCTCTAAGCATTAGCATACATTTCAACTTGGAATATGACAGGCATATGTTCTGAGACAAACGATTGAATAGTCCAAGCGCGGTATCGATCCACCTTAATAAGCCATGAAACATAAATAAACCTTGTCCAGTCTTTTAGAAACCCCAGCATTACCAGCACACCCATTCCGCTAGGTTGGTAATAACTTGTTAGGAACCACATCCAAAAGACCACGCCATTGAAACAGATGACCAAAATAAAGTCCCATAGGATTTGGCCGAGCAGTAGCTCCCCACACCTCCATTTCTGCGAGTATAAAATTAAGTCACCAGCCATCATGATTAGGTTAGGTTAATCAAGGATCCCACTAGTCTCCACAATGTTCCAAAAACATTTCTATGACAATAGGGACCATAACAATTAATACAAGAAATAGGAAAATTGAATTCCCTGAAATAACCCTCCATAAATAAACCCACACATGTCTTATAAGCTTTGAACCGAACAGTGTTAGGATTCCAACTCGAAAGAATACCACCTGACATACCAATGGCCGAGATAGCACAGGAGTGCCATCCCGGTCTAATTTTAGCAAAATCTTGGATGGCCTGCTCATTGTCACACATCGTTTCTTGAAAAAAAACCAGATCTGGAGATGTCGAATCCAAGATACCTTTGAGGGCCCTAATTTTGGGAGGCCCTCCAAACCCATGGATATTGTGTGAAAGTAGCTTCATAAGGGAACCTTTGAGGCGGGATTCACAGCTCTAAGCGCCCGAGTAGATAAACAATAACCCAAAGTTGAACCTTTCCTTGCCGCATCCTTGATGCGTTGAGATAAAGGGATAAACCCCGACTTAGTCGACTCAGAGAAACCCCTAGGAACCACCTCAGTTATTCTGGATTTCTTCCCTTCCTTCGCCTTGCGAATCATGACATTAAGATGTCGAATAGAGGAGACAGGGGTATCAAAAGTAACCCCAGAAGGATTATCAGAGAAAATGGTAAGAGAAGTTCGAAGGGAAGCATCTTTCAAGGATAACTCCCCCGTGGGACTACAAGGTTACACACAATCCGACCCTTGATTGGCTAACAAAGGAGGGAAATGGATGCCATTAAAAATATCAGCAACTCCACTAGTAGGCTCCCCCGAAAAAAGGGTACCCTCATTACTAGCAGTCAAAGTAATTTTATCCTCAGTCGTAAGATTCAAATCTCCCTTAAACCCAGCAAACCATTCACCCCAATAGGACCCAATCCCAAGCGAAGATAACCGCAAAAGAGACTCATCACCAGTAAGAACATAATTAAGGACAACAGGACTGTAAGCAGCCTCCAACGAATTGATAAAACTCGCCTCACCTTTAGACAATCCTTCATAATTATCAGATGGTGAGAGAGAGAGGAACATACTTGACTCATATGGCATCATAATATCTCCCATAGGGAAAACCTCCACAGGAACAACCTCATCTTTAGAGGTCGACGAAGTTCATCTAGAATCCCTGAATAAGCTGGGGAGCTTGGTTTTTAAATGTCATGTTTCTCAACAATAATGGCAATTGAAAGAAACATGCATATAGTCCAACCATTGGGTAATAACATGCTTGCCCCAAATGATATCCAATTCTACTGGAAGCCCCAAGGAAACATCCATCTCCACCAAAACTGATGCAGTCTCTTGCCAAATTCCATAAGGGTCAATTCATCCACCGCCAAAAAACAACCTATCGAATTTGCAATGCCAGACAAAATATGTTTGGTCCATAGTTGATAGGGAAGGGTGGGTAGCAGCACCCACAGATGTCTCTTTGAGATGCGATCTTGTAAAGGATCAAAATGAACATGCCAACGGCTCGGGACTACTGACCCCTGCCCGAACAACCAAATACAATTTAATATATTCAACGCATCAACCTCCTTCAGAAAAACAAACGTCAGCCAGCCATTAACCAACAAACTAATGGTCAACACATAATCAATCAAGGGTTTCCACTGTTCAGTCATCCAGTTTATCAAATACTCCAGGTTAACCTTCTAATATTTCAATCTACCGACTAAATCCTTGTGACATAAAGAATCCACATGGTCCATCATGACATCTACACCCAACACAAAATGTCGCTTACCATCCAAAACCTTATACACCTTGGTTTGACGGTGTGCCCTAGCTCGGATGCTCGACAAACCCATAAACCAAAGAGTAGGACGACCCAACATCACCTTAATCCCCACATCAGAAGTAATCATGTGGTTCAAAGCTGAGATAGAATCCCGTGGTCTATCATCATCAGGTAACGATACTTCATCTCTCCCCATGTCAGTCATAGTCGAAAACCCTGACCAGTCCAAGGACACAAACTAAAGAGAGAAAAACCCTAATAAAAACAAGAAAACTAACAAAACCCTAAAAACCTAATGAAGAGTCACGGGTTTCAAGGTACTAACAAATAACACTGTTAAGTTCAATAAAAAAACCTAGCGACCTCAGAAAACAACGAAAATTAAGTCAAAAACCCCATTAAACCCCATTCCCACTTTTTTTCCATGGTTGGTGCTAAGTTCCCCGACCATGGGAAATAGACTCTGTGTGGACCAAAACAACATAAAGAGATAAAATAATCCTAAACAGAAAACCCTAAAAAAATGCACTAACCATTGGAGGGGGAAACAACCACAAAAAATGAACCTCAGTCAAGTAACCACCCGGCTATGAAACAGCTAAAAGGGTGAAAACCTAACAGTGACCTGTAAGGTTTGAGTCGCGCCTCCATACATAGTCAGTCTCCACAACCGAGCACTCAACACCATTATTCCCAACCTGCAATATGGCAGCGCTCCAAGCATCGCATGGTCGTGTGGAGGAATGGATCGAGGTTGCATGTGTCTCTTCTAATCAAAGGCAAACACACACACACACACACACACACACACACACATATATATATTCATTTACATTTATAATTTGTTAGTGATTACTTTGGTAATTTTACTACTTTATAACAATAATTTTGTTTTCTTAACCACTTTTTGACCAGTATTTATTTGTTTTAATTAGCATCAAATATATGCATAAATAATAAGTTATTACAAGTTTAAAATGTTTCATAGCTATTTTAGGCTTTAATTTTGTGTTATATACAGCTATTACATATAATTATTTCTAGGAGGCAGGTATGACCAACGTTGCTACTAATTTCACTTGTTTGTCTTTTCACGTGTTTGTCTTTATATTTGCATGAATATTTTAATTAAATTTCTAAATAGAAATATTGTTGAAATTTCAAATTAGTTAAAATTGTATATATATTTTACATTAACATGTCTAATAAGACTTAGAAAACTTTAGAAACTAAAAGTTTTTAAAAAAATCAACCATATTAATGATTATTACAACATTGGAGGACCATAAATTGAGTTTATGAGCGAACAAACACAACCAAAATTTTGAAATTTCAAATTAATTACAATAAAAAATAAATTTTACATTGAAGTGTCTAATAAGACTTAGAAAATCCTTGAAGCTAAAAATCTCTTTAAAAAAACAACAATGTTAACAATTATTTAACTAAAAAAATAGCTACAATATTGGAGTACCATAAATTGAGTTTAGCACTGGAACAAAAACAACCAAGATAGGGAGTTCTTCCCATATAATTGGAACCACGTAAACTCCAACATGGGATAAATTGACCATCAAATTTCCCATCATTTTGTTGATTTTTCTGACATATACCCACTATAAATACAATTGTGAAAATCTAATCGTTGTCAATCTACAATTTCAACATTCATAAATTGCAATCTTAAAGTAATATGACATCTATGAATCCACATATATCATCTAAATGACAATTTTAATTGTCTAAATAATAATTTCGTCGTCATTATTTGCTTCTGGAATTCTAAGATATGATTGTCATTTATCAAAAACCTTAAATATCCGCATAAAAAAGCATCATTAGTTATAACCTCTAACCATGTAAAGTTGTATTACTTGTCTTCAATTTAATACAACATAAAGATTTCACCAGTCTCACATGCAAAATTGCATTATTCATTAAACGTCTGTAAGTTTATAAAAAAGTTAACAACAATCCAATATTCTACAACAAATTTATATATATATATATATATATATATATAAAGGATAAAGTCCATTGCACTAAAGAACATCATCACCGACCTATAGATTCTCTATATTTGTCCAAATCCTCCATTATAACCATATTTGGGAGAAAGAGGGATCGCCATCCATCTTAAGTTTGAAAAAAACTCATCCAATATTTTAAAAAAGAGTGAACTTAATAGGATTATAAAGGTAATTATAAAGAAGTAATGAGCTTTCCTAGAATTGCTTAATTTAAATTTAAAGCATTTTTTTTTGTATTTTACAACTTCTTTGATTTTATTTTATTTTCCAAACTACAACTAAAGATGTTTAAACTTCAAATTGTTCTCCTTAAATGTCATAATTTGTTTTTTTCAATCTTCACTTGACACTAGTGGTACTAGAGTGAAAAAGTTAAATTGATTAGATTCTTAAAAAAAAAAAATCTTTCAATACCATACCAGAATCATTATCTATCCTAATTTCATTTTTTTCAATCTTTATTAAACACTAGTGGTACTACAATGAAAAAGTTAAAATTGATTAGATTCTAAAATCTTTAAAATAGTCCATCGCCATACAAACATCATTATCTAATGTAAAAATTCTTGATTACACCAAAAAACACTTGGTTTTTGCTTATATCATTATATGTTAATTGCAAAAAAAAACATCTATAACAAATAATAATAGTAATCTTAAATATTAATCAAATATAGCTATAAATGAGAAAGGCATTTCACATGTGCACAGTATAAAAACTAGTAAATTAGATCTAGCTGGTGTGGTTGTGCAAAGAATGTAATCCTCTCGACATGGCTTAGTAAACACACCCACACACACATAAACAACTACTTTATATAGAGATGAAAAGAAATACCAATTTTACATAGAAATAATAGTAAATATGGTATTTACATAGAAATATTGTTACAAATAAATATAAATATCTATCAAAATCACATTTTTACATATCAATATCTATATAAGGTGTGAGTTGAGTGAGACTACAACAAACGTACCTAAATCCATCTTAAATAATATAAAATTTACACTTTAAGAGATTTGATCCCCACAATCAATAAGTAATCCAGAATTGAAATGGATCTACACTGGTTGGTATTAAGTCATCTTCAATAAATTCAATCGACTCTAGTTGTTATTTCTTTATATCAAAGTCGAAGTGAATGAATCCCTCCACTTTAAATGAGGCCATCATCCAACTTATGATTATAAAAGTTTATAGTTTGAATGTGATCATTACCATTAAGAAAAGCGACAAAACAACCAAGCATGTAGCTTACTTGTTTGGGAAATTATGACTTGCCAATGTTTTAAAAAGGTAATCCCAACTTAAGAGAGGTAACTATAGGGCAAAAATTATCTAACCTACGGCAACTCATTTAATGCATTTGATTATAGGTGTTATTTTTTCAACTAAATATTGATAAGGATGTTTAACAAATCACTTTTTCATAATAATAATAATAATAAAATTAACATATAATTAATATTTAATATTAAGTTAAAACAAATAATTATTATTAAAAACTTCTGAGGATTGTAGCCCTTCAAATTAAAACGGTGAGCATTCATTGCAAAATTCATCATTAATCAATATCATTAATTCATATTTTTATCAATTTATCATCAATAAATATTATTCATTCATATTTTTATCGGTTCAATTTTGTTTATATCATCTAGTATCAGAGCCTCAAGCTCCTCCTCATCTTCATGGGCATTCCCATCCCCACGGCACCTTCATACTCTGACTCCACTAGTGCACATTATGTCCCTCATTCTCCATTTTCTATCTCAATAGTGCTCCACTCTGCCCACACATCAATCTCTTATGTCCACACCTCTTCCGCCGATATGAGTCCACACCATTTTTTCTTCCCCTCGCTACAGCAAATTCCCACACTTGCTGCTCTCCCACGCTCCATGTTGCACTCGGCCTCCTTGCTACTCGTTCCACACACCCTTCCCTACCCCATCGCCATTCCCTTCTCCTCTGCACTAAGCAACACTCCAATCAACAGTCACACACAGCCCCTTACCTCCATTACCTCTCCTCTCATTCTCGTGCTCTTGCATCCTCCATCCATCTCCCACCATACATTTTCCCTCCATCACGCCATCTCCCACCCTCCATGCTTCACTTAGCCTCCCTGCTACCCATTCCACACACCCTTTCCTACCATGTCGCCTCCACACGCCCTTCCCTACCCCGTTGTCATTCCCTTCTCCTCTGCACTAAGCCACACTCTAATCCCCAGTTGCACACAACCCCTTACCTCCATTACCTCTCCTCTCATTCTCATGCTCCTGTATCCTCCGCCCATCTCCCACCATGCGTTTTCCCTCCATCACGCCATCTCCCACATGCCATGTTGCACTCGGCCTCCCTTCTACCCGTTCCACACACCCTTCCCTACCATGTCGCCTCCACACGCCTTTCCCTACCCCGTCACCATTCCCTTCTCCTCTGCACTAAGCCACACTCCAATCAGCAGTCGCACACAACCCCTTACCTCCATTACCTCTCCTCTCATTCTCGTGCTCTTGCATACTCCGTCCATCTCCCACCATGTGTGTTCCCTCCATCACACCATCTCCCACACGCCATCTGTATACGGCCTCCCTACTACCCATTCCACACACCCTTCCCTACCCTGTCGCCTCCATATGCCCTTCCCTACCCCGTCGTCATTCCCTTCTCCTCTACACTAAGCCACACTCCAATCAGTAGCCGTACACAACCCCTTACCTCCATTACCTCTCCTCTCATTCTCGTGCTCCTACATCCTCCGTCCATCTCCCACCATGCATTTTCCCTCCATCTCGTGCTCCTGCATTTTCGGTCCATCTCCCATCGTGCATTTTCCCTCCATGATATTTTAGATGATATTCTTGTGTACTCCCGAAACAAAGAAGAGCATGATGAACACTTGAGAACAATGTTATTGATCCAGATTTACATGAGAACAAAATGAAAGAATATATATAGAAGCATAAACACAAACATCTTTCCAAGAAAACAGAGATACAATAAACACGTATTTAACGACGAATGGGCCTATTTATAATAAGCATGAGGGAGAGAACCCTAAACGTCCAAAACATAACCCTAGAATATGAACCATCATAAAGTTTGCAGCCCCAAGGTGGTTAGTTGACTAGATTAAAATGGATGCCATTGACAACTAAGTTACCCCTCAAATCGCCCAAAAATGTCGTTTAGGGTCTCAAAACGGCCCCGGATGTTTAGGACCCGAAAAAAGCGTAGAATAATTACTAGGAAACTGCCAAAATGGACAACTGTTTTGAGCCAATGGAATAGGTGGGTGGCCCTTGATCTCCATCTTGATCAATCATCCCCCCTTAGGAAGCAATGGTGTCCATTGCGTCAAATCTCGTATGATATCTTGAACTGTGTGCTGAGTTGATCTCTTAGTGTGATATTCGCTGAAATGAGAAGGCTTCCTTTATTCGACATCCTAAGAGGGATGTAATTGTTGTCGATGGGCGCACTAGAGTTATTCAACAATTATGGTTGTCGTGTTATCCTTTGTCTGAACAAGTCTAGATGATTTCTTTCTGGACGAGCACCTTGAGTGCGTGGCCTTACACTGTAGAGGTACTCGAATGGACGAGGGAACACTGACTTTGTGATCTTGTTTCTTCTGAGCAAAGGAACCTTGTGTAGAGGGTGTTGAGGTCTCTATGATATGATGTTCTCCTTGAGAAGCAATTATGAAGAGGGAGAATTTATCGGTGTGGGAGGTTATATTCTTGCCTTGCGAGACTGTGGCAGGTGCAACCGTCTTTGGTATCCGATAGAGTTGTCCTCCCAAAGTGACAATGATACTATGAGGTCGCGATTCATATACAACATGATGCTTCCACATATATAGTTGTCCTAAAAGAACATCATAGACTTCAAGTGGGGCCAAATCAGATAGTACCTTGTCTTTGAAAGGCTTGATGCCATATTGTAGGCGATATTGTTGACTAACGCGCATACCTCGTCCTTGGCTTAGCCAACCAATGTTGTATGGTTGCAGGTGTGGTGTTGTCGGAAGCTTCAACCTGTTGATGACTTATGTTGAGATCAGGTTCTTTTGGCTGACGTTGCCAACAAAAAAATGTAGTGGCATACCCTTCACCCACATCTATGAGTGGAAGAGGCGCTCCTCTTCCTCTGACTCTTCAGGTTCCTTTGGTTGAATCTCTGTGGTAGCAACAGTGACACTGGGTTCTGCATCAATGATCCACTTCTCCTGGTCCACGGTTGTAACATTGGGTTTTGAATCAGAATAAGAATTTGATTTTGAAGCTTTGATCTCGGCCACCAATGACCACTTTGGGAGACATTCATCAATGTTGTGCTAGGGGATTTTGTGGAACTTGCACCACTTCCCGTTGTCCTTCTTTGTCTTTCTATTACCCTTATTTTCTTGTGGTTGGGACTGGTTGTCCTTTCCCTGTCCCGTGTTCTGCGGACTAGGGTTTCCCTTTCCTTGCTTCTGTGGTGGATTTGCTGGTTCAAATTCTTGCTTGTTATTTTACTGAAATTTCTCCTCGATTTTGACAACATACCGATAGACAACTCCCAATCAAGAGATGTCCAAGAAGTCCATTTTTGTTCATATGTACCGACGTAGGGCACTGCGATATTTCAGTACCAGGTGTTGCTTGGAGTCCTTGATACCCATCTTTGTGCACAAGGTATGGAATTTTTTGGTGTACTCTGACACTGTTTGGTCCCGCTCTTGACGCAAAATGGTGCATTTTGTGTATTCGTCATCATAGTTTTCCACAAGGTAATACTGTTCCTTGACGACATCTATGAAAGAGGCCCGAGTGGGATTGGCCTCGAACATTCGAGACTCGTCTTATGAGTTTTTCTCATAATATGTTTCCCACCAATTTTTGACATGGGGGGCCACCTTAAGGAGTGGCCCCCCATTCAACTACTTATCTAGGGCATCGACATCGATCTGGCCTTCAAATAAAGG
This sequence comes from Pseudotsuga menziesii, assembly GCA_001517045.1. Classification (NCBI taxonomy): domain Eukaryota; kingdom Viridiplantae; phylum Streptophyta; class Pinopsida; order Pinales; family Pinaceae; genus Pseudotsuga; species Pseudotsuga menziesii. The sequence continues at coordinate 732,742 of LPNX010745959.1, forward strand.
AATATCAAATATAACTTGTACCTTTAAGGGAGTTTCATCTCCGAAACGACTGCTCGTTGAAGGTGCATCTACTACTACCGGCATTCGTCGAAGGATTTGGGCAAAATTATCCATCATCTCGTTCCTTCGTCTCATGAGGGATTCCTCGAGCAACGACTTGATTAGATCTCTTGCTCTGTTGTCTCTCTTTTCTTCCTCCATGGGAGGTTGTTTAGGGCGGCAAGAGTGATATTCCCCAAGTGAAACTAGTTCGAGACCCAACTCTCTATACCCTGACCTCGTCGGGGACATGCACCGAGAAACAATCAAAGAGCAGATTGCTCTGATACCACTGATCTAGATTTATGTGAGAACGAAATGAAAAAATATATATAGAATCATAAACACATACATCTTGCTAGGAAAATAGAGATACAATAAACAGGTATTCTATTAAACGACAAAAATAAAACACTATATAGTAAAGCAGCTAGAATGGTGGTAGCTATCTCTGAGAAAAGATGTTCCTGCTACGCTCATTCGTGCCTATTTGAATACAGAATGAGGCCGAAAGGGCCTATTTATAATAAGCATGAGGGTGAGAACCCTAAACGTCCAAAACATAACCTTAGAAGATGAACCGTCATAAAGTTTGTGGCCCCAAGGTGGTTAGTAGAACAGTCAACTTCCCAGGGTCATAACTTTTGCATACGATCCCAGTTTGGGGCGTTCGACAGCCCATTGGAAAGGTTTATCCGAGATTTACATCTTTCGACTAGTACTGAAAGCATGTCACTGGTAAATATTTTTCCTCTTGAATTGCCAAAAAACGTCGTTTAGGGCCTCAAAACGACCTCGAAAGTTTAGGACCTGAAAAACCGTAAAATAATTACTAGGAAACTGCCCTTGAAGCATGTCGAACAATTACTATCCCTTCTAGAGGAAAACCAATTCTACGCAAAGAGATCGAAATGCACTTTTGGAAAGCAAGAAGTGGAGTATATTGGTTATATTATCTCAAGGGAAGGAGTCAAGGTGGACCCAAAGAAGGTATAGGGGATAAACAAATGGCCTAGCCAAGAATGTCTCCAAGTTAAGAAGATTTTTAGGTTTAATGGGTTACTATCAAAAATTCATAAGAAATTATGCTCATTTAACTGCTCTTCTAACAAATATTCTTTAATATAATTCTTTGTGATTGAATGTGATGCTTTAGGGTTCTGAATAAGAGTCGTATTAATGCAAGAAGGTCACCCAATCGCTTTTGAAAGTAGGAAGTTAAACAAAAAATAATACTTATAGTCTACTTGTAACAAGGAAAGGTTTGTCATTATGCATACATTAACAAAGTGGCAACAATACCTATTGGGTAGCAAGTTCACTATACAACTTGCAACACTTATTACAACAGAAAACACTAACAACCAAACAACAGAAGTGGATAAAGAAAATCTATACGTCCGATATGGAAATCTTGCACAAAAAGGGGAAAGACAACGTAGTGGCAAATGCTCTCTCAAGAAAAGATGAAGAAGTATAATTCTATGCCATATCATTGGTGGATCCATAAATTTTGGACGAAAATCAAACTAAATATTCCAAAAAATCTAGAGGTTTGCTCCATAATTAACAACATAAATTAGTACCCGAAATTTGAATGGAAAAATGACCTCTTATGGTACAAGGGACCAATTTACTTAAGCTCCAACTCAAGTTTTATAACCAAAGTGCTTAAAGAGTCGCATGATTGTCCAATGACAGGACATGTAGGATTTTTTAAAACATATTATAATGCAAGGCAATTGTTTTTTTTTAAAGGTATGAATGTAGACATTCAAAAGTATGTTGCAAAATGTGATATTTGTCAGGGAAATAAAAATGAGAATATCTCAAGTCCCGGGCTACTCCATCCCCTACATACCCCAAATCAGAAAGGGGAAATTTCAATGGATTTTATTGAAGGTTTACCCATGTCAGATGGGAACGAGAAAATATTGGTAGTAGTAAATAAGTTACCAAATATGCACATTTTATCAAAGTGAGAAAAACCGACTCGACCAAAGAAACAACCGAAGCTTTTTGCAAAAACGTCTACAAGTTGCATGGATTCCCAAAGATTTTTGTTAGTGATGGAGATGCTAAGTTTAAAGGTAATTTTTGTAGAGAATTCTGCAAACAAAAAAGAAAATCCCTTAACATGAGTTCATCTTACCACCCACATACAAATGGTCAAACATAAATAGTCAACAAATGTTTATAAAACTACCTACATTGCTTTGTAACAGATAAGTGATGGCAATAAAACCCCAAAACAAGAATATCACAAGAAACCTTGAGCCTGAATTGGAACGATTCTTTCCTCACCCTTGTGTTGGTGCTGAGGTTGACAACACTTCGGTTCTCACACAAAAAAAAACAACCTCCTCAAATTTAAGCACAATATGTTCAAATCGGAAACACAGTCAAATATTAATTTCTTCCACGACTACTATCAGATTGACATCACATTTCAACACAATTTTGAGTCCTTGGAGGCAATTTCTACTTTTCCCAAACGCCCTCTATTTTGCAGACATGCAGCTCCCACGTTTTCCTTTTTTTAACTCGGTCATCAGACAATTCAAAGGAGCGTGAGAAGAGTCCTGATTCTCCTTTCCCGGGACTGTCAAACCTGTTCTGATCAACTTCAGCAAACAAACGCTAAATTTACTCTACTCTGGCGATATCTGTCTAGTTAATTGACACGCTGGTATTTCCCAAGTGGTTCCGCGTTTTCCTCCACAGTTAATAATGGTTACTCCAACACCAACAACAAGAAAGGAAACGAAATGTTTAAATAACACTCAATATTAACACACAGATCAGTCTAGGCTCTCCATCAATGTAAAGATACCACATTAGTTCACCCAAATCATAAAATAACAAAACAACACTTACAAATTTCTAGATCTGTAGCAATTTGCTCAATCACCCACAATTTTGCAGAATAACTTCATATTTACACAGACCTAGGATTTCTATCAATTCCAGATTTTACATACACTGGAATTGTTCCATAAAAATGCACATAGATGGTTCATACATAAAAGATATGAAAACTATAATTAATTAATTAATTATGTATACACATTCTACTCATATACCTTTGGATTTGCTCATTCTATTGACCAGATTTACATTCATTTTGCCCGACACATTCTTGACCTCTCGAACCCTCCTCTATTTTTTTCGGAGGTTTACATATTTAGGCATGGCAAATTACTACCAGCTCTCATAACAAGTTTCCTAAAAACCAGTAACTAATCTCCTACACCTAAGCAACTGTTTCTATAAATAAATTTCTATCCTATCCAAATAAATGAGTCATAAAATTGACTACTGCATTCCAGCAACTCAATTCTCAAACTTCCTCTAGTCATTCCTCTATTAACTGGTCTAATTAATCTAACTCATCACTAATTAGAACCTTCTAGTTCTAGCCTACAGACTTTAGCATTTAGTGCAAATATTTTACAACAAAACCCCTCTTGGGCAATGATCAAGACCCTAAGGTCTGATTTACAATTCATAGGGCCTTAGTGACCAGATGCTCCTACATCAGACTCCCACGGTAGAAAAGATTATGACCTCCATGTCATATGCATTCAGTCTTTCTTCCACCTGGATCCCAAACCTTATGTTGTAACTGTCCACTACATTTGATGTCATCAGACTTCAATGCTGGTCTTAACTTACCAGTATTCCATACTTTATTCTGCAATCTACCATTACATTCACCTGACATTATTTTCAGTCAATGAGCTTAAACAAATGACCTCTTTCTTCTCTCTGTTGGACATTCTCTTGGAATGTTTCTGCATAAGTCTCCACAATTATACTATCTCCTTATCCAACTCATTCTCCAATTGATAAACATCACTCTTTGGTGACTGGATCTGCTCTTGAGTAAAAGCATTATAGTTTTCTACCCAATCTTCCTTTTCATGCTTCTTCTCATAGCCGTATGAGATATGGAAATTTATTTTCCACTAATACTCTTTAGAAACTCTGACTTCTTCTTCCTTTCCAATTTCATCTTTTATCTCAGCAATCATGTGTTGCTTGAGAACCCTCACCTTCTCTATTTCATTTACCATTTCAGGCTTGAAATAACACTTCACAACTTCATTTTCCTCACTGTCCCTCAAAACAGTCTTATGTTCAACAGCTTCATCGTGAGACATTCTGGCCTCATTCTTCTTTACTTTAGTCTGGTCGTCATAGACAATTTCCTGTTTTAAATTCACTGCACACTTTTATGTATCTAACATATAGAGTCTCATCAAAATAATTCAAACCATCAAGCACAAATACTCCACTCAGCTTTCTTTGTATATCAACAGCCTTGATAACTTCTTTCTCACATTTGTCATCCTAGACAACTTCATTTTCATTCAACTCAGATTTTACATTCTGAACTTGTACTCTTTGGTTCTCTTGTCTCTTTTCTAAAAGACTTAACTCATTATATAAGCTTACCATTTCACTTGGAATTTCTCCCAAGAACTCTGCACAATCTTCATTATTTTCCTTCTCTGCATTAATTGTCAACTAGACTTCTTTGTCATGGTTGTCTTCAAGGTTAATATCTTTCAGTAATTGATGATCACCCACAGCAACACTTAGTAGTTGCTCTTCTTTGGCTTCATCTTTCCATAACTATCCAATATTCACGGAGTCTTCCACAACAGTATTCAGCAACTGTTTCTTTTCCTTTCTTGGAAGATTATAAAAATCTTCTTTCATCTCTTGAAAAGCCTGAATTTTTCTCTTCTCATCTTCTGTGACAACACAAGATAATTGTCCTGCTTCAATAGACCCTGCATTCACATACAAAACATTAGTTTTAAAATCATGAGATTCCAAGATCTCTTTAGATGATCTCACCATCAATTCCTTTAGTTGACTTCCATTGTCAAGACACCTCATCAAGTTCTCCTTGAACTCTATATCCTCTTCATCAGTTTTCCCAAGAAAACTTTCTGATTCATGTTCACATGAACATATTTCTTTCTGCCTTATCATTCCTTGCTCCAACTCAACTTTATTTAGCTCTCTATCCTTCCTCAACTAATGACCATAGTCTCTACCTCTGCTACAATGCAAACCATTACACTCTCTTTCTTTTCATCGCCCATCCATAATATTCATCTTCATTGCCTTCTTGAATCAGCTCCTCTAATTTACTGAATCTTTCTCTGATCTCAACAAGCCCTTGGTCATGCCTCTTCTAACTTGTATTCAAAATGTCCTTCTTCTCCTGATTGTAGTCCTTCTCTTTCTTCCTCATATGAACATGAGTATTCATTTGCCTTTCCATCTTCATGACAACATCACGGAACTGTTTTTCATTACCCATATATGAACAATCTGCATAGCCACAGCGAGCCATCTTCTCCATTACTTGTGTGACAGTTCCAAGTGACTGTCCAACATATTTCGAACTTGGTCCCCTTTTGTGGTCTCAAACATCAGCTCTTCCAACTGATTTTCATCCTTCCAAGGATCCATGAAACCATCATATAATCTCATGTCTTCATCTTCATCATTCCTCGCACCAAGAATGGATCTGGTTCATGTTCACATAAATAAACCTCTTCCTCGGCATCCAATCTATGCTGCAACTCAACTCCTTTGAGTTCTTCCAACTGAACTCTTGTATCCTACTTCAATCTCCTTTGAACTGAATCCACTTGATTCTTTTCCTCTGAAGAACCCAGACATACATTTGTTCCTCCATATTTCTTTGTACAAACTCTCTCATTACTTGCAATTGCATTTTTATTTCATCCATCTCCCGATCAAGATTTTCTTGACTTGATCTTCTATGGCCCTTTTCTGAACCTTCACTATGATTATTAGCAACCGCAGTTTTCTTTCCCTCATGAACTCCTCTTTGTTCATCATGGACTACAACCAATCCATCACTACAAGCTGACTCCATCAACTTGTCCATAAATACCACACCAAGTCTTCCCATGCTTGGCCTTCTACTGGCATCTCTACTAGTTTCTCTTTTCTGATTGTGACTCCTCCTTGAATCTCTAAGATAACCATCAATGTTCATTTCTTATTTCCTATGTGGACTCATCATGTTCCACCTTGTGAGCTGCAAACAACCTCTTCTGCTTTTGGAACAAGTACAGCACTTGTTCCCAGTCCCAAGACATCTCTTAGTGACTCTGCTTCTTCTTGGCTCTTCACACAGAACCTTCCCCTGAGCACTCCTGCTCTTCACCTTTCAAAGCTTATAGGTGGTTGCTTTACACCTACTCATCTTCCTTGGAGAACTACAGTTAGTCTCCTTCTCCAGCGATACACTATGCCGCCTTGGCTCATTCACAATATTCTCTTGCTTTCACCTGCAAGCATCTCAGTATCTGCTTCAGCCAAAACACTGTTGCAACTTCACCAATCCAGCTAGCTGGAATTCCTGAATTTTTTCCCCCTCTTTAAAAGCCTTGCTTGCTATTCTCCTTCACATCCTCCAAGCTATGATTCACCATCATACTTCTTCCCTTTCAATTATTTCCTGCCAAGAACACATGCATATTATCTTATACAATAAAATGACAAGACATAATCACTTACCAAACTTCCTTGTCATTTGATTGTATAAGATAAAAGAACACATGCATATTATCTTACAATCAAAGGTGAACCATCAGTAGCAAACTTAGTCTTGAAAACCCACTTACATTGAACTAGCTTCCTCCTTGGGGGAAGATCAACCAATTCCTAAGTGTTGTTCTTCTGGAGCGAGCTGAATTCTTCTTTCATGGTTGTTTTCCATCTTGGATCATGTGCTGCATCTTCATATGTCTGTGGATCTGATTCAACCATCAGATAGCACTTCTCAGCAAATAAAGGATCTTTCATACACAGGGCACTCTCAAACTGAGATCTAGTCCTCCTAGTGTCACTAGGATTTCCAGCTAATTCCCTAGCTGCATGAATGGTCTTTGCTGCCCATTTTGGTCTTGTAGCACTGTCAGGATCTGCAATCAAATCATCATTATCAGACATATCAGAATCAGCAAACTCATTAGTCTCTCCACTTACAATCAATGGATCTGGTGGTGAAGAAGACTCTCCAACTTCAACTGCTACTAAAGGCTCTTCTTGGACTTGAACACTTCTTTCAATGAAAGCTTTGTTAGTGCTCAAGTTGATCAGCTTGTACCCTTTTGAATCTTCAGAATACCCAACAAATATGCACTCTTGGCTTTGCAGCTGCAAATCCTTTCTATTTTCAGTTGGAATTCTAGCCCAAGCCTTTGAGCCAAAAATCCTGAAATTGGTCACATCTGGCTTGTGTCCCTCCAAGCTTCAAAAGGAGTCATACCATCAAGCTGCTTATGAGGCACCCTATTCTGGATATAGGATGCACAGTTTATAGCCTAGGCCCAAAACTTTGGTGGCAAAGTCTTAGCGTCCATCATACAGGTTGCCATCTCCTTCAGTGACCTGTTCTTTCTCTCAGCAACACCATTTTGTTGTGGTGTGTAAGGAATAATGTTGCATCTGAATACGTGCATCTTTACAATACTGAATGAACTCAGACTTGACATACTCACCACCATTGTCAGATCTGAGGATCTTGAGTCTCCTGCCAAACTGGTTTTCAACCAAGGCCTTAAAGACTTTGAAGAGGTCAAAAACTTCAAACTTATGCTTTAGGAAGTAAACCCAACAATACCTAGAAAAGTCATCTATGAAGGTCAGTGCATATTTGGCTTGACTCATGGACATATGAGGAAATGGACCAGCAATGTCACTATGGATCAACTCAAGAGGTGCAGAGGTTCTCTCATGACTAGCTTTCTCAAATTTGTGCTCTGGGTGTTTTCCTAGGATACAACCTTGACCGACTCCCTTGGAAAACTTGATCTTTAGTAACCCTATGACCATATCTTTTTCACTCGAATCAGAAAGATACTTGTAGTTAAGATGGCCAAATCTTTCATGCCAAAGCTTGCTTGCCTCATTAGCATGAATCATAAGAGCAAAGGGGTTTGAGTAGGGTAAAAAATGGCAAAACATGGATACCTTCGAAGTGTGATCAACAACACCTTTTGCTATGACTTTACCATTCGAAATCTCAGTGATTTCAACATCATCATGGGAGAAGATGACCTTCTTTAGAGACTGAGTGTGAGTCATCTGATACACTAACAAGAGATTAGAGGCAAGACCTGGAACATACAACACATTATTGAACTTACCATGGTCAAGATCAATCCTTCATTTTCTCAAACTGTCAGTGAGAGAGTCATCTCCCAAAACTATTGGTGGACCTTTCGACATGTCAAGAGAGGAGAATGCCTCTTTTGTCGAAACCATATGTCTAGAAGCTCCAGAGTCTATGATGAAGCTAGGTGAGCTTGATGTGCCAGCAACCAAAGCATGTACTATCTCTGCGTCCTCTGAATTTGATCCTCCTTCCCTCTTCTTTGAGCAATCAGGAAGGGAGATGTTATTCTTCTCCTGGAGTTGGGTCAACATGTCAATTTGCTTCTTCATACAAGAGCTCTCAGGATGATAGCTCTTACTGCAGTATGTGCACTTGCTCATTTCTCCTTTGTTCTTCTTCTTTTGGAAGTTCTTCTTGGAACCTTGGGGCTCCTCTTGAGACTTGTTCTTGTCTCTCTTTTGCTCAGGTGGATTTTTAGATTTGTTCTTGCTTTTTGAATCCACCCTTAAATCTCCAGCAACCAAAGCTTGGTCTTTGAAAGTTTTGATGGTGCCCATCATCACCAACTTATCTTATTCATGTGTGAGGGATTCCATTAACTCTGCAAGCTTACGCATCTTCCAGGCTCGAGCTGTCAACTTGGTGGCATGGAAGGTCGAAACAAACACTAAATAGTCAGAGCCAAGCTTCGAGAGTATGGCCAAAACTAGTTGCTCTTCCTTCTTTTCAATCCCACACTGTTTTAGCTGCAAAACAAGGGCTTTAAACTTGGAAAAATAGAGTTGCAAGGATTCGAAGCTATTGGGACTCAAGGAGATCAGCTCATTCTCAATTTGATGTCCTCTCATCTCATCTGTCTTACCAAAAAGCTCTACAAGCTTCTCCCATACTTCATTAGGTGATTTCAATCCATCAAGATGGAAGAGGAGGTCTTTTGAAATGCTTAGACACAAAAGACCATAGCCTTCATCCCTCCTGTTGTGCCATTTGATTTTCTCTGCAGCTGCATTGGGCTCTGCCTCAGTTTCCATAGTAACCCTGTAGAGACCTTTCGCTCTCAACAATATCTCCATCTCAGCTTTCCATTCAAAGAAATTAAATGGAGTCAAGATGATCTTCTGAGATTGGTCCATAGCTCAGAAACCGTTCCCTTCAGTCAGCAGAATATACTCCCAATCAAGATGTCGAGCCTACAATAGAAATATGGAAGGAGAGAAATCGATCTACAAAGGATCTGATACCATGTGGAAATTGAACCCAAGAGATAGAACAATTACACTCACAAAATTGCCAATCAAACATGCAAAATTAACATCAAAGGAGACTGAAATTGGAGCATAACACTAATCTGTATTGAATAAGTGTACAATATCCAACCTTGTGAAGTAATAGGCTTCTCCAATATATAATTACATGAGAGATTCGAATGCATAAGGATGCAATTCGAAATAGTCAAAAGTAGGCTTACTAAATCTAGTCAAATCCCCCATAGGTGCATAAAGCAGTTTCCAAATCCACTAAGAGGCTCATGAATTGGCAAAGTCAAGTAGGCAAGCTCATAAGAGATGGAAAGACAACTCATACATTCTTTTATTAGGAGAAAATGATGGAGGATGATGTGGGCAAAAAACAAGTCAACTACACCTAGTCTAGCTTTTTCTTTTGCCTTAATTCTCAATAAAACAGGCAGCTTTACAGAAAAAACAGATATGCGCTTTGGAGGATCTAGAATAAAGCAGACATGCTAAATATGGTTTCCAGGAGGTTTCCCAAGCGCTCCATGACTCAGTTTTAGCAAGTGTTTATTTCTATGACATGTAGAAGGCAACTAGCATAGAGTGGAATCTAGGAGACTAGGTAATAAGACAAAAATGATTTAATTAATGTCTAAGGTAGGTAACTATGGGTTGATTATTCTGACACTTTGTTCATCATGGACAACAACCAATCCATCACTACAAGCTGACTCCATCAACTTGTCTATAAGTACCACACCAAGTCTTCCCATGCGTGGCCTTCTACTGGCATATCTGTTGGTTTCTCTTTTCTGATTGTGACTCCTCCTTGAATCTCTAAGATAACCATCAATGGTCATCTCTTATTTCCTCTGTGGACTCATCCTGTTCCACCTTGTGAGCTGCTAACAACCTCTTCTACTTTTGAAACAAGTGCAGCACTTGTTCCCAGTCCCAAGTCATCTCTTGGTGACTCTGCTTCTTCTTGGCTCTTCACACAGAACCTTCCCCTAAGCACTCCTGCTCTTCAGCTTTCAAAGTTGATAGGTGGTTGTTTTACACCTACTCATCTTCCTTGGAGAACTACAATTAGTCTCCTTCTCCAGGGATACACTCTGTTGCCTTGGTTCATTCACAATCTTCTCTTGCTTTCACCTGCAAGCAAGTTATCTCAGTATCTGTTTCAGCCGAAACACTGCTGCAACTTCACCAATCCAGCTAGCTGAAATTCCTGAATCTTTTCCCCCTCTCTAAAAGCTTTGCTTTCTATTCTCCTTCACATCCTTCAAGCTATGATTCACCATCATACTTCTTCCCTTTCAACTATTTCCCGCCAAGAACACATGCATATTATTTTATACAATCAAATGACAAGACATAATCACTTACCAAACATGCTCAACCTTGCCTGGTTGAAACCCTTCTTGCTGTCTGCAATTTCTTCTCTGCTGTGAACTCTTCACAAGCTACTGTTTACAAACAATCTTTTCAAAGTTCTCATTTTTTCTTCCCAAAGAACCTTTACTACTCTGATACCAAAAATTGATTGCAATAAAACTAAAAACCCCAAAACAAGAATATCACAAGAAACCTTGAGCCTGAATTGGAACGATTCTTCCCTCACCCTTGTATTGGTGCTGAGTTTGACAACACTTCGGTTCTCACACAAAACAAAACAACCTCCTCAAATTTAAGCACAGTATGTTCAGATCGGATACATAGTCAAATATTAATTTCTTCCACGATTGCTATCAGATTGACATCACATTTCAACACAATTTTGATTCCTTGGAGGCGATTTCCATTTTTCCCAAACGCCCTCTATTTTGCAGGCACGCAACTCCCACGTTTTATTTATTTTTCACCCGGTCATCAGACAATTCAAAGGAGCATGAGAAGAGTCCCAACTCTCCTTTCTGGGGACTGTCAAACCTATTCTAATCAACTTCAGCAACCAAACGCTAAATTTACATTACTCTGGCGATCTCTGTCTAGTTAATTGACACGCTAGTATTTCCCATGTGGTTCCATGTTTTCCTCCACAAGTAATAATGGTTACTCCAACGCCGGCAGCAAGAAAGGAAACGAAATGTTTAAATAACACTCAATATTAACACACAGATCGGTCCAGGCTCTCCATGAATATAAAGATACCGCATTAGTTCACCCAAATCATAAAATAATAGAACAACACTTACAAATTTCTAGACCTGTAGCAATTTGCTCAATCACCCACGATTTTGCAGAATAACTTCATATTTACACAGACCTAGGATTTCTATCAATACCAGATTTTACATAGACTATAATTGTTCCATAAAAATGCACATAGATGGTTCATACATAAAAGATATGAAAACTATAATTCATTCATTAAGTCTGTATATACATTCTACTCAGATACCCGTTGGATTTGCTCATTCTATTGACCAGATTTACATTCATTTTGCCCGACACATTCTTGGCCTCTCGAACCCTAGGGTTTTTTTTCTGAGGTTTACATATTTAGGCATGGAAAATTACTGCCAGCTCTCATAAAAAGTTTCCTAAAAACCAGTAACTAATCTCCTACACCTAAGCAATTGTTTCTATAAATAGATTGCTATCCTATCCAAATAAATGAGTCATAAAACTGATTGCTACATTCCAGCAACTCAATTCTCAAACTTCCTCTAGTCATTCCTCAATTAACTGGTCTAATTAATCTAACTCATCACTAATTAGAACCTTCTAGTTCTAGCCTACAAACTTTAGCATTTAGTGCAAATATTTTACAACAAAACCCCTCTTGGGCAATGATCAAGACCCTAAGGTCTGATTTACAATTCATATGGCCTTAGTGAGCAGATGCTCCTGCATCAGACTCCCAAGGTAGAAAAGATTATGACCTCCAGGTCATATGCATTCAGTCTTTCTTCCACCTGGATCCCAAACCTTATGTTGTAACTCTCGACTGCATTTGCTATCATTATACTTCATTGCTGGTCTTAACTTACCAGTCTTCCATACTTTATTCTTCAATTTGCCATTACATTCACCTGTAACATTTTTTTAGTCAATGAGCTTAAACAATTGACCTCTTTCTTTTGTCTGTTGGACATTCTCTTGGAATGTTTTTACATAAGTCTCCACAATTCTACTATCTCCTTATCCAACTCATTCTCCAATTGATAAACATCACTCTTTGGTGACTGGATTTGCTCGAGTAAAAGCATTATAGTTTTCTACCCAATCTTCCTTTTCATGCTTCTTCTCATAATCGTATGAGATATGGAAATTTCTTTTCCACTGATACTCTTCAAAAACTCTGACTTCTTCTTCCTTTCCAATTTCATTTTTTATCTCAACAATCCTATGTTGCTTGAGATCCCTCGCCTTCTCTATTTCATTTACCATTTCAGGCTTGAAATAACACTTCACAACTTCATTTTCCTCATTGCCCCTCAAAATAGTCTTCTATTCAACAGCTTCATCGTAAGACATTCTAGCCTCATTCTTCTTTACTTCAGTCTGGTCGTCATAGACAATTTCTTGTTTTAAATTCACTGCACACTTTTCTGTATCTAACATACAGAGTCTCATCAAAATTATTCAAATCATCAAGCACAAATACCACTCTATTTTCTCTGTATATCAACAACCTTGACAACTTCTTTCTCACATTTGTCATCCCAGACAACTTCATTTTCATTCAACTCAGATTTTACGGTCTGAACTTGTACTCTTTGGTTCTCTTGTCTCTTTTCTAAAAGACTTAACTCATTTACCATTTCACTTGGAATTTCTCCCAAGAACTCTACACAGTCTTCATTATTTTCCTTCTCTTCGTTAATTGTCAACCAGTCTTCTTTGTCTTGGTTGTCTTCAAGGTTAATATTCTTCAGTAATAAATGATCACCCACAGCAACACTCAGTAGTTGCTCTTCTTTGGCTTCAGCTTTCCATAACTGTCCAATATTCACAAAGTCTTCCACAACAGTATTCAGCAACTGTTTCTTTTCCCTTCTTGCAAGATTATAAAAATCTTCTTTCATCTCTTGAAAAGCCTGAATTTTTCTCTTCTCATCTTATGTGACAACACAAGATAATTGTAATGCTTCAGTAGACCCTGCATTCACATAAAAAACATTAGTTTTAAAATCATGAGATTCCAAGATCTCTTTAGATGATCTCACCATCAATTCCTTTAGTTGACTTCCATTGTCAAGACACCTCATCAAGTTCTCCTTGAACTCTATATCCTCTTCATCAGTTTTCCCAAGAAAACTTTCTAATTCATGTTCACATGAACATATTTCTTTCGGCCTTATCATTCCTTGCTCCAGCTCAACTTTATTGAGCTCTCTATCTTTCCTCAAGACTAATGATCGTAGTCTCTACCTCTGATGCAATGCAAACCATTGCACTCTCTTTCTTTTCATCACCCATCCATAATATTCATCTTCATTGCCTTCTTGAATCAGCTTCTCTAATTTAGTGAAACTTTCTCTGATCTCAACAAGCACTTGGTCGTGCCTCTTCTGACTTGTATTTGGAATGTCCTTCTTCTCCTGACTGTAGTCCTTCTCTTTGTTCCTCATATGAACATTAGTATTCATCTGCCTTTCTATCTTCATGACAACATCATGAAACTGTCTTTCATTACCCATATCTGAGCAAATCTTCATAGCCACAGCTAGCCATCTTCTCCATTACTTGTGTGACAGTTCCAAGTGACTGTCCAACATATTTTGAACTTGTAAAACCTGCATACATACACCAATTGTTAGTTTCAAAGTCATAAGGCTTCAAGGCCCCTTTTGTGGTCTCAAACATCAGCTCTTCCAACTAATTTCCATCCTTCCAAGGATCCATGAAACCATCATATAATCTCATGTCTTCATCTTCATCACTCCTCACACCAAGAACGGATCCTTGTTCAGGTTCACATAAATAAACCTCTTCCTTAGCAGCCAATCTATGTTGCAACTTAGCTCCTTTGAGTTCTTCCAACTAAATTCTTGTATCATACTTCAGTCTCCTTCGTAACTGAATCCACTTGATTCTTTTCCTCTGAAGAACCCAAACATACCTTTGGTCCTCCATATTTCTCTGTACAAACTCTCTCATTACTTCCAACTGCACTTTTATTTCAGCCAACTCACTATCAAGCTTTTTTCGACTTGATCTTCTATGGCCCTTTTCTGAACCTTCACTATGATTATCAGCAACCGCAGTTTTCTTTCCCTCATGAACTCCTCTTTGTTCATCATGGACTACAACCAATCCATCACTACAAGCTGACTCCATCAACTTGTCTATATATACCACACCAAGTCTTCCCATGCTTGGCCTTCTACTGGCATCTCTGCTAGTTTCTCTTTTCTAATTGTGACTCCTCCTTGAATCTCTAAGATAACCATCAATGGTCATCTCTTCTTTCCTTTGTGGCCTCATCCTGTTCCACCTTGTGAGATGTAAACTACCTCTTCTACTTTTGAAACAAGTACAGAACTTGTTCCCAATCCCAAGTCATCTCTTGGTGACTCTGCTTCTTCTTGGCTCTTCACACAAAACCTTCCCCTGAGCACTCCTGCACTTCAGCTTTCAAAGCCGATAGGTGGTTGCTTTACACCTACTCATCTTCCTTGGAGAACTACAATTAGTCTCCTTCTCCAGCGATACACTCTGTTGCCTTGGTTCATTCACAATCTTTTCTTGCTTTCACCTGCAAACAGGTTATCTCAGTATCCGCTTCAACCAAAACACTGCTGCAACTTCACCAATCCAACTAGCCGAAATTCCTGAATCTTTTCCCCCTCTTTAAAAAGCTTTGCTTGCTATTCTCCTTCACATCCTCCAAGCTATGATTCACCATCATACTTCTTCCCTTTCAACTATTTCCTGCCAAGAACACATGCATATTATCTTATACAATCAAATGACAAAACATAATCACTTACCAAACTTCCTCAACCTTGCCTGGCTGAAACCCTTCTCTCTGTCTGCAATTTCTTCTCTGTTGTGAACTCTTCACAAGCTACTGTTTACAAATAATCTTTTCAGAGTTCTCCTTTGTTCTTCCCAAAGAACCTTTACTGCTCTGATACCAAAAATTGATTGCAATAAAACTGAAAACCCCAAAACAAGAATATCACATTGAGCTTGAATTGGAATGATTCTTCCTCACCCTTGTGCTGGTGCTGAGTTTGACAACGCTTCGGTTCTCACACAAAATAAAACAACCTCCTCGAATTTAAGCACAGTCTGTTCAGATCGGATACACAATCAAATATTAATTTCTTCCACGATTGCTATCAGATTGACATCACATTTCAACACAATTTTGATTCCTTGGAGGAGATTTCCACTTTTCCCAAACGCCCTCTCTTTTGCAGGCACGCAGCTCCCACATTTTTTTTTTCACCCGATCATCAGACAATTCAGAGGAGCATGAGAAGAGTCCCAATTCTCCTTTCTGGGGACTGTCAAACCTGTTCTGATCAACTTCAACAACCAAACGTTAAATTTACTCTACTCTGGCGATCTCTGTCTAGTTAATTGACACGCTGGTATTTCCAAGGTGGTTCCACATTTTCCTCCACAGTTAATAATGGTTACTCCAACGCCGACAGTAAGAAAGGAAACTAAATGTTTAAATAACACTCAATATTAACACACAGATCGGTCCAATCTTTCCATCAATATAAAGATACCGCATTAGTTCACCCAAATCATAAAATAACATAACAACACTTACAAATTTCTAGATCTGTAGCAATTTGCTCAATCACCCACAATTTTCCATAATAACTTCATATTTACACGGACCAGGATTTCTATCAATTCCAGATTTTACATAGACTGAAATTGTTCCATAAAAATGCACATATATGGTTCATACATCAAAGATATGAAAACTATAATTCATTCATTAAGTCTATATATACATTCTCCTCAGATACCTGTTGGATTTGCTCATTCTATTGACTGGATTGACATTCATTTTGCCCGTCACATTCTTGGCCTCTCGAACCCTCCCCTGTTTTTTTCTGAGGTTTACATATTTATGCATGGCAAATTACTGCCAGCTCTCATAACAAGTTTCCTAAAAACCAGTAACTAATCTCCTACACCTAAGCAACTATTTCTATAAATAGATTTCTATCCTATCCAGATAAATGAGTCATTAAATTCACTGCTACATTCCAGCAACTCAATTCTCAAACTTCCTCTAGTCATTCCCCAATTAACTGATCTAATTAATCTAACTCATCACTAATTAGAACCTTCTAGTTCTATCCTACAGACTTAGCATTTAGTGCAAATATTTTACAACAAAACCCCTCTTGGACAATTTTCAAGACCCTAAGGTCTGATTTACAATTCATATGGCCTTAGTGAGCAAATGCTCCTACATCAATAAGCAAAATAAGTGGTTTCAATGGTTGTAACTGGCTAAATGGTGGTATAATTCTACTTATCATACATTCGCCAAGATGACCCCATTCCAAGCTCTCTATGGATATGAACCCCCTAAATGGAAGGATCTCGTTACTAAGCAAGCAAGGGTTGCATTAGTAAATTACCACTTAAAAGAGAATCCAAAGTTTGTTTAGATACTCGATGAGAATCTTAATATCGCTAGAAATCAAATGAGACAACAAGTCCATCACCATCATACATAAAGAGAATTTGATGTTCGAGATTAGGTATTTGTAAGACTACAACCCTATAAGCAATTGTCACTTAGAAAGGTAGGAAAGAATAAACTAGCTCCCAGATTTTACGGTCCATATTAGATCATCAAGAAGATCAGTCACGTGGCATATGCATTAGAGCTACCAGATACAAGTTGCATCCACAACATTTTTTTGTCTCATGTCTAAAAAGGCTTTGGGACAACATCAGAAGGTACAAACCCTACTTCCTATACTGGACATGGAAGGACTACTTATTTTCAAGCCATAATCTATTATTACTACCAAAGAAAAAGAGATTGAGAACCTCAAGTATTCTTCCTGAAAAAGATGCATCTTGAGAATCATAACACTTTCATAACTACACCCCTCACTACCATTGCTTTGAGGACAAAGCAAATTTTAAGGGAGAGGCAATGTACCGAATAATTAATAAAGTTAAAACAAATAATTATTATTAAGAACTACTAAGGGTCATAACCCTTCAAATTAAAAGGCTCCAGCCTTATATAAGGTGAGCATTCATTGTAAATTTATCATCAATCAATATTACTCATTCATATTTTTATCAGTTCAATTTTGTTTATAGCATCTTTTGATTTTGTGGTGAAGCAATTTTTATTTATTGCATAAAGCCTAGTAGATGCAATTACAACAATTCTTTGAAGCAAACACAAAAATAGATTTAGCTTGGATAATCAACACCACCTTCCAAGTACAATAATAGGCAACCAGATTAAGGACTCCCACAAAATTGTATCACAATAATAGGAAACCAGATGGAACTTGAAACCTAAATTTAACAAATTCTCCCCAGTGCATATACACCACAAGCTCATGCCCAACTCTGATTTTTTTCAACCCGTGAAAGCAACGATACAAGGGACTCAAATGTGGATTTTTTTACAAGAACTGAATAAAAATTGCACTGAAAATCACGAGGAAGAGATGTCTAGTATGAGGATTCTTGTCAAACCATGAAAATTTTAGTAAACCTCAGTTAAAAAAAATAGCAATAATCACCCCTTGTAATCCAACCACCCTTGGTAAATGTGATCCAGACTACTAGTTTATGATCAAGCATTACCCTAGCTACACCTAAACTTAGTATTTAGGAACATTTGAACCAATTGATATTTTAGGTCATTTTGAGTAGTTACTTCAAACTCCACCAAACAAGAATGCCATTACTAGTGACGATGGAACTTAGGAGCTACATTTGACAAATGATCCATAGTGCAGTCATACACTACACCAAAATAACTACTGAAAGCAATGATACAAGGGACTCAAAATGGCCAGTATTTTCTACAAAGAAAATGAATAAAATTTGCACCGGCAATCACAAGGAAGAGATGTGTCTAATATGAGGATTCTTATCAAAAAATGAAAATTTGTAAACCTTGGTCAAAGAGTGATCAACCCCTGTAATCCAAGCATCCTTAGTAAGATGATCTAGATTACTAGTTTACGGTCAAATTGTCCTGGGTTCCAAGCAGTCATCACCCCCAACTAAATCTAATCTGAGTATTTAGAAACATTTGAACCAACTGATATTTTAGGTCATTATTGAATAGTGCTAAACAATGCATACACTCGAAGATAATTTGTTTTACAATCAGCATTTTATTGTACCTATATATGTGATTTCTGTTATACATTTTTTCCACCTGAACATATTTCCCTTGCTATATAAGTATGGTAAGTTCAAGGTTGAGTCTAACAAACTCAAAATTAGTTCATATGCAAAAGAATAAAAAACCATGTTTACTGCGTCATCCCACAAAAGAGTATTGATTCATTTGTAAAAATAACACCCCTCTTGTTCCTTTGATTGTGACTATCAAGCAAAGAGTGAACTTACTATGGATACAATGCCAACGGCATAACATTAGAGACTTGAAAAGAAACCAAAATATCAATCAATCCCAAAATACGCAATGAAACAACTTTAATCTACAAACAAAAACCAAAAAATGGGAAAGGTCACACATATATCATACACCTTTTGAACAGAATAATGGTTCTGTGAGATATCACCGTCAAAAAGTTTAATAAAATTTGCATGAAAAATCAGTACCTACTTTAATGGAGTTGTATGAAGTAGGGACTAAATTTTCCAAAACAACAAATCCTCTATTAAAGATTCAAGAAACTCCAGATTTTCAAATGCCATATGCTGCAATATCCTTCATGGAAAAAGATGGCAATATGTAAAAAAGTACTGCTTTTATTTTGTCAAAAATAAGGTAGACCATCTTCAACACTCTTTTGGGGACAAAAAAATTTGGACAATAGTCAAATGCTGCTAGCCACTAAAATTTCCTTGCAACACCCCACATCAATCAATAGCAAGCAATTTTAAATTCCATCCTTTAGAACCAGAAGTCCAAAGAGTGAAAACCCAACTATTACAAACACGACTATTAGGACCAAAACCACAAAGAGAAGCCAGCCAAGAGAGAGAATAATGCATGAAGAAATGGGTAGCAAAAGCCAATAAAGACAAAGGAAAACAAGATCCCACAATCTAACCAGCCAGAATAATCTTGAACCCCTGATCTAACTCTTCAACCTCTAAAAGAACTAAAATTTGGAGCAGAAAATTGGAAGGTGAATTAAACATTCCCATGGAACAAAAAATATGCCAAACCTAAGAAGCATTTTCAGAAAAATATTAGAACATATAATATATTTATACTACAGAAGAACAACTTAACTCTTTCTATCCTTTATTTGTGTAATAAAGCACTGCATCTATGTGTAATAAAGCACTGCATCTAAGTGGCCATCAATAAAACTATTTTAATTTTTTCAACATTTCTGAAGGCAATTAGTTAATATTTCATAATAGTAATAACTTTACATGAATGACGACGGAGATTCACTCAAACATAAAAATTTGAGATTTGACATATACACAACAATAGAATATCAACAACAAATGAAATAAAGGTATTTTTTTAACCTGTCTACCAAAGAAAGGGCAACCATATTACTACTCAAAACTTAAAAGAAAGGATAAGATTTAAAAATAAATATTTTAAAGTATCAAAGCCGCCTCCCATGGAACCTGAGAAGCGTTTTCAGAAAAATATTAGAACATGTAATATATTTAGAGAATAACAGCTTAACTTGTCTATCCTTTATGAGTGTAATAAAGGACTGCATCTAAGTGGCCATCAATACAACTCTTTTAATTTTTTTCAACATTTCTGAAGGCAATTTGTTAATGCTTCACTAAGTCACCCGGTTCGAGTTCGTGTTCGAATTCGACAATGATGAAATTCGGAAAAAAATCGCTTGAAAAAATAGTGGATAAAATTCGCCATTAAATTCGATATATATATATATATATATAATATCTTTTATAATACTTAAATGTATATTAACTATTTAATATAAAGTGTTTATTGACTAATATTATATTTTTATTAACAAACATAAATTTATTGTTAAAATATTTAATTATAATATCTTTTATAATGCTAAGTTTATAATAATGATTTAATATAAAAAGCTTAAACTTATATTTATATATTTATCAATTTTTTAAAATCTAATAACTAAAATAAATATATATGGAAAACAATCATCATCACAATATTATAAAGAATTCAAGCCATTTTAAAATAATAAAAACAATGAAAACACAATTGTCCCTGTAAACACCAGGGTTCCTACCTCCACTGGCCTCTATGATCGGGGAGTAATCAAGGTAAGGGGGTAAGTTGGTTCATCCCATCCTGGAGAAGACTTGCTGTACCCCCAAAGCCTTCATTCAGCGAGTGGTATAGGGAGTTACCTGAGGGCTTCGTTTATAAACACACGAAGCCAGAGACCAGATAGGACACACATTACTGAGATGGGCTGTGACTGAAATATTGAAATAACTTAGGCAGCAAGACCTACGCCCAGCTGGAGACAGCCAATACAACCATCTGGAGCTGCTAGGATTTATATATTTATATATTTGGGAGTCGACACGGCTACAACTACTATAGCAGAATCGTGAAATTTTAGTTAAGACTCAGCCCTCGTGCAACTTTCCGCTGGAGTTGGGAGTAAACGGTTTGCCTTAAGTTTCAGCGACAACACCCTCGGCCCTCTGCGACTCACTGAAAAACGACAGCCTCCACAGTTTTGAGCTCATTCTTCACTCGCGGATCACGGATCACGATGAGAATCAAAAAATTTACTCGGCCGCTTCAATCCCGGAATAGACAGATTCACTCGCAAAATACACGTCGCGGAGGTAGTTTTGCTCGGGACGAGGGTTTAACCTAGTGATTAAAATCGCCGATTTTAATAGATTTAGTTCGTTTCCCTCAAAAATCCGCCGATTTTCGATTTCCAAGGCGAAAAATCGCCAAAGGCGGTGACTTAGATGCTTCATAATAGTAATAACTTTACATGAGTGACAACAGAGATTCAATTAAACGTGAAAGTATTTGTACAGTAGCTACATACCAAAAATGATAATTATTTTTCTTAAAAGTAATAATTATAATTATTAAGAGTATAAATGGGCATTCAAATCCATGCAATGGGAAGGAAGATCAAGCAATGTGTCATCTATCAAATTGAATAACACACATCTGCTTAATTTGATACACGGATTTTTGCAAGGAGCACATAACTAGAAATTTAAAGAAAAACGTCATCTTCAAATCCAATCTCAAATTCAGTTCAAGAATCCAAGGCATAGTTCATAAAACATAATCAGACATAACTTATAAGTAATTAGCATAGTTGTAAAGATTGTATACAACCCCCAAATATATTCAAAAGCATAACACTTGCATTTCTATGCCCATCAAACGTTTCCAATTATTGTTTGCCTCCATTTTCTTGTTGGCCCTGCAAACTATTATAAAGCAACAGAAAGTTCCGATAAATCTTCTCCATAGGATGTGATCAAATCATTCCTAGAACACAACAAAGCGGATCAAAGGTTATATAGTACACTCAAGATTAGGACATTTACTACAGCCAAAAATAAGGTCAAGTACTGCACAAAACCAAGCTATGCCATTTTGAAAAGAGAATTACATGTTCATTACAGATAATATAGATGAAAAAATGCCAACTTGAAAAAACACGGTACACTGGTTAGGGCGGAAATGAGACAGGAGCATATTTTTAGTCAGGATGGCTTCCCAGACTAGCTTGTCAAGAAGTGGAAACTTAATTCAACCTGGACAGATCATCATTTACTTGAGCATTACTTTTGGCATAGCTGTAACTCCCACAGACCTGTGGAAATGAGTGATGACTAAATTAGAAACAAAATGCATAAATGGTACACTCAGGATATCCTGCTAGCTGGGAGAATCACTATACCAAACAGGATTAATGCAGAGCGGCATTATCTATTCTCCTCACAATTTTCTCTCTGCAGCAAGCTATAAGAAACTGGAGATGTTGCTCCAATGAATACTTAATAAGTTAACTGTGTCCAATATAAAGTTAAATACTGTTGTTGGGGGGGTTAGGTGGTCAAAACACCTAACCAACCAGGCGATCTATAAATATGTCACCTATGGTGATTTATCATGTGTGAGATGTCTTGTTGCAATGTTAATAATGAAGACACTATTTTACTCTCTCTCTCTCTACCATTGTATAAATGTGTGAACTGCAATTTCCTACATGGTATCAAAGTGATACCAGTCCAAGTCTATAATTGGAAAGGAATCTTTATCTGAACATGAGGTTGAAAAGATGGAAAGACAATATTAAGATAATGCTATTTTGAGTCTATGTAAAATTGGTCACACTGCATATAGAAGGCCAGAAATATATTGAAGTTTGGAATTTCAATATTTTATAAATCTAAGGTCGTATATTTTGATAGTTTCAAAGGTTAAAAGCTTTTAAAGACTAGCTACAAATATACAAACATAGCCACCATGAGGAGGAAGAGATCTTGTCCAAAGAGATTCAACCATGGCAGTCTGAGCATATTGTTTCCAACACGCAGAGCTTGGTAAGAGCATTCTACTACATCTTCCTCTGTCTTCACAGGTGGTTGCTAGTCTTGTTTGGTAAATATATGGGAGGGGACAAGAAAGACAAAATTTTATTAAGTTTGAATACTATAAAATCATCAGTTGATATCTTGAATTTATAAAGACAGAATACTAGAAAGGAAATGAATTCTACTGGCATCCACTATAATTTGGAGATGATAAAATGTGTTGATGGGAAAATGGGATTTGCATGGCAAGATAGAGATGAGAATGTTATCAGATGATAACCTGCTGCCAGACAACAGTAGCCACATCAAACAAAATTGTTTCAGGGCGGAACCAGAACAGTAGCCTGTATTTATGTTAAGAAAACAAAAGTTGAACGGAACCTGCAATGCCAATGAAACATCCAGAGATGGACAATTTCTCAGATATGCCTTGCAGTAGCAGTTTGGATTGTGACAAACATTTTGAAGACGCTCTTACAGAAAAGCCGCAACAGTTACAGGTGTAAGCATTTTACAAATAGAGTATAGAAGGATTCTGAGAGCCATAGAGAGCCTGTTTTATAAAAAGGAGACACCTGCACAGGAGAAATTGAGGTGCCTGTACAAATTAATTTCAAAAGCAAATGTGCAGCAGATCAGTATTTTATTAAATTTCCTGTTAATGGATGTCATTTTGGTGGATATACCAGAGAGTGACATTATTTTTTATCACAAAAACCAAGTTTGAGAACATGAAACCAGAAAGAATAATTTGATGCAGATAAAATCAAATAGAAATTCTTACATCCCCGTGAAACAGCAAGGAAAATATTAGAATAGAAAAACAAAAACAAACAAAATGTGTTGAAGTCTGTTGTTGGGCATGGCCAGTGCAGTTTTGTCATTTTATTGGCGATGAATATTGAAGTCCCAACAGAGAGTAAAAAGCTGCCCTATTGAAACAAAAGAAAAAAATGAGAGTGATTTTGAACGATTGTGTCTGCCTAGGTGGATCTCCAGGGAGAGAACAGTAGAGGATTTGCTCAACACATATGGTTGTTTAGAAGAATTTGGTGGCATTAGCATAATTTTACCTTTACTAGGGGGATGGCAGCATGATGAAACATTATGGGAGTTCTAGATATGTTGGACGAAAAGAGCAACTAGCAATCAAGATTTTTAAATCATCATGAAGTTTTTCTAGACACCGCATTGAATTGTTTTCTCAACATTGTTTTATATTTAGATTTTGAATTAAATGGGGTAAAAAGTTTTTAGGAAAATTCATGTTAAGGGGTGTATTAGAGTGGTAACACTCAATCAAGTGTTGTTAGGAAACATGAATCATGAATATCTTTAGATATGTGATTGATGTAATGTTAGATGTTGTAGACAAGGATTAAGTGGTTAAAACACCTAACCAACTTGGGGTGCTATACATATGTCCCCTGTGGTGACTTATTGTGTGTGAGAGATGTATCATTGCAACATTAATAATAATAATAAATTATTTATTGTCTTTCCATTGTGTGTAAATGCATATAAACTAATTTCCTACAAAGGAAAGAGAGGTATCCCACGTGTTGCATGGGAGATGTTTGTACATTGCCTGAGGCAAAACGGCTTGGCTTAACTGTATCTGAGCTCAAAGGGCAGATTAAAAAAGCTAAATAGATTGTAAAGGCTATGTACAGAAATCCACAGTGGCAGATTCATGTCCGTCGTTGCAAAGAAAAAGATGACCATGTGGGAAGCATGAAGGGCACTTTTGAGATCTATGATGTAGTGAGAACAGCCAATGAATGCTTTCATCATTTCGGAGCTACTCAAAAGGATCTGGCAGGTGAGGGGACTTTGATGGGTCACTGTGGCTGGGATATGGCATCAAGATTCATTTGACTTTTGGACTTTCAGATCTAATAGGGGTTAAATTGGTTCATTTCCTTGATTTGCAGGGAAGAGATTAGCGAAGATAGGTTTTCAAACCTGCAGAGACTGGTTGGATTGCAGAATTGTCCACAGAGATAGCCAGTTTTTGCAAACTTGCATTTCTAGACCTATGCCAGGTTCTTACAAAATCAGTTCTGTTTTAGATGAATTAGCCTACTAGTGGCCCAATTGGAGGAATTGGAAATAGCATTGGTTCATTTCCTTGATTTGCAGGAAAGAGATTAGCTAAGATAGGTTTTCAAACTTGCAGAGACTGGTTGGATTCAGAATCGCCCATGGAGATAGCCAATTGTTGCACACTTGCATTTCTAGATCTATACCAGGTTCGTACAAAATCCAGTCTTTTTGAGATGACTTAGCCACCTACTAGTGGCCCAATTTGAATTTTGGAGGAATTGGAAATGGCTTTATGATAAACTATTCATAGATTAAAAACTATAAGACTAAATAGTTGTATGAAAAAACTCTTGCCCAAACCTCCAATTGCAGCACGGAACTATTCAGGATTAGAGATGTCATGATATCTGGAAAGCCCATTCTTTATTTTTATAGGTCCCAACTCCCTGGATGTTTAGTGCTCAATAAGAGAATAGCTGTCAAGGACACGTTGCATCACTAAAGACTGCCCAATCTTTGTTGCATTATCTGCCACAAAGCAGTGTCAGACATGTTTTCTAGCCATGTAGAGTGGCCCAAGCATTTTGAGACCAGGTAGTCTCTGGCTCTGAATATGCCATCCTCTTTGTCAAACTTCTTCACTGGAATGGGCTTGTCTTGGGAGATAGGTGGATAACCATACAACATGGCATAATATTTTGGAGTACAATTGGTTTGAGAAGCATTTCGTTTTTATGGAAGAGAAAATGCAGAAGCAGATTTAAGAGATTTCTCTCCTTTACACCCTAGCTTTTAAAGCAAAGCTAGTGGAATCAGATTTCAGCCAGAATTGCAATATTCATAAAGGATATAGACTCCATTGAGATTGGAATTACGGTGGATATGCTAGCACTCCTTTCCTACAGGAGGAGAGGTACACCATAACAGCCACAGACCAGAAGAACTCAAGTCCCAATTGCAGCACGGAACTATTCAGGATTAGAGATGTCATGATATCTGGAAAGCCCATTCTTTATTTTTATAGGTCCCAGCTCCCTGGATGTTTAGTGCTCAATCAGAGCATAGCTGTCAAGGACACGTTGCATCACTGAAGACTGGCCAATCTTTGTTGCATTATCTGCCACAAAGCAGTGTTTGACATGTTTTCTAGCCATGTAGAGTGGCCCAAGCTTTTTGAGACCAGGTTGTCTCTGACTCTGAATATGCCATCCTCTTTGTCAAACTTCTTCACTGGAAGGGGCTTGTCTAGGGAGATAGGTGGATTACCATACAACATGGCAAAATATTTTGGAGTACAATTGGTTTGAGAAGCATTTTGTTTTTATGGAAGAGAAAATGCAGAAGCAGATTTAAGAGATTTCTCTTCTTTACACCTAGCTATTAAAGCAAAGCTAGTGGAATCAGATTTCAGCCAGAATTGCAATATTCATAAAGGATATAGCCTCCCTTGAGATTGGAACTAAGGTGGATATGCTAGCACTCCTTGCCTACAGGAGGAGAGGTACACCATAACAGCCACACCACAGAGAATAACTCAAGCCCCAATTGCAGGATAGACCACAGCACCAAAGAAATTGAACATCCAAATTGCAGTCCTCACAAACCTCAACACCAAGAACATTGAACACAAAGTTATACACACCAACACATCAGATGACCCATCCATCCAGGTTCTGGAATCTTTATAGACCACAACACTAAGAACGTGGAGTGCAAAGTAAAGGCTAATTCTGTAAAGGGCAGGACACTAAGAACCTGAAACTATGAAGCACCTTGAAATTTCTGCAAAGGCTCTAGCTGTACAACTATCAGCTTACCAGACCTGATTACTATTTATTCACTGATTTATACCCCAGTCTTAATTAAACAAATAAACCGAATCAGAAATACCAATACACTGATAAGAAAAGAATACAGAGAAAACCACAACACAAGATGTACCCTGGAAACTCCACTGGGGAATACCAGCAAACAGTTAGCAGATTTGTTACTCAGCATTTACAACATCAGCTCTCCGGATCTAACCCACCAGATCTCAAACTCTTCCTTGCTGCAACTATGCCCAAACCCTCAACAAAAAAGACAAAACCCAGCTTGAGTGAATCCCTCACTCCAAGCCTCCGAGAGACTCCCTCTCCGAGATCTTATCACTCACTCTCAATGTATTGCACACACACTGACCATGACATGATTGCTCCTCTCACTTACGATAACTTTTATAACATTACAATATGCAAATACCATGGGCCAATATCATTGGCCCTCTTCTTTACATAAAGTAACAAAAGTACATTCACTTTAATAGTGAAACTCCAAAGTCTAAGAGTCCTTCGGGCGACTCCTGCATGCCAGACACTTGACCTATGCAAAAGTACATGTCCGATGCTACAAAAAACAACACTCCGTCTTAACAAGGAGGTACTTTTGGAAGAACATCCACCAGGATCAAACACATACATTGTTGCTGCAACTACTCCCTCTAAATTAGAAGACTTCCCGACTACATCTACTGCACTCTGATATGAAGATCTGTGCTCCTCATCCATCAGTGTCATCTCAAACAAGATATTGAATGTCGTCACTCTGAATCCCTGCTATAAACACCACGTAACTTTGCCAACCACGTGCACTGCTTTAGCCATCAACACTAGAACTAAGCTCAACACCTCTACCATCACTGCAGAACTACCTTGGCCTTCCTGCACACCCTGCAAAAAACAACGAATCTATCCTAGGATTGCCCAAACCTTTTTGGGTAGTTTTTGGGCGGACCCTAATGCTTTCTACCCCTACCCAGTTGCCCAAAATTTTTACTAAGCACCTTTGCCCCTACCCAAGGTTGCCCGAGGCCTACCTACAACCAACATGATGCCCTGGGAAGTTGACATTTCCTTGGCGAATGTGGCTTTTGATTTCTTCTAGCGGCTGCTAGCTGCAAGTGGCAACTGCCGACCACCTTTTCCTTCTTCACCGACAGCTACCACCTCCTTTGTTGTTGACTTTTGTAATTTTCCACGTCCTTGCTACTACGAGCCACCATGTCCTAGCAGCTCTCTTTACTTTGCCCCAAGCTCCGCCACCTTCAGCCGCACGTAACCGATTTCCCTGTCGACCCACTGCTTCTTCGAACAATCGAGATCTCGGCTCCACCACAAGTCTCTGAGATAACCCTACACCACTGCACTTGCTGCCTCCACGCAGCTCCCTTCTAGCCCGCAATCCAAGTGCAACTCACGTCCTTACTCTTCACTCACCGGACTAGCACTTAGCTCACGGCCTGGTCCCAGCCTGCAAGACATCTCCACGCACTCAAGCCCGCAACTACTACTGACACCCACACTTGTCCTTAGCCTACGCATCCAATCTAGTGCTCTATTGCTCGCACCGCAACTCAGTCGTTTGCTCCATCTTGCTCTGTTTGTGCAACCTAATACTCTGCCAGTCGAGTCCAATCCAATCTTTCGACGGACTAACGCTTCCTCTCTGGACGTTGTTGTACCATTCATGACCCTGTCGGCTTTAGACCTGACCTTGTTGGATCTTGATGAAACTCCCCTTTTTGTGCCCTATAGCAACCTGAACCTGCTACTGCCCTGCACAGCTCACAAGCTCGTCCCTCTGCAACCTACATGTCCCCGACTCTGCATCCGCCCAGTACTCGCACACGGCTACTCTGCCACCATGCCCAACAACCACCGTCCAGCAGTCGAGCTCAAAACCTGATGTTGCAACGCCTACCTTCACAATGGTTGCCGATACTTCATGACGAAGATCTGTCATCAATCAATACTTGTCTAAGAGACCCGCGCAGCGTCATGCCTGCTGTCGACCTGCACTCCACCTCGGTTTCCTCCACGCTCAACAATCTGCATTGATCTCTGCCTTCAAACAACTTGCCTGGCACTTCATGTTGTGGCTCTCACGACCACGAGCCCACAATCTACACTCTACGTAACTCAACAAGTTCAACCTGATCTGAAACCCAACAACCCAATGCACACCTTTGCTCAAAGTCAGCTGCAACAGATATTGTGACACTAGCATGTGATCTCTTCACATGCACATGCCTCAGCCAACAGGTGCCCAATACACAGCCCGATCCGCGTGACACTCGAGATACAACTCGGCCATGCCCACCAAAGTCTGATTTCCACCACTAAACCCAAGACTGCAACCACCAACACTAATCAAAACTCGATTCAAGCTCTACCTCTTACAGTAGCTCAGTTGTACAGCCCATACCGTGGTCGTATGGTATGAAATCTCCCTTTTTTATATTTCATGATCTTGTGTGAGGGTTTCTCCATCCCCACTCTGATACCATGTGAAACTATCAACTTACGAAATCAATTATTATTTATTCATTGATTTATACCCCAATCTTAATTAAACACATAAAACCGAATCAAAAACAACAATACATCAATAAGCAACCAATGCAGAGAAAACCGCAACACAAGATGTACCCTAGAAACCCCAATGGGGAAAAATAGCAAACAATTTGTCTATATTGCAGATTTGTTATTCAACATTTAGAACATCAGACCTCCAGATTTGACCTACCGAATCTCAAACTCTTCCTTGCTGCAAATATGCCCAAACCCTCAATGGAAAAGACAAACCCCAGCTTGAGTAATTCCTCACTCCAACCCTCTACAAGACTCCCTCTCTCATATATGATCACTCACTCTCAATGTATCTTACACACACTAACCATGACATGATTGCTCCGTCTCTCACTTAGGCTGACTTTTATAACATTACAATATGCAAAATACCATGGGCACTCTTCTTTACATAAAGTAACAAAAGTACATTCACTCTAATAGTCTGAGAGTCTCTTGGACAACTCTTGCATTCCAAACACTTGTTCTATGCAGAAGTACTTGTTCGACGCTACAAAAAACAACTTGTACACTCAAAAGCCTCACTAATTTAGCATCAATAAAATTGTGTCTGCACATTGGCAATGAGAGTTACAGTTTACAGTTCTCTTAATCTTGTCCCCACTCTCAAAATCTGATATTGTGAATGACTAAGATAGCATTGAGTGGAACTGTAGGAATATCTTGTTTCAAGACCTTCTAAATTTTACATAGTTGAATCATTTGGATCACTAGTTTTCTCCATGAAATCCTCATCCAAAATCAATGTTATCAAAACCGAACCAGTCATCGAACCGACAGAGCCCAAAATGTGAACACATAAAATATTCATATTTTGTAAAAAAACATATATATTCATGTACATACATATGAATCCAAACCATTAATACACAAATATGCAAAGTTTCTCATATATATAGCAAGTATAGGTGCAAATAACCAAAATAGCATCGCGTGCAATACATCACAGAAGTAATGTTAAAAAAACGCTTGAAGAAGATACAAAAATAATGGCAACTCTGCTCCAAAATGGTGGCCCAAGAATTCACCAAAAGCGCTCTACAAACAAGTCTTTGATTCTGCCCAAGAACTTCACCAAAAACACCCAATGAACTCAACTCAATAACCCTCCAATATTGCCCAAGAAACTTTGCTCTCAAGAACCCTAAAGAGATGGAATGAATAGCGTGAAGATAACAGAGGGTGGGGGGGTCTTTAAATAACACCACAATGGGATTAGGGTTAGTTTAGGGATTTTTTGTCTTTTTTTTTTAATTTAAGATTTGTGGGCCCTTTAACGGCTACCGTACAGCACAGTACAGACCGACCAGTTCCGTACAGAATCGGTCAAAACCGACCGGTTCGGCGGTTTTGGCCCGGTTCCGTACGGAACCGGCTGGTTCAGGGGCAGTTCATGTCAAAAAAACGGCCCAAGCAGTTCAAGCATTGGACTGGACCAAAAAACCTTCTAAACCGGTCGGACGGACCGGTTTTGCCTGAACCAGACCGGTTCCGATAACACTGTCTAAAATCTAACACATGAATTCTCCATGGTGCCCTGAACTCCGATGTTCAAATCTGCTCCCACAAAAGATACCATGTAACAATCAGAACTGCTTTTCACAACAATACAACCTTCTAATTTGAGACCTTTTCCCATTCCTTTGCATTCCATCAAAGCGTTGTTTACCATTGACACCTGAAATTTCTGTGAAGGTTCTAGCTGTGGAGCCAAATATCCCACTGATTTAGCATCAATAAGATTGTGAGTTTTGCCATTGCCAGTAACTTGTGGATGTTCTTCCCTTCATCCTACACCTCACACTCAAAGTTTGATACAGTGCAATGTCTAAGACAACATTGTGCATGACTAGGAATATCTTGATGTTCAGGGCCCTATATTTATAGTTTCATTTTCCACTCTAGGACACTCATTGTCTCCATCATATCACATCTAAAATCTCAAGCATCTGAATCCATGATCACAAAGCTCCTACCTAAGATACCACATAAAAAGCAGAGCTAGATTCACAACAATACAATCTTAATTTGAGACCTTTTACCGTTCCTTTGCATCCATCAAAGCGTTGTTTGCCATTGGCACATGAAAATTCTGCGAAGGTTCAAGCTGTGCACTCAAAGATCCCACTGATTTAGTAACAATAAGATTGTGAGTGTTGCCACTGTCAGTGAGAGTTGTGGATGTTCTTTCCTTCATCCTGCACCTCACACTAGTCTGATACTGTGCAATGCCTAAGTTGGCATTTGTGCGTGACTGTAGGAATATCTTGGGGTTCAGGGACCTATATTTATAATTTCATCTTCCGCTTTAATTGAATCTTCTAGGACACTCGTTGTCTCAATCAAATCACATCTAAAATCTCAAGCATCTGAATCCATGATCATAAAGCTCCTGCCAAAGATACCACATAAAAATCGGAACTCGTTTCATGACAATCCATCCTTTCTTTGAAGCTTTTTACCATTCCTCTGCATTCCATCATAGTGTCATTTGACATGGACACATCAAGGTTCTAGTTGTACACCCAAAGAACATAGTAATTTAGCTTAAATAAAAAATTAAAATGTGAGTGTTGTCATTGTAAATGAGAGCTATGGGTGCTCTTCCATTTAATCTTGCACCTCGCTCTCAAAGTCTGACCCTGTGGAATGCTTAATATGGCATTCTGCATTGAAAGAGATTGTGAGAATAACTTGTTCTTCAAGCCTTTCTAAACTTTCATTTTTATCTTCTGCTTTAGCTGAATCTTTTGAGTGGCTAGATGTCTCTACAAGATCTCATCTAAAATAATGAAGTCCTATGGATCTTAAATCAGCAAGAACTTTTGGATCCACTCTTCAACTTTAAGTTGATTAGTAGAACGATTAGAGCGATATTTGGATTTATCCATACCTCTTGAATCATTTTTGGATTTATGATTTTAATCTATAATTTCAGATTTATTCTTTTAGCTTTGCTGTTACAAATTCTAGTCCTATTCCAGTTAGCAGGTTCTTATTTCAAGTCATAAAAACACATTTTTAGTTGGTCATATAAACACAACTTCTTACTGCAATCCATGTGGAACCAAGAACAGCTTGGAATAGCATTCCAATCTTCAATCCATGTGGGTGGACTATGCTTCTTCACCACTGCTTCTAAGATGAGATCTCACTCACTGCCAATATCAACTATTATTGACACAAGCTCCTTCTTGATCTACATCTTAATGGGAAATAATTCCTCATGTTATACACAATGAAGACATGCAACTGCCATCTAAGAAAAGCCTTTTGGTGCACTATCATGTACTTGTTGAATTTTTTAAATGGATTTGAATTTGATAGCAGTAACAGTCTTCTTTTGAATTTCTAGCAGACTTGTATACTAATATATCAGCAGTACTTAAAATTCTGAGTTATATAGCAGCAGTAAGATAAAGTTTAAACATTCATCCACAAAATTAGACACAAGAACAAACAGATTTTACGGGGAAACCTTTCAAGGAATAAAACCCCAAAACAATGAATAATTCTTCCTCAAAATGAGATGACTGAGTTTGTATATGAGCAGATAAGAAGCAGGCTTTTACATCAATTTGGATTTGCCTCTAGGGCACACATACCAAAAGAATCCTGTTGGAGAATGACTGTCCTGTACAAGACTGCTGCCACCAGTCTAACTCATCCAAACCCCAATCACCAAGACTGAGCTGCTGTTGTCTGCCGTTGACTGAAATACGTACCCAGTGAATTTTATGGCTGAGTATCAGCCTTTACAAGGCTGCTAGCTGCCTGGAACAGTCCTCAATCAAACTCGGCCTGGCTGGAAAAATCCCCAATCAAACTGGGCTGAGTGTAGAAAGGCCCTAGACAGGGCTCAGCCTCTAGGAGAAGGCCCTGTTAGGACTCAGCTGCTAAGAAGATGCCCTTAACAGAGCTCGGCTGCTGTAAAGAGGCCCTAACAGGGCTTGGATGCTGTAAAGAGGCCCTAGTTAGGGCATGGCTGCTTGAAGAAGACCCCTAGCTAGAGTGCAGCTGAGTGGAGAGAGGCCTAGCAGGGCCTGCAGCTGCCTTTTAACTCTGAACCAGACTTGTGAACCAGCAATAAACCCCAAAACAACTTCGTAGATCAGCTATGGAGATCACATGTGTTGTGTCTCAAAATGAGAAAGCTTCATTATTTATAGTCCATCAATGAGAGACAAATCCATAAGTTAAGGAAACCACCCTTGGGGGCTTTTAATCTTTTTGGTCTTTTGACCTTTTGAGGTCCTTTGACTTTTTGATCTTTTAATCTTTTGATCTTTTAGTCTTTTGATCTTTTAGTCTTTTGATCTTTTTAATCTTTAGCAAGTACTTGGTCCCTTGCTTGTGGGTACTTGGACGATCAATGGGTTTCTTGTTCTTTCAAAGTGGTTCCATGACCACAACTAGCCATCTTAAGCATTCTTCTTGACCTTCTTGATCCACACGTGCCAACTCAAGATACATCACCATAAATAAGGAGGATTATTCATTGTTTATCTCATTCTCCTCATTGAGGCCAAGGTCGTGTGCTAGGTACTTCAACAAGGGGTGGCTAGGCCCTTGAGAAGGTCCCATAGCCCATTAACCATGGAGAGGAAAAACTTACTTGCCAAGATCCAATCTAGGACTTCCTAGTCCCTGACCAGGTTCTTCAGCCCCAAGATGAAGGTTAACCCAGGTCAACATCTTGGTAACTGACCAAGTGCCTCCATTCTTAAAGAATGGCTCTCAGCCCTAGGCTAAGCTTCAATCCCATACTGAATTATGTTGATCAACCCCCTAGACCCTGACCAAGTCCTCCATTCTCTAGGAGAATGGCTCTCGATGTTGCTCAAAAATCAACACTCCCTCTCGACAAGAGAGGCATTATCTGCAATACCAAGCTTGTCTCGAAAGTACACAAACTTT
The DNA here is from genome assembly GCA_001517045.1 of Pseudotsuga menziesii. Taxonomy (NCBI): domain Eukaryota; kingdom Viridiplantae; phylum Streptophyta; class Pinopsida; order Pinales; family Pinaceae; genus Pseudotsuga; species Pseudotsuga menziesii. The sequence continues at coordinate 767,217 of LPNX010745959.1, forward strand.
GTCAATGGTAGAGACTTGGTCAGCGCGTCTGCAATCTGCTCATCTATACAAATGCACTGAAGTCTCATGTCACCTCTCTAGACCATGTCTTTGATGAACAGATATTTCATTTCAATGTGTTTCAATCTGTCATGAAACACTAGATTCTCTGAAAGCTTCATGCAACTCTAGTTATCGCAATGGATAACAGTTGGCTCAAGCTTTCCACCAAACAAATCAGAGAGTAGCTTCCTAAGCCATATAGCTTCTTTGCAAGCATCACTGGCAACAATATATTCAGCTTCAGCTATGTTCTAAGCTATGGAACCCCGTTTCTTGTTGGACCAAGAGATCATGGTTGATCCCATACTGTAGCAATACCTATATGTGCTTTTTCGGCCCACTGCACTGCTTGGCCAATTGAAGTCAACATAACCAAGTAACATCACTCCACTGCTGGAAGTGTACTTAAGCCCATAAGCTATAATGCCTCGCAAATATCTAAGCACATGTTTAGCAGCTATCCAATGTATGTGCTTAGGCTCAGACATGAACTAACTCAATGCATTCACTGCATAACATATATCTAGTCTAAAATGCACTAGATACATCAAGGATCCAAAAAGTTGACGGTACTGAGTAGAATCCACTGTCTTTGAGCAAGAAAATGAATCATGTAGCTTCTTCAAGTTTGATGTCATAGGTGTGCTCATGGGCTTGCATTCTTGCATCCCAAATCTTTGCAATATATCAACTGCATACTTCCCTTGTGAAAGGAAGATCTCATCTGGATTTTGCCAAACCTCTAGACCAAGAAAGTAATGCATAGGACCCAAATCCTTCATTGCAAATTCAGAAGTGAGCTCCCTTTTACATTGAGCTATGAGTTGTTCCTCTCTAGTAAGGAACAAGTCATCCACATATAAAACCAAGATCAAGGGATGGTTTTGAACAACCTTGAAATACAGGTTGTAGTCCACAACACTCTTGGAGAAACCCAAGCTATGAAGGTAACTATTAATCCTTGCATAACAAACCCTTGGAGCATGTTTGAGCCCATACAATGCTTTCTTTAGCTTGCACACATTAAATCTCATCCCATGAATCTCAAAACCTTATGGTTGCTCAATGTAGACTTCTTCAACTTTGCCATTAAGGAAAGTTGTCTTCACATCCATCTGGGAAGTTTCCATCCAAAGATAGTAGTGAGGGAGATAATTGTTCTGACGATGGTGTATCTGCCAACTGGAGCAAAAGTTTCATCATAATCTATGCCTCCCTTTTGAGAGAAACCACGGCCAACAAACCTTGCTTTGTATTTTTCAATATTTTCATCAGTAGCATGTTTGATTTTGTAAATCCACTTAGAAGTCACTACAGACTTCCCACTTGGTCTTGGGACCAATTCCCATACATCATTTTTCATAATAGAATTGTACTCTTTTATCATTGCATCTTTCCATACCTGTTGGTTGGCTACTTCCTTATAAGTGGAAGGCTCTGCATCAATGAGTTGGCTCATAAGACTAGAATACTCCTGCGGCTTCTTACTTTCTTTGAAAGTTCATGGAGGAGCTTTATGCTTCTCTGCTTCCTGCAATGTTTCACGAAACCAAGCAGGTCATCTTTTGGAAGGGGGAGAATCAAGCAATTCTTCGATAGGCCTTTCTGGTTCTATGGAAGCATCTGGAATTGAAAGCTCGTCATCCTCCTCCCTCTGACCATTTGAATGAGGAGAATCTAGAACTTCAGAAAGAGAGTTTTCCAAATCATTTGGAAGCTCTCTAGAATGACGAAAAGCAGCTTCCTCATGAAATATCACATCTCTACTGACCTCGATGTGCCTCTGACCAGGAACATAGATGCGATAAGATTTTCAACTTTCACTATAACCAACAAACGTGCCTTTCTTTTCGGAAGGCTCGAGCTTTGTTCTCTTTTCTATTGGCACATGACTATAGACTGGAGTGCCAAAGATCCTCATGTGATCAACTGCGGGTTTCTTACCTATGAACACTCCTTTTGGAGTCTTTTCCCCCAAAATTGCATGAGGGCTTATAATCTAAATGTAGAGAGCAGTACTGGCAGCCTCAACCCATAGAGATAAAGGAAGATTTAGATCACATAACATAGCTCTGGCAACTTCACATATTCTTATGTTCTTTCATTCTCCAACACCATTTTGTTGAGGGTTGTAAGGCACAATTAGCTCCCTCTTGATCCCTGCTTCTCGGCAAAGATCATCACACTGATGAGATTCATACTCACCCCCATTATCTGACCTCAAGATACGAATGTGCCTTCCTACCTAATTTTCAACCATTGCCTTGAATTCTTTAAACTTATCAAGAGTTTCATTCTTAGTCTTCAGAAAATAAATCCAAGAATTGCGGAAGCAATCATCTATGAAAATCATATAATATAAACAACCACTCATAGAAGGTGAAGTCATAGGTCCACATACATTTCAATGAATTAGATCCAAAATCCCTTTAAATCCACTCCTTTTAGAAAATGATTTATTTGGATTCTTGCCAAGAACACAACCTTTACAGATATCATCATGCTCATAAGAAAACTTAGGCATACCTGCTTCCATCTTTTGTAGACCGAGAAGAGCTCTGTAATGAAGGTGCGCAAACCTTCGATGCCAAAACTTGCATGGATTTATTGTGTTGTGGACCAATGCCTGAATGGAATGTCTAGATGCTTTGTAAACGCCTCCCTCTCGAACTCCAATCATTATAGTTGAACTCAATTCTTCATTCTTTGGCCACAAGAGAACCTTTCTATCAATGAAGATTACTCTGTAGCCTTTATCTTCTAAGCCTGCAACTGAGAGAAGATTCTTCTTTAAGCCAGGAACATATAATGTCTTCAATATGCAAGATAGTCCTTGAGTCAAGCTAAAAAGATGTTGAACCAACTCCTTCAATTTAATAGGTGGTATCATCTCCAAGTTCCACCTGAGTAGTAAACTTCTTCTTTCTAAAGTCTATAAGAGATTCTCGAAATCCAATCGTGTTTGGAAGGTCCACTGTCCACCAACCAAGATTTAGCACCATTGGTAATGGATCCAAAGAGGTTGAAATCAAATAGTACTATCTTCTAGGTTCTTGATCTTGGGAAGACTTATTGTTCTTCTTCTTCTTAGGTTCTTCTTCAGCTGCAAATGCCTGGAATCTTCCTCTGAACTTTCTCTTTGGCTGCCTACAATCTCTGGTATAATGTCCCATCTTGTGTCAATTGTAGCATTCAACCTTTGACAAATCAAAGTGCTTATCTTGAGGCTTCTTACCATTCTTCTTTTCTTGGAAGAATTTCTTGCTCTTCTTTGTCTTGGCAGCAAGGGCAAGATTCCCTTCTTTGTGACCACCATTTCTGCTTTGCATTCTACTCCTCTTCCAAGTAGTCATGCCAAAGTCTTTCAAAGTTTCGCTGGACTTCACGACCATTTACAGCAGACATAAAAGTTTCCCAAGAACTAGGAAAACCATCAACAACGGTTTGCACAAGATCGTCATCGTCTACTTGAACACCAATAGCTAAGAGTTGATCCCTTACCTGAGATATCTTTGTAAAGAATGAAGCCACACCTTCATCCTTCTCCATCTTCAATGTACAAAGCTTGTTCTTCACGATTCTTTTCTAGTTGGGAGCTTTCTCTCATATAGATTTGTCAAGGTGTCAAAACATTCTTGGGCAGTCTCCAGTGGGGTTATGACAGGCATCAAGGTGTCTTTAACCGAATCATAGATAATCCTTCTTGCATTGGCTTGCTTCCTCTTGAATGTTGCCCTTCCTGCATTAGTGGTAGGTTCTTCTGCACCATTGATGACAAAGTCATCAAGTATCATTCTCCTCTAAGATGGCCAAGATCCTTACTTTCCACGAATTGAAGTTAGATGATCCATCAAGTTTGTCCTCTGGTCTGAAAGTGATTGAGGCCTTCTCCAACCCAATAAAAGTCTGCTACAAGGTCTGCAATTTGTCCCAAGGTCTACGGAGGCAACAGTAACCTGCTCAAACACAGTGCACTTCGCGTCCAAAGCTCTGATACCATGTTAAATTTTTAACATGGATTTGAATATGATAGCAGTAACAGTCTTCTTTTTAATTTCTAGCAGACTTGTATACTAATATATCAGCAGTAGTTAAAATTTTGAGTTTTATGGCAACAGTAAGATAAACATTCATACAAGAACATAGAGATTTTACGGCGAAACCTTTCAATGAATAAAACCCCAAAACAATGAATAAGTGTTCCTCTAAACAAGATGACTGAGTTTGTACATGAGCAGATAAGAAGCAGATTTTTACATCAATTTGGATTTGCCTCTAGGGCACACATACCAAAAGAATCCTGTTGGAGAATGATTGTCATGTACAAGACTGTTGCCACCAGTCTTACTGATCCAAACCCCAATCACCAACATTGAGCTATTGACTGTCGTTGACTGAAACAAGTACCCAGTAAATTTGATGGCTGAGTATCAGCCTTTACAAGGCTGCTAACTACTTGGAACAGTCCTCAATCAAACTCAGCCTGCCTAGAACAATCTCCAATCAAACTCAGCTGAGTGTAGAAAGGCCCTGGACAGGGCTCAACCTCTGGGAGAAGTCCCTATTAGGGCCCGGTTGCTAAGAAGATGCCCTTAACAAATCTCGGCTGCTGTAAAGAGGCCCTAACAGGGCTCGACTGTTGTAAAGAGGCCATAGTTAAGGCACGACTGCATGAAGAAGACCCCTAGCTAAGGTGCGACTGAGAAGAGAGAGGCCTAGCAGGGCGCTACTTTTTAACTCTGAACCGTACTTGTGAATCAACAATAAATCCCAAAACAACTTCTTAGATCAGCTATGGAGATCACGTGTTGTGTGTCTCAAAATGAGAAAGCTTCTTTATTTATAGTCCATCAATGAGAGACAAATCCATAAGTTAAGGAGACCGCCTCAATGAGAGACAAATCCATAAGTTAAGGAGACCGCCCTTGGGGGCTTTTAATCTTTTTGGTCTTTTGACCTTTTAAGTTCCTTTGTCTTTTTGATCTTTTAATCTTTTGATCTTTTTAATCTTTAGTGGGTATTTGGTCCTTTGCTAGTAGGCGTTTGGTCCTTTGCTGGTGGGTACTTGGACCATCATTCCTTTTCATTCAAGGTGGTTCCATGACCACAACTAGTCATCTCAAGCATTCTTCTTGGTCTTCATGATCCACACGTGCCAACTCAAGGTACATCATCATAAATAAGGAGGATTATTCATAGTTTATCTCATTCTCCTCATTGACACCAAGGTCATGTGCTAGGTACTTCAACAAGGGGTGGTCAAGCCCTTGAGAAGGTCCCATAGCCCACTAACCATGGGGAGGAGAAACTCACTTGCCTAGATCCAATCTAGGTCTTTCTGGTCCCTGACCAAGTTCTTCAGCACCAAGCTAAAGGTTGACAAAGGTTGACCAAGGTCAACGTCTTGGTAACTGACCAAGTGCCTTCATTCTTAAAGAATGGCTCTCAGCCACAAGCTGAGCTTCAGTCCCGGACTAAATTATGTTGATCAACCCCCTGGTCCCTGAGAGGTCCTCCATTCTCCCAAGGAATGGTTCTCAGCCCAAGGCTGAGCTTCAATCCCAAACTGAATGTTGATCAACCCCCTGGTCCCTGACTAGGTCCTCCATTCTCCTGGAGAATGGCTCTCGATGCTGCTCATAAATCAACAGTCCTAGCATATATTTTTCTCCTTCCTCTTATCGCATTCAAATTTAAGTGCTTCTCTGGATATAGTTTATCCTTCATTTGGCAATTTGGGATCAGAATTTAGTTGTGCAGTCCCACTAAATGGCTTCATTTGTGCACCATGCTTTGCATTAGCAACAACAACACTATTAATCTTCTTCCAACTTTTATTAGCTTCTGCTAATTTA
>LPNX010745959.1:773340-919045 GCA_001517045.1 Pseudotsuga menziesii
GTACTTTGAAAAAGGGAGATCTAACTTCCTTGGGCAATTATCAAGTCCAAGGCCTCCACCTGACCAGTCGTAGAGTGAAATTTTCACTTTGAAAGAGGAACCTAGATTTAGCATCAAGCCTCCTTGAGAAGTAATTCATTTCTTGCCTAGATTGCTATCTAACAATTGCTATTGAACAGTAGCCTACCATGTTGTTATAGAAGTTGTTAAATTCTGCCACAGATGGGCTATATTCATTAATTGACCATCCACAGGCCCAAATTTTGAGTTTAGAGTAGCAACTTTGGCTTCAACCATTCCAACACAACTCTGCAATTCATCCTCCATTTCCTTCTTTGTCTGAGAGCAAATATTGCCCATAAATTGTGTAGCGAATCAGCAACTACATGTGAAACAAATGCTCTAAAAGTCTAATACCAATATGATCCCAAAGTATGCCTAGTGGAAATAAGTGCAACAACTGCAATATATAATCCTGCATACACAGCCAATATAAAATGGCAAGCAAATATTGAAGTAATCAAACAATCTTGGAAAATTAATTCACACAATAGGCAAAAAAAAATTGAAGAAAATATCAACTCCAAATTTTCATTAAACAAAACATTATGTACAACAAAGATATGAACGGAATTGAAGCTTTTATCAGCAACTACAATCCATCAATTTCTACAAACTCCAGAGATCCAATGGAATTGAATCAGCTGTACTACTACCGTCACTCAACCCCATTACAAAATGAGAAAGGAATATAAATACAACATGATGAATATGAAGCATTGTAGATCTCATTTGCTCATATCTCAACAATACATTAGTGTACAATAGTCAAGAAGATGAAAAGACAGAGAAAAGATGTGACGATTTTTTATGACTGTAGGCTTCCGCTCATAACCACTTGTTGAGATCTCTATCCACTTCAGCAAACCTGTGTCAAACTAAATTGTGAGACTGCACCCAAAGATGTGCCCCTGGGTCAGTGCTTACGTGCATACAACTAAAATATAAGTGCGACAGGCATCCATAACACAATCGATTGTCACTCTGATGTGCACAGTTATTGGACTGCAGCACATGGTCCTGCTGAAACACCTTTTAGACCAAACTCTTTTCTTTCAATTCAGGACCTGATTGATCCTGACTCTTATTATGGATCAAACACCAAAATCTGACTCTTATTATGGATCAAGCAACCCTAAGATCTCCTTTTCAAGATTGTGCAAGATGGGAAAAAGGATCCTACATGCCCCGCTTTACAAGTGTTCTTCATTGACCACTCTTTAAAGGCAATTATGCCATTGAAAGGTCAAATATTGTTTCATTCTGGAAATCTTACTCACTCCCAATCACTTTGAATGATGACCTTATCTGCAGGATCAATGGCTTTAGGACAATGGTCAATGCTCTATTGGCTTGCTCTCATTGCATAATTGGAAGATTTTCACTAAGTCATTGAGCAAGAGTTTTTTTTATTCATTCTTTGAGAACTTAGAGGCCAAGGGGCAGATTTTGGTGGGAGACCTTCGTTTCTAAATTTTGACCCAGAAAAGTATGCCCATCACAAACCCTCCCGTGTGCATAAGACCTCCAAACCATAGTTTCCACACTCTTGTGTATGACTCCCAACACTCCCTAGTACGGCAAGTCCAGCTCTGAGATGAATATTTACCTTAATGCTGTTACGATTTTCCTTGACAGAGTATTGACAGATCAATACTCGCCAGTCTGAATGCTCTTATGAATTCTGTTAACAGAGTGTCAACAGTCAATACTCACCATAATCCCGAGTATGTCAAATTTTCGGGGAGCTTGCTCACTATAGTTGTCCATAATTTCCTGCATATAAATGAAAAATTATTCCCTTCTTTTATATTGCTGAGTATGTTGACTTTAAGTACAAGAGTGCCAAGTATGTTGAGCGTACAGAGCCACCTGCCTTGGGGAGTATGAGTCGAGGATGAGTATGGTGAGTATGTTCCAAACCTATCCAAGCATGCTTAGGAAGAGGAAGCTTCAGAAAAGATGGGGAATTCTTTGAGTAGATATTTGGATGTGTATGACAACGACAACAAGTAGGGTGTGCACACTGTAGCAAGGCTGTTTGTTGAATTAGAATTAAGTAAAGCATTGTCAAAAAGAGAAACCGTAGATCTGAATATATATATCAATGAATGAAATTGCCGGGCTACATTGCATTTAGATGAGGGTTTTGTCGATTTATCTACCAGCAGATTGTCCCAGAAAGACAGTGTTTGCTCGCACGCACACAATCCGCACGTGAAGGCTCCCAGAAAGAGAAAGGGAAAAGGAAGAAAAAGTCAAAATGGGATACAGCAAGAAACGGAGGTAAAGGGGCTGATTTATAGAAGGTCCAGCCAAGTCTCCAGCCCCAACACAAAGAAATCGACTCAAAAAGCGTGAGAATTAGGGCAACGAGAGGTAATAGTTTAGGTCCTGCTGCCAGATTTTATAATTCTTTTGTAAATTTCGATTTTAATAGACTACGGTGTTTGTTTTTCAAAGACGTCGAAATGAAAATCAGGTAATCGTTATCAACAAAAAAGACCTTAATAAATTGTTGAATGATGGAAACCCAACTGCAAATAATTGTGTAAACAGTGCCGTGATTGTGCAAAATAAAAGAAATAGAAACAGAAGAAATTACCTTTGGATTTCGGTCAGATCAGTGAGAAGGCTCAGAGGATTTTTGGGAAAACCTGCTGTACATTCCATCGACGAACAGATAGACGCCAAAAGCGGCGAGAGCGATTCCAAGCCCTGGAGTTGCGTTCCGTATGTTGTTAGTGAGCATTGGATGCTTCCTCCACTCGTCCCTCCTCTTGAAAAACTCACCCGTGCTGTTCAGCTTCCCACTCATTTTCTCACCCACACAAAACTACAACGAATCCCTGCGAATCCTGAAGCTCCTACTCGTCCTTCTCAATAGATGGATGGGATGTATGAATTATGGTCTACTATTCTCTTAACCGCTTGCCTATTAATTCCCTTCAAAAGCTTTTAAATTCTTAGTCATCTAGAATCCTTAGGAACCCATTGTATCGAACTGTCTTATGCTTTCTAATCCCACGCTAAATGCACGATCTCTAACTAGCTAAAACAACGCCCATAACAACATCCAACCATTTTCAAGAACAAAATTCTTCCCCAGATCATGTTTCTCCATTTTAGGCAATAATGCTTAAACCACGAACTGTGCAATTTTATATTACATCAACTTATTATACCCATAACTTTGTATAACTTGAATGGCTCTAACATTTAAGAATATGTATTCCCGGGTACAAAACAAAACAAGAGTTGAGAGGAATTAAATTATTATTAGTGTATTATCCATGTAGTAGGCAATATTTAGCATTTGAAAAAACATGATCATCTTTAATTTGTAAATAACCAAACCATAACATATATGTATATATACTCAAAGATTTAACAAAATCAAATATTTGATTTATTCATATCATTAAACCACATTAATTAAGACCTTATTCCTTAAGCTACAATGGTTCAAACTACTCCACCCACACCATACCATATTCCAAGTCTTCTATTAACCTTTCATTAGATATTTCGTTGATAAACATTATTATCCATAATGTTATGATAAAAAGTGTAGGTTAACTAGTGCAACAAATTCATACTCGATTTGTGGATAAATACCCATTATAATTGTTGCAATTAATTCCTCGATGCAAATATACTTGTCCTTGCATGACAACCACGTGCACAACAATCATGTGGAAAACTCGTTAGTTTACAGTAGTTGTTGAATGCATTATGGAATCTTCTATGGGTGTGGGTTGCATGGATGCATCATTGAGTTGTTACAGAGATTGAAGAGACAAAAATGCATAGGAAGGGCATATAAACTTAGTAAGTATTGATTTCATCTAGTTTTAAGTCAATGTATGTTCATGGCCTTACCATTCTTATAGTTTCTCATTGGAAGTCTATGTGTATGTGAAGTGGACTCATGCATAGTCATCCCCAAGGGTTAACTCAATCGTTGAACCATCTACCCAATACATGTTGTCAACAAGGAGGCCATAAGTCACAAATTCAAATCCAATTAATTCCCTCAAAGTTATCAGTTGCGCTCCATCCAAATATTCTAGGGAATAGAGGAGGGTCCCATGAGGTTTTCCTTAGAAAAAATCCCCAAAGGTTAACTCAAATCGGTTAGACCATTTGCCAAAAGCAAGTGCATAGGTTCAACTCTTGTTGAGTCGCTCAATGTTACTGACCATTCTTGCAATCGACAATAGGCATCATCCTCCAAATACTTGCATAACACATCAATATACAGGTCTCATTGTAATGACCCCATTTTGACCCTTGTAGTATATATTGGCTAATATGTAAAAATTGTATATATGTGATTTAAAATTCCTAGTGGGATTTCAAGGTCAAGGCCCCGCTAGTGAATGATCGGTCCATAAAGGCAAGTATGATGTATTTCATAGACCGTGTGCTAGTAAGCCATGGAAGATGTAAAAATATGTAAATACATATATAATACAAATAAAATGTTCAAGGTTGGATATGGAGGCAACAAGAATGAGGGGATGTGTTATCCACTAGTAAGAGGTGAGGGGGTTGTGGGATTCGATCCAATATTGTGAAGTGTCACTTTGAGAACCCCCGTGCCATATATGGCAAGTAGCTTCCCAAGTAAACTCTCTTAAATGTTCTTCAATTTTGTTGTAACCTGGTAGCTGAGAAATCAACTCAAGAGTTTAATGAAGCCTACAAGAGAGTGTTGTCATTAGCATGACAGGATGTGAGTTCAGTTTACTTGACTCAAAAGTTAAGTTCCTAAGGAATTGGCGTCCCATCATCTCTGTGTAAGCAAAAAGAGGGAGAGGAGGAAACTATATTCATTCTTTAGGTGTGTGGATTCGAGCTCGGTGTGGAAGGGAGAATTAAAGCATGGTTGTCATAGCTCACATTACCAACGTGCATTACCACCATGCATTATCTGGCAACAATGAGATCAACTAAGCCTGTAATTGGTGATAGACCAATGAATTGAACCACACAGCTAAGCCTCGCGTGGTCTGGAATTGTAAAGCCAGAGAAATTAGAAGCTAGGGAGAGTTCAGGACAGAATGGATTGATAAGCCTAGTGAAGGTGATAATCTATGTGAGTTAGTAGTCTGGACCTTTTTATGCCCACCCTTAATAGCACTAGAGGGAAGGGGCGCCCGAGGGACTATGTAATAGTAAAGGGGACCTTCCTTCTGTTGGGTGTGGTAGGTATTCTAAGTGTCAAGACTCGCTAAACTAAGCGAGATGCCTGTAGCTCTATGGTTGAGCTCATTGGCTTAGCATTCACCTTCACTTAAATCCCCATATGCTTGACAAACCCAGTAAGATATTGGCTTAGCATGAATGATTGTGTTAATAGTTGTGAGTGAGCATGTATAGTTCCTCTCTAATGGACATCATAGCCCAGCTAGAGGGTGGTCTCTTGGCTGAAATAATATAGGTTGGACACAGACCTGCGATTGGGTGGAACATTGACCTCACTCAGCCAATTGCTTGGACGTATTCCTATTGAAAAGATAAGTGTTTTGTTGTTTTAAAATGCTTAGAATTGCATGTGTTGAATGATTACCAATCATGTTTAATGGAACGAATTAATAGCTTCAATTACTCAATAGATTGGTTGTTCGTAGCTTGTAAATGAGTTATGGTTTTATGTTTGTGATGAGCATATTAGCTCATGTATGGATTTCATTTATGTGTTGTTATATTTCCATGGATGAAGGAACTGGTTTGGCTAAGAATTGTATTGGTAGTTAATTTCATTTTGATGTTGTATTACATGTGCTAACCAAGCCGCAATAAGAGGCTAAGTTCATCATAACCGCATGCTTGAATTGGCCAAGTAATTAGTCTCCCAAATCGACAGAGGTCCTGTGGAATTTCTATGGTTAAATCACATGCATAAGCCAAGGGGAAAAGCTAAAGAATTTGGTTAAGTGTTGAACGGTCAGTCCATTACCAAATCATCGATGTACTGACATGCCGACATAGAAGGGTCGACATTGGAATCGATATGCAAGGTGATGAAGGAATTGTTATGCTAGCTATGACGCCGACGAGCCGACGAGTTAAGTATGAAAGGGGTTCCTGTGTTGGAGCCGAGCACCGACGTGCCGACGTCGAAATCGACTTGATATTGATAAAAGGTGGTCGTGACATGTCGACACCTCAATGTTTACTTCTGACTGGGTGGTTGGAAGCAAAACTAACATCGACGAGGTCGTGGCTAGGTCAGAGTCTTCATTGTCGACTTCTTAATCCCAATGTATGAACATTGGGGGATGAAGCAATCGACAAAGTGATAAAGACATGAAGTTGAGGGTTTCGAATTCTTTCTCTCAACGGTGGTAGCATCGAAGTTGAAACGTCGAAACAATTTTGGTTGGAGGTCGATATGCAATGTTGAATTCTAACTCCCGATGTACAAAGCATAGTAGTCGGAGTTGAGAAGTTGTAAGAGACGCATGGGAACTAGTTTGATGTTCCAACTTTCGAGTCCCAGTTGGAACGGTTGAAAAGTCTCGCGAATGTCAACAAAGTAGAATTGAACCATCAGAGGTTGAATTTAACAATCGGATGAATTAGGAGGGTAATTAAAGCCGATTAAGCCAGGATTAAGGTGTGGATTAGATCTGTGCATGGATCCTTGATTGTATGAGGGCAACAAAAATGATCTTTAGACGAAAGTTAAAAGCTTGGTTTTATGAAATGTGTTTCCAATGGGTAATTTGATCGAGGGGAACGATTCATAGCGGTATCGGTGGAAGAACAATTGTAGTTGGAACATTTGAAAGAGTACATCGTCATCTCAAAGGGCCAGAGAGTTGACCAGGGACATGATGGAGTGGTATTAGAGTGAAGGTTGTAGCACTTGGGTTGTTTGGGCCAGAATGCACGCTTAGAGGCATAAAATCAGAATGAATGGTCACAACAATGAGGTTGTTTGGGCCAAATCCATGGACATTGGATGAAATATAATAATTGCATGTGATTGAAATCTGATATATTGCCAATAATGATAGTTTTGTATATTCTTATGTATTATTAATCTATCTAATAAATATTTCTATAATTCACATTGGTTGCAGTTGACAGTTTTGAACAACCGTAGCAGAGGACGGTAAGTGAAAATGAAATGGTGACCATGAATGATGCTCAGGATCCCTACGAGCATGACGAGGACATTCTTGGAGAGAACATGTAAGAAGGGAACGCTGAAACAGAGTCCAATGGGAGAAGGGAGCATACCACTTCCCATAATTTGGTGGAAACAATGAGAAGCTTCAATGAAAGGTTGATCAAAGTTGAGGAAAAGCAGAACCAAATTAATGCTGCCATTTTTCAAAGCCTCACTAACATTCAACAAAGGGCTAATCCAGGGTCTAATCCAAGCAATGTGGGATAAGAAAATGTAGAGATTCGATATAGGGGACACTCCAGGAAGAGGATGGTGAGCTCAAAGAAAGGGAGCAGGGCACATAGGATGTCATCATCATGGTCTCCTTATAGAAAGACATGTGATTCTTACAATTCCCATATATCTCCATAGCGTAATTCCCACAGGTTTAGTCGCAATAGAAGGATTTCACAAGGATAATTTAGAAAGGCAAGGCCTCCCACATTTGGCGGAGAAAACAAGACAGGCTAGGAAGCAGAAGCATGGCTTTTTGGAATGAAAAAAATACTTCCAAATTCGTGATCACTCGGGAAATAAGAAGGCCTGAGTTGATATCTATAACCTCAATGGATGAGATTCAATCTGGTGGGAGCATCTCATGCAAGCAAAAAGAATTAAGGAGAGGAGGATTAGTTGGGAATAATTTCAGAGGACCCTACCGTCAATTTAAAGTAACAAATTCCATCATCTCTAGATAAAATAGAAAAAGGAATTGGTTTTCAAGTTTTCCTTTTTCTCATAATTCCCTTCCAAGATCATTTTAAGAATTTTATATATGATGATGATGACGATGATGGTTAACGTCCACTGAGACCAACTTTGGTCTATCAAACCTTAAGAGTAAAGAAAGGAATTATTTGGTTTGTTGTAAAATTTTCTTTCGATGCTTAAAAATCTTAGAAAGAAGTGTTCTTAGGTCACCATAGTGTTGACATGTTAGAAGGTTAGAGAGATATATATTGTAGCAAAAATTATGAAACTGTGATCTAATGTGGGGATATGCAGGGTACTCTAAGAGAAAGTGACTTTCATCCTCGATGGTCATAGTCTCACAGAGATGACAAATACTTTCCACCCATGGTGTTTTAGGAATTGTTTAGCACCCTATTTCAATGCGAAGCTCACATGAGTTCATTCTTATCTTGGTTATATTAATTTTCTTCTTTGAACTAAGTAAAATCAAGAGATACTTTTGATCTTCTAGATTAGGGTTAATGACCTCCTTATAGTATCTTAATTTTGTTTTAACCTCTAGGTCTTTCTAGTCCCACGTTATCTCTTTAAACTTATAAGTAATAATCTGTAATAACGTTTTTAATGTTATTTATATTTTGCAAAGTGACATTTTTCATCAATCCCCGTATGGTGTAACCAAGCCATGATGTCTTTATACCAACATCGCTTGAAGTGTAGGTGGTTTTGACTAAATTTTAAAGCAATTTTAGGAAGTATTTGATCTCCCGTGTTATTTATCATGTATTTGTAAATTAGGTACCTAGTCTTAGTGGCGCTCTTAATGGGGGGAAGACCCACTTCTAATAGGAGGATAGGAGGATAGGATATGGTGTATTGATTTTAATTTTGAGGTTATACATTATAAAATGCTTTTGGATTTGCTATACCTTCTCCAGGATTCTCTGGATATGTCGCAACCCCAAATTTCACAATTGTACAAGATAACAAGAGTGACTATAATTTCAAAAAGGAACTTATTTTATCCCACGTCACAAGGTTTATTAATTTACAATTGTTTTCAAAACCAAAATAAGCTTTCTACCCTCTATTAATCCTTTTCTCAATGCTATAGTTTTAGTTGAGCTTATGATAAATATCAATACTGAGATAATTGTACGAAGACACTTCCTCCAAGTTGTCATTGCCATATACAAAATTAGCATAAGCGAGCTTATTGGACTTGATAATCATAACTTTTATTTTGTTGGTGTTAATAGTCATACCCATATTAAAGCATAGATCCTTGATAATTCTTAATTGCTTGTTAAGATCAAAGGGATACATTTCCATAAGAACAATATCATCAACATAAAGAATAAGGATGATGACTATTCCAACTAAGGTCATGCCAACACAATTTATTTCATCGAAGCAAAGTTATAGTTTATTGATGTATATGCTGAAAAGGGTAGGGGAGAGGGGGCAACCTTGCTTAATGCCAATATTACAATTAATATCTTACAGCCACCCATCAATGCTCTTAAACTTGGTAATGACAGTCTCGTACAACCTTACTGTTGCAACTCTCAACTGAAAAGGAATGTTTAGCTCTTCTAATATATTCCACATGTTAATGCCCTTGCAAGGGTATTGTGAGATAAAGGAAACCTTGAAAACTGACTTATTAACAAATCTCCTTTACTAAATAAATCCCTATAGTAAAACCTCCACTAAGGTGTTACAAGACAACGAGAACTCAAAAACTTGTTAACGAGTATTAGAAAAATAGAATCGCAGAGCAATAACAATAAACAAGACGCAAATATTAAACACGTAAACACATTACAATAGAGACACCAATATAACATGGTTCACCCAAGATGGGCTACATCCACACAAAAATTGCCAATCCTTTTATTATTATACCATCCAGCAAAATGAAGGGATACAACCTGAAACACCCTCGTTGCACTTCCTCTTCACTCCCTCACAGTCTGTCTCACATAATCACATAGATTGTTTTACAATGTTACAATACAATACACAGTTGTATTACAATGCTTTCCTTTTATAGGGGAGAAATACCACGGGTCACCCAATACCATGAGCTTGTAAATTGTTGGCCAACAAAACATCCCAAAAATTTATTTCAGGGGCACTGCCCTCAAACCCTTGCCAGGGTCTCGTTGGCCCCCGAATCCCCTAGTTGGGGGGGACGGTCCCCCCCACACCCCCTTGCTAGGACAAGTGTATAGTAAAACTGGGGTACAAACATGGTTGAACAATAACATCTCTGAACTTGGAAGATCAGGCTCCACAACCAACAATCTCCCACTTGGAGACTTACCACAACAAATCCACCATTGTTGCACTTGCTGGACTATGCTTTGAACCTTGGACTTGGCAAATTTCTCATATTCACCTTCATGCTTGAATCCCAACACAAATCGAGCAAGAACTCAATTTCTCTATGGTTACTACCTTTGTCAACATGTCTGTAGGATTCTAGCTGGTATGTATCTTTTCCAACTTCAACAATTCATCTTCCAGAACATATTGTATGAAATGGTACTTGAGTTGTATATGTTTAGTCTTGGATTAGAAAGACAATCTCTTTACAAGATGAATGGAACTCCGTATGTCATTGTAAAACCTACTATTTTCTTGCTTCTTACCTAATTCCTCCATGAACCTTTACAACCAAATCACTTCCTTCCTAGTCTTTGTAGCATCAACATACTATGCTTCCATTGTTGAAAGTGCAACAACCTTTTGCAGTTTCAAAATCCAACTTATTGTTGTTCCACCTACAGCAAAAACATACCATGTGGTGCTCCTCCTGCTATCTTTATCACCTGGCATATCTGCGTCAACATATCACATATGGCTGAGAAAATAAGACAAGTCAAGAAGCATAAGCATGGCCTTTTGGAATGAAAAATATACTTCCAAATTCATGATCACTCGGGAAATAAGAAGGCCCAATTTGCTATCTATAAATTCAATGGATGGGATTTGATCTAGTGGGAGCATCTCATGCAAGCAAAAGGAACTAAGGAGAGGAGGATCAGTTGAGAACAATTTCAGAGGTATTTCAAGGAAAATTATCTATCTACCAAATACTATGACAACAAGAGGAAATAGTGTTAGGAAAATAGGATCGCAGAGCAATAACAATTAAACAATATGAAAATATTAAACACATTACAAGAGACACACAGATATAACGTGGTTCACCCAAGATGGGTTATGTCCACACAGAAATTGCCAGTCCTTTATTATTATACCATCCTGGAAAATGAAGGGATACAACCTGCAACAACCCCATTGCACTTCCTCTTCTCTCTCACCATAATCACAAAGATTGTTTTTACAATGCACAGTCGTATTACAATGATTTCCTTTTATAGGGGAATTACCATGGGAAAATACTACGGGTCACCCAATACCATGGGTTTGCAAACTATTGGCCAACAAACATCCCAAAAAATTCTTTCGGGGGCAGCGCCCTCGGACCCCTCAGCCAGGGGGGATGGTCCCCTTTAGACCTGCCGCAACCCTGAGCTAAGATGAGTGTACAGTAAAAATGAGGTACAAACACAGCTGAACAATAAGATCTATGAATCTAGAAGATTAGGCTCCACAACCAACAATCTCCCACTTGGAGACTGATCACAACAACTCCACTGTTGCTACACTTGTTGGACTATGATATGAACCTTAGACTTGGAAAAATTCTCTTCTTCACCTTCATGCTTGAAGGCCAACTAAAACCAAGCATGAACTCAGTTTCTCTCTGGTTACTACCTTTGTCAACATGTCTGCAGGATTCTGGTTAGTATGTATCTTTTCCAATTTTAACAATTCATCTTCTATAACAAATATTATGAAATGGTACTTGAGTTGTATATGTTTACTCTTAGAATGAAAAGTTGAGTAGTTTGCAAGATGAATGGCACTTTTGGATGTCACTGTACAACCTCTTATTCTCCTTCTTTGTACCCAATTCCTCCATGAACCTCTGCAACCAAATCATCTCTTTACTAGCCTCTGTAGCAGCAACATACTTTGCTTCCATGATTGAAAGTGCAACAACCTTTTGCAGTTTCAAAATACAACTTAATGTTGTTCCAGCCACAATAAAGACATACCATGTGGTGCTCCTCATGTTGTCTTTATCACCTGCCATATATGCATCAACATATCCCTGCAAAACAGTGTATGAACCTCCAAAAAATAATGCATGACAAGTGGTACCTCTCAAATACCTAAGAATCCACTGTATTGATTTCCAATGTTCTTTACCTAGATTGTTCATATACTTGGTCACAACTCCCACTGCATGTGCAATATCTGGTGTTGTGCACAGCATGGCATACACCAAACTTCCAACTGTTGATGAATAGGGAACCTTGGACATGTATTCTATCTCTTCTAGTGTCTTGGGACACATCTCCTTACTTAGTTTCAAATAGTTGGCCAAAGGTGTACTAACTGGTTTTGAATCCTGCATTCTAAACCTCTCCAATACCTTTTATATGTACTCACCTTGAGACAATGTCAATTTGCGATTTTTCGTGTCTCTTGTTATTCTCATACTAAGGATTTGCTTTGCAGCACCCAAATCCTTCATTGCAAATGATTTAGCTACTTTCCTTTTGAGCACATTTATATCCTACATGTTAGACCCTCCAACAAGCATGTCATCCAGATGCAATAACAATATAATATATCTTCCATTATCTAGCCTCTTGAAATAAACATAGTGGTCATAATGGTATTTACTATAACCCTGTTCTGTCATAAACTCATCAAATTTTAAATACCACTGCCTTGGAACTTGTTTCAGGCCATACAAGCTCTTCTTTAACCTACAAACTGAATTTTACTCCCCTTTGACCTCATACCCTTGTGGTTGTTGCATATAAATATCTTCCTCCAAATCCCCATGGAGAAAGGTTGTTTTTACATCTAACTGTTCAAGATGCAAATCTTCTACCGCCACTAGACTTACAATAGTCCTAATTGAAGTCATTTTAACAACAGGAGAAAATGTTTCATCAAATTCTATACCTTTCTTTTATATAAACCCCTTTACAACAAGTCTATCTTCGTATCGTTTCACCTCCAGCTTCTTCCTTCAACCTATAAACCTATTTATTCTACAATGCTCTTATTTCTGTAGGCAACTCAACCAAATCCCAAGTTTGGTTTCTTACCAATGAGTCAATTTCCTTGTCCATTCCTTACTCCCGCTTCTTTCTAGTTTCTACCTGCATTTCCTCTTCATAACATTTTGGTTCACCAGGATCAGTCATCAATAAATAATACAGCGAAGGAGAGAATTGTTTAGGGGGTCTACTTAACCTAGTAGACATTCTTACATTTGTAGGAGTTTGAGGTACCTGCTGTTGTTCTTGATTTTCTAGTTCCTTTGGAACTTTATTTTCTTTGATTTCATCAAGCACGGTGTACTCTGTTTTTTCCTTTTCCTCTTTCTTTCCCTGCAATTAATCTTTGTACATAACCATTTCATTGTATACTACATCTCTACTCCTAATGATTTTGTGATTTTCATAATCCCATAAGTGATAACCAAAATCATCAACCCCGTATCCAATAAAGGTACATTTCTTTGATTTAGCATCAATATTTAATCTATTTTCTTCATCAACATGGACAAATGCTTCACAACCAAAAGTTATCAAAAATGAGTAGTTTACCTTTTTGTATGTCCATGCCTCCTCTGAAATCCCACCATCCAAAGCGCTTGAAGGCCCTCTATTTATTAATTAAACAACAGTATATACAACATCAACCCAAAACTATAAGGGCGACCCTGCATGCAATCACATATACCTTGCACGCTCCATGATCATTATGTTCATCCTTTATAACACACCATTTTCTTGTGGTGTTCCAGGGATTGTCTTCTCTCTGCAAATCCCATTGTATGAACAATGACTATCAAACTCCTTGCTGCAGTATTCACCTCCATTATCAGAGCTGAGACATTTCAACTTTTTTCCTGTCTCATTCTCTACCAAAACTTTCCACTTCTTAAAAGTAGCAAACACATCAGATTTTTGTCTAATGTAGTAAACCCAAGTTTTTTTGTAATTGCATCATCAATAAAAGTAACATAATAACGAGATCCACTAAGAGATTGTACCTAAGCCGGTCCCCATACATCTGTATGCACAATCTCTAACTTTTCACTCTTCTTTTGTTTCCCAACCCTGACAAATCTAGCTCTCTTATGTTTTCCATAAACACAGTTCTCGCATAATTCCAAACTTACTTGCTTCAAATCTGGAAGCAGTTTCCTTAAGTGGAGAATCTGCATCCCCTTCTCACTCATGTGGCCAAGCCTATGATGCCATAACGCTGCACCTGTTTTTGTGGAAGCTACAGAGATAGAATAATCAATATTATGAGAACATAAATACAACATACATATCCTATCTCATTTTGTTATTACCAGTGCTCCTTTAGTGATCTTCCACCACGTTTTTCCAAACGTAGACAAACAATCGTTATCTCCCAACTACCCTGTTGAGATCATATTTATTTTCATAGCAGGAATATGCCTTACATTGTTTAGCAGCCATTCATTTCCAATATTTAACTTAATATGTACCTTACCCATTTCAACAATTTTACATGGTTCATCATCCCCAAAAAAACAAGTCCAAAATCACCTGGAACATAATCATGAAAGAATTTCCTATTGGGTGTAGCATGACATGAAGCCCCTGAATCTACTACCTAGTAATCACTAGTATTATCTAATGTAAGAATCAAAGCATCTTGTAACACCTGCTACATTTGCTTCTTGAGTAGTCTCTTGCTACTTGTCTCCTTTCTTCTTTGGAGTTATACAGTCTTTCTTCATATGTCCTCTCTTACCACAGTTCCAACACTCTATCTTATCAAATCTGGACTTGGATCTGCCCTTTCTAGACTTGTTGTGATTACCTGAAATCCTTCCTCTCTCCTTTTGTTTTCCCCTGCTCTCCATGGTCAAGGCATTACCTAACGTCTCACCTGTGTTTTTTCTTCGCATTTCCTCGCTAAGAATAACACCAACAACATCATTAAATTTAAGAGTGTTTGAACTACAGACATAGTTACTTATAGCCATGGCTAAGCTATTCCAACTTTTTGTCAATGAGCACAAGATTAGAAGAGCCCTAACCTCATCATCAAAGTTCAATTTTACATAACTTATCTGACTAGTAAGCATATTAAATTAATTTAAATGGTCAGCAACAGATCCACCTTCTCACATCTTCATATTAAATAAACGCTTCATTAAAAATACCTTATTGGAAGCTGAGGGTTTTTCAAATAGCTTAGCCAATGCGCTCATCACTCTCACAACCGTAATGTTCCCAGTGCCTTTCTATCAAGAACTTGCCATTCTTCATCCTTCATAGTCGTCGGTTGTTTTGTTTTTTCGCCCAATGGTAGGTATAGATCCTTTTCGTATAGATAGTCCTCCATTTGCATCTTCCATAACTGGTAATTTTGGTTGTTAAATTTCTTGACCATAAACTTTCCTTCTTCTCCCATTGCCCCCACTCGAACTAGGAACCCTTCTTTCCTGCGAGTTTACCAGGTAAATAAACCTTTTGGATTTGATACCAATTGTTAGAAAAACAGGATCGCAGCACAATGACAATTAAACAATTAAACAATATTCAAATATTAAACACATTACAATAGAGACACAGATATAACGTGGTTCACCCAAGATGTGATATGTCCACACAGAAATTGCCATTCCTTTAATATTATACTATCCAGCAAAATGAAGGGATACAACCTGCAGCAACCCCGATGCACTTCCTCTTCTCTCTCTCACAATCTCTCTCACACAATCATAGATATTGTTTTTATAATGCTACAATACAATGCACAACCATATTACAATGTTTTCCTTTTATATGGGAATTACCATGGAAAATTACTACGGGTCACCCAATACCATGGGTCTACAAACTGTTGGCCAACAAACATCCCAAAATTTTCTTTCTGGGCAGCGCTCTCAGACCCCCCTAGCCAGGGAGGATAGGCCCCTGGACCCCCGCAGCCCCCAGCTGGGATGAGTATACAATAAAAATGGGGTACAAACATAACTGAACAATAACATCTATGAATCTAGAAGATCAGGCTCCATAACCAACAAAGAGTTCCATGAGCTAAAATTAGGACAAAAGACAATGGAAGAACATGTTCATAAGTTTTTGGAATTGTTGAGGTATGTGGATTACATCAAAGATGCCAGAGTAAATATTCAAATCTTCCTCACAAGTATGCCCCAACATTTTAGAGATAAGATTGAATTTGTCAATCCACCCAGCCTTTATGAAGCCATGCAATGACAATGCATTATTATGGCAATGCATTGTTTTGAGTAGGGAAACAGAAAGTCAGAATCTAACCCATCATCGAAAGAAAAGCTAAAGTGAAGGTTTAACCAAAATAAATGTGGATTCAAGCCCATGTTTAAAAATCAATCAATGGATTTCCAATAAGGGGAACAAGCTAGAAGGGGAAATGAACTAGAAATAAAAACAGAAAAGGGACACTTTGATGCTGGAGATGTGGAGAAAATCATATGATTAAGAACTTCCCACATCGAAGAGAGAACCCTCGAAGGTTGCATAACTTAGAATAGGCAGTTACAGTGGATGATATGGCAAGAGAAACTCCAATTTATGTTGCATTGGATAACCATCAAGCAGATCATCAATCAACAATGATAGAGGTTCAAGGTAAGATTGCTAAGCAATCTATTTTTATTATATCCAGGGTCTACTCATAGTAATATTACTCCAAAAGTGGTTGAAAGTTGTTCTCTTAGAAAAGTGCAGCATGCTAAGTCTTGTATAGTTTAATTAACCATTGGCACAAAGAGAAGAGGGAATGAAGTGGTGATGGAGTGCCTCATAGAGCTGAATGGGACCTCACCAAAGTAAATTTGAATGTCTTTCCATTAGGATCTTATGATATTCTCAATGGGATGGATTGGTTGGAGAGGCATAGAGTCAGGGTGGAACATTATGCTAAAGTTCTTAAATGTATTGATAAAGAGGGAAGACCAAGAGTAATAAAAGGAATTCCCAAGCAGGTATCAGTTAGGCAGATCTCAACCTCACAACTAAGAAAGTTGTGCAAGAAAGGTTACCCACTCTATGCAGCCCATGTATTAAATTCCCTACAAGACAAAGGTCCCTGAATAAAAGATTACTAGTTGTTGAAAATGTTTTAAGATGTATTTCCAGATGAAGTTCTAAGACTGTCACCTAAAAGGGACATTGACTTTACCAATAACCTTATCCCAAGGATGACACCAGTCTCCAAAGCTCCTTATAGGTTGAGTACTCCATAACTGGTATAATTGAAGATGAAACTACAATAATTGATGGATAGGAAGTATATAAGACCTACTGTGTCCCCTTGGGGAGCACAAGTGACAATCAAGAACAAGTACACCTTATCTAGAATTGATGACTTATTTGATTAAAGGAAGGGAGACAAAGTGTTTTCCAAAATTGACTCAAAGCCAGGTTATCATCAAGTGAGGATAAAGGAAGAAGACATCCACAAGACCATTTGGTCTCACCGATGGACCAATAACATTCATGTGCCTCATGAACAACGTCTTTAGCAAGTATTTGGACAAGTTCATGTTGGTAATTTTAGATGATATTCTTGTGTACTCCCGGAACAAAGAAGAGCACAATGAACAATTGAGAACAATGTTACTGATTCGGATTTATGTGAGAACAAAATGAATGAATATATGTAGAATCATAAACACAAACATATTTCCAGGAAAACATAGATACAACAAACACATATCTTATTAAATCGCAGAAATATAACAGTTTGTACAATAAAGTAGCTAGAATGGTGGTAGCTATCTTTGAGAAGGGATGTGATTGTTACACTCATTCGTGCCAAGCTGAATACAAAATGAGGCTGAAAGTGCCTATTTATAATAAGCATGAGGTCAAGAACCCTAAATTTTCAAAAAATAACCCTAGAAGATGAACCATCATAAAGTTTGTGGCCCCAAGGTGTTTAGTTGAACAATCAACTTCTTGGGGTCATAACTTTTGCATACTATCTCCGTTTAGGGCATTCGATATCCCATTAGAAAGGTTGGTCTGATATTTACATATTGTGAATAGAGTCACATGGATGCCATTGCAACCTTTCGGCCCCTCGAATCACCAAAAAACGTCATTTAGGGTCTCAAAACGACCTCATAAGTTTAGGAACCGAAAAAGCGTAGAATAATTACTAGGAAACTGCTAAAATGGACAATTGTTTTGAGCCAATGGAATAGGTGGGTGGCCACCGATCTCCATCTGGATCAATCCTCCCCCCATAGGAAGCAATGGTGTCGATTGCGTCAAATTCTATATCATATCTCGAACTGTGTGTTGAGTTGATATCCTAGTGCAACATTCGCTGAAATGAGAAGGCTTCCTTTCTTTGACATCCCGAGAAGGATGCAATTGTTGTATATGGACGAGCTAGAGTTGTTCAAAAATTATGGTTGCCGTGTTATCCTTTGTCTGAACTGATCTGGATGATTTCTTTCTGGACGAGAAGCTTGAGTGCATGGCCTTGCACTGTAGAGGTACTCAAATGGACGAGGGAACACTGACTTTGTGTTCTTCTTGTTTCTTCTGAGCAAAGGAACCCCGTGTAGAGGG
The DNA here is from genome assembly GCA_001517045.1 of Pseudotsuga menziesii. Taxonomy (NCBI): domain Eukaryota; kingdom Viridiplantae; phylum Streptophyta; class Pinopsida; order Pinales; family Pinaceae; genus Pseudotsuga; species Pseudotsuga menziesii. The sequence continues at coordinate 791,992 of LPNX010745959.1, forward strand.
TGTGTAGGTCTCTGTGATCTGATGTTCTCCTTGAGAATCAATTGTGAAGAGGGAGAATTTATCGGTGTGGGAGGTTATATTCTTTCCCAGCTAGATTGTAGCAGCTGCAACCATCTTTGGTATCCAATAGAGTTTTCCTCCCAAAGTGACAATGACACTATGAGGTCATAATTCATATACAACATGATGCTTCCACATATATGGTTGTCCTAAAAGAGCATCATAGGCTTCAAGTGGGGCCACATCACATAGTACCTCATCTTTGAAAGGATTGATGCCATATGGTAGGTGACATTGCTAACTGACGTGGATACCTCATCCTTGGCTTAACCAACTGATGTTGTATGGTTGCGGGTGTGGTGTTGTTGGAAGCTCCAATCTCTTGATGACTTCTGTTGAAATTAGGTTCTTTTGGTTGTCATTGCCAACAACAAAATGTAGTGGCATTCCCTTCACCCACATGTGCGAGTGGAATATGCACTCCTCTGCCCCTGACTATTCAGGTTCCTCTGGTTGAATATGTGTGGTAGCAACAGTGACACTGGGTTCTACATTAATGATCCACTTCCCCGGGTCCATGGTCATGGAATTGGGTTTTGAATCGGAATCAAGAGATGATTCTGAAGCTATGATCTCGGCCACCAATGACTGCTTTGAGTGACATTCATTAGTGTTGTGCTAGGGTATTTTTTGGAACTCACACCACTTCCCAGAGTCCTTATTTGCCTTTCTATTACCCTTCTTTGCTTGTGGTTGGGACTAGTTGTCCTTACCCTGTCCAGTGTTCTACGGATTAGGGTTTCCATTGCCTTGCTTTTGTGGTGGATTCACAGGTCCAAATTCTCGCTTATTATTTTACTGAAATTTCTCCTCGATTTTGACAGCATACTGATAGACAACTCCCAATGAAGAGATGTCTAAGAAGTCCATTTTTGGTCATATGTACCGATGTAGGCTACTATGATATTTCAGTACCAGGTGACACTCAAAGTCCTTGATACCCAGCTTTGTGCGCAACGTATGGAAATTGTCGGTGTACTCTGACACTATTTGGTCTCTCTCTTGACGCATAATCATCCATTTTGTGTACTAGTCATCATAATTTCCCAAAGGGTAATATTTTTCCTTGATGACATCTATGAAAGAGGCCCAAGTGGGATTGGCCTAGAACATTCCAGACACATCTTATTATTTTTTCTCACACTAAGTTTCCCACCATTTTTTGACATTGGGGACCGCCTTAAGGAGCGCAAAGGTGATCTTTTCTCTGTCATAAAAATTGTGGCCAGAGAAATACCCTTCTAGAACATTCAACCACTTATCTAGGGCATCGACATCAATCTGGACTTCAAATAAAGTAATATTAAAGTTAACTTGTACCTTGAACGGAGTTGCATCTCCAAAACAACTACTCGTTGAAGGTGCATTTGTTGTTGTGGCATTCATCTAAGGATTTGGGTGAAATTATCCATCATCTCGTTCCTCTGTCACGTGAGGGCTTCCTCGAGCAATGACTTGATTAGATCTCCTTCTCTGTTGTCTCTCTTTTCTTCCTCCATGGGAGGTCGTTTGGGGCGGCAAGAGTGATCTTCCCCAAGTGAAACTAGTTTGAGACCCAACTCTCTATACCCTGACCTCCTCTGGGACATGCACCGAGAAACAATCAAAGAGCATATTGCTCTAATATCATTGATCCATATTTATGTGAGAATGAAATGAAAGAAAAGATATAGAATCATAAAAACATACATACTGCCAGGAAAATAGAGATATAGTAAACATATATTCTATTAAACGACATAAATAAAACATACTATATAATGAAGCAACTAGAATGGTGGTAGGTATATTTGAGAACATATGTGGATGCTACGCTCATTCGTGCCAAGTTGAGTACAAAATGAGGCCAAAAGGGCCTTCTATAATAATCATGAGGGCGAGAACCCTAAACGTAAAAAACATAACCCTAGAAGAAGAACCATCATAAAGTTTGTGGCCCTAAGGTGGTTAGTTGAACAGTCAAATTCTCAGGGTCATAAATTTTGTATACGATCTCTGCTTGGGGCGTTCGATATCCCATTGGAAAGGTCTATCCGAGATTTACATCTTTCAAGTAGCACCAAATGCCTACTATTAATAAACAATTCCCCCCTTTAATCACCAAAAAACATCGTTTAGGGCCTCAAAATGGTCTTGGAAGTTTAGGACCCAAAAAACCCGTAAAATAATTACTAGGAAACTACCAAAATGGACAATTGTTTTTAGCCATTGGAATAGGTGCATGGCCATCGATATCCGTTTGGATAAGTTACAGGTTCTTAGAGAGCATAAACTATATGCCAAGTTGAGCAAGTGTAACTTTTATCAGCATAAGGTACAATATTTGGGCCACATTATATCAAAAGAACGAGTTACAGTGGACCCTGAGAGGTAACGTAAATTTCATGTGGACTGAGAGGTGCAAAGCCAACTTTCAGAGATTGAAGAAATTGCTGACCAACACCCTTGTTTTGAAAACCACTGACCTGGATATGGACTTCATAGTGTGTACAAACGTGTGCATCGAGGGATTGGGAGGCATTCTTATGTAGGAGGGATTTGTAATTTGCTACAAGTCATGGACATTGAAGGATCGAGAGAGAAATTACACGACTCGCGATCTGGAATTGGCCATCATAGTGTATGCGCTCAAGATGTGGCGACATTACCTGTTAGGTAAGAGATTTGAACTCATGACAGGCCATATGAGTTTAAAATAATTATTTGACTAGACAAGCTTAAATGCGAGGCAAGCCAAGTGGTTAGAATTCCTATCTAAATTTGTTTTTGAAATTAAGCATGTGGAAGGCAAAGAAAACAAGGTTGCAGATGTTCTCATCACAAAATTTCATGTAGCATCACTGATTAGGTGTGAATCAAATTTGAGGACAAGAGTCCTTAAATCCCAAAGTAGGGATGAAGCTTATATCCAAGTGAAGGAAAAGTTGTATCAAGGAGATCCATAGGGAAAGTGCACAAATTATTAGCTAAAAGAGGATGGTCTTTGTTTACAAAAGCAGGTTGTACATTCCCAAATGCATAGAATTAGATAAAATAATCATGGATGCAACACACAAGAAACCATACTTAGGGCACCTGGGATATCAAAAGACCATAGCAACAACAAGAAAGCAATATTTTTGGCATAGAATGAAGAGAGACATAGTAGAGTATATATTTCGGCATCAATAGTGCCAGTAGGTCAAGGCACTACATCAACACCCAGCATGACTGTTATTGCTTTTTTCCATTCTGAAATGGAAGTGGGAAGTAATTTCTATGGATTTCATAATAGGTTTGCCAATGATAGTTACAAATCATAATTCAATCATGGTAGTGGTGGAAAAGCTATTGAAAGCAACTCATTTTATTCCATTCAAGTCCACTCATAAAGTGAGTGACATAACCAATTTTTTTATGAATGAGGTATTCAAATTGCATGGGTTACCCAAAGTAATAGTTTCAGGTCGAGATTCCAAATTCACATCCAATTTTTTCAAAAGTCTATTTCAGAATTTGGGAACCCAACTGGATTTAGTACAGTGTATCATCCTCAAATCGATGACCAAACTGAAAAGGTGAATTGGATTCTTGAATATATGTTAAGGATGTATGTTATGGATAAACCATCCAAGTGGGAGGTTTACCTACACTTAGTAGAATTTGATTACAACAATGGTCATCAAGCATCGTTGGGAATGAGTCCATTTGAAGCATTATATGGTAGAGGATGTAGAACTCCAGTGATTTGGGATAGTTAAGTAAGCAGGGTAGTGCTTGGACCAGAGATACTTGAAGAAATGGAACAGGAAGTTTCCAAGATCAGACAAAAATTAAAATTAACACAAGACATGAAGAAGAGCTGTGCAGATCTAAAAAGAGTGCACAAAGAATTTAAAGTTGGGGATCATGTTTACTTGAGTGTGAATCCAAAGAAGAGTTCCCTGAAGTTGGGGAGTTGCTCCAAATTGGCACCAAGATATTGTGGACCATTTGAAATCCTTGATAGGATAGGACCAGTTGCATATAGGATTACATTGCTTACCGATATGAGAGTGCATAATGTTTTTCATGTTTCTTTACTTAAAAGATATGTGCATGACCCTAATCATGTAATTGATTGGAATGTGATCCAAGTGGAACTCGAGGGAGTTCCAAGTGGAGCCCATGTGCATGCTCGATAGGAAGGTGACATTGCTCAAGAACAAGGCCATCAGTCAGGTAATGGTGTTGCAGAAGCATCTTGGACCAAATGAGGCTACTTGGGAGCTAGAGGATGCCATGAAAGAGGAATACCCAACTGTGTTCAAGTCTTGAGAACACCAAGGATGATGTTGTTTTGAGGGGGAGGGATTGTAATGTCCACATTTTGACCCATGTTGTATATTTTGGATTATATGTAAAATTCCTGGTGGGAGCTCAAGGATAAGGCCTTGCTAAGGAATTATCGGTTCATAAAGGCAAGTATGCTAGATTTTGTAGACCATGTGCTAGTAAGCCCTAGAAGATGTAAAACTATGTAAATACATATGTCATACAAATGAAATGTTCAAGGTTGGCTATGGAAGCAACAAGAATGAGGGGCTATGTTATCGACTAGGGAGAGGTGAGGAGGTTGTGGGATTCCATCCAATATTTCCAAGTGTCACTTTGAGAACCCCTGTGCCATAAATGGCAAGTAGCGGCCCAAGTAAACTCTCTTAATTGTTCTTCAATTTTGTTGTAAGAAGGTAGCTGAGAAATCAACTCAAGAATTTAATGAAGCTTGCAAAAGAGTTTTTCTATGGGCATGCTAGGCTATGAGTTCAGTTTACTTGACTCGGAATTCAAGTTCCCTAGGAATTGGTGTCCCATAATCTTCGTGCAAGCAAAAAGAGGGATAAGGGGAAACACATATTCATTCTTCAGGCACGTGGATTCAAGCTCGGCATGGAAGGGAGAAACAAAGCATGCAAAACATAGCTCACATTACCACTGTGCATTATCTAACAGTAATGAGATCAACTAAGCTCGTAATTGGTGATAGATTGGTGAATCGAGTTGCACAATTGATCCTCTCATGGTCTAGAATTATAGAGACGGATAAATTGGAATATAGGGAGAGTATGGGACTAAATGGCTTAATAAACCTAGTGAAGGCGATAATCTATGTGAGTTAACAATCTAGACCATTTTATGCCCACCCTGATAGCATTGGAGGGAAGGGGCCGATGATGAACTGTATAGAAATGAAGGGGACATTCCTTGTGTTGGGTGAGGTAGGTATTGTGGATGTTAGGACTAGTTGAACTGAGTGAGATTCCTAAAGCTCTATGGTTGAGCACACTAGCTTAGCATTCACCTTCCCTTGACTCCTAGTATGCTTGACAAACCCAGTAGGATAATGGAATAGCACTAATGAATGTGTTTATGGTTGTGAGTGAGCATGTATAGTTCCTCTCTAATGGATATCATAGCCCAACTCGGGGGTGGTCTCTCACTGAAATAATATAGGGTGGATAGAGACCTACGGTTGGGTGGAACGTTGACCTCACTTAGCCAGTTGCTTGGACATATTCCCATTGGAAAGAAAAGTGTTTTGTTATTTATAAATGTTTGGAATTGCATGTGTTGAGAGATTATCAATCATGTGTAATGGAATGAATTTATATCTTGATTTGCTGAATAGATTGGTTGTTCATAGCTTGTAGATGAGTTATTGTTTTATGTTTGTGATGAGCATATTAGTTCATGTATGGATTTTATTTGTGTGTTACTACAGTTCCATGGATGAAGGAACTGGTTTGGATAAGAATTGTATTGGTATTTAATTTCATTTTGATGTTGTATCGCATGCGCTAACCGAGCCACAGTAAGAGGCTAAGATCATCATAACCACATGCTTGAATTGGCCAAGTAATTAGCCTCCCGAATCGATAGAGGTCCTATGGAATTTCTATGGTTGAATCACATGCAGAAGCTATGGGGAAAGTTGAAGGATTTGGTTAAGTGTTAAATAGCCAGTCCATTTCCATATCACCTATGTACCGACGTCAGAATCGAAATGCAGGGTGATGAAGGGGTTTTTGTGCTAGCTCCGACACTGACATGTCGTTGTTTAAATCATATTGAAATTGATAAAAGGTGACCATGTCGTTCCAACACCTCATTGCCTACTTTCAACTGGGAAGTTGGCATCAAAATCGACATCGACAAGGTCATGATTGGGCTGTAGTATTTGTTGATGACTTTTGAAGCTCGACATACAGACGTCAGGGGATGAAGCGATCGACAATGTGCTGAATACGTGAAGTTGGGGGTTCTGAATTCCAATTTTTTACGACAATAGTGTCATCGAAACGATTTTGGTTGGAGGTCTCTATGCGATGTTGACTTCCAACTCCCGATTTACTAAGCATAAATTTGAAGTCGAGAAGTCAAAAGAGATGCGTTGGGAACTAGTTTGATGTTCCGACTTCCGAGTCCTGGTTGGAATGATCGGAAAGGCTTGCGAATGTCGACAAAGTTGAATTGAGCCGTTGGAGGTCGAATTTAATAGTCATAACAAATATGGAGGTTAATTAAATTCGGTTTAGCTATGATTAAGGTGTGGATTAGATCTGCACATGGATCCTTGATTGTATGAGTTCAACAAAAATGGTCTTTGGACAGAAGTTGAAAGCTGAGTTTTATGAATTGTGTTTCCAATGGGTAATTTGATCAAGTCAAATGATTCAGAGTGGTATTGGTGGAAGAAAAATGTTAGTGGTATCGTTTGAAAGAGTTCCCCATCGTCTCAAAGGGCCATAGAGGTGACTGACGACATGACACATCAACACCCTACCACATTAGCAAAAAATTAGATAGGTTAAGAAAAATATGGATCCAAAATATTGTTTAAGCCATAAAATGAGTAGTTTAAATCAAAAGACGATGAGACTTGTTCCATTTTGATGTCGTTTATGTAGGCTACAGGATTAACAGTGAAGGGCATGGACCCATTCTACTTCAATTTTACAATTTTTTTGATTTAATGGGTTTTGAAGGCACATAGCCAGAGGATCTATGGGGGACTTGTTGAGGCCCAAATTGTTATCGTATAGTCATGATCCATGCACACAAATAAATCTAGAGTCTTTTGTACAAATTCTAAAAATTGTGTAGCCGGGATGGAAAAGAAGTTTGAAATCCACTATTTGGGAACACAAAATGTTAATTTTTGAAAACATGGAAGAGGTAAAATTGACCCAAAAACTCATAAAAAAAACTAAAATTTCGACATTTTTTCTACTCATCAATTTGAACAATTTTGGTGTTAGGCTATTTTTTCATAAATGCTTAGTTTGTGAGACAACATTTTTTAGTTAAAATTACAAGTTTGGAAGAATTGCAGAAGTTAAAAATTAGCAATTCTAGAATTTTATTAAATTTGTTTGGAACATTGGATTTCAGTGTTGAAACTTTTTTGGATATTCAAAATCATATGGACTATCAGATCCCGATACAATTTTTTTCTAATTCCTTGCATATTTTCTTCTAAAAGTCTTAGAAGTTGGTCCTTCATACTAAGTGGAGTTAGAGAAATAATGTAAACTTGAGCAAAAATTGTGATTTTAGAGAGATGTAACTTTCAACTAGGAGATTGGGAAAGAACATGGGTACAGTCACTAGAAATAGGATTAGAATAAGACTAAGCACAATGAATTTGACTATTAATCGTTATTTATTTATTTTCCATAAAGTTAAAAGAAAAAGGGCATGCAACCTAATTTGTCAAAAATGTCAAACATGTAATTTTCCAATTTTTTTATGCATACATGAAGTTTCATGAAATTTTGGAAAAATGATTTATCTAATAGATTTCAAGTAGGAACTAGATGCATAAATTAGGTATAGGTCTCATAAGTGGGTATTATGAAATTCAAAGTAGTTACAGGAACATGGCAGTATTGAGTAAAAGTTCCAACTTTGGGGAATTGTTATTTTTAGCTCAAGAATCCATAACTAAAAATAGCTCGAGCCATTGGAAAGGTAATATAAAGGAGAATATAAAAGATAGATTTGATCTTTGAAATAAATTCTTGTTGTTTGAGGAAGTGCACAAAATAGAGCTTCTCGGCTTAATCAGACAAGGAATAGAGCAAATTGGGTGACCCAAGAACTCATAAGAAGAAGAAAAAATCCAATTTCGACATTTTTCCTACTTGTCAAGTTGAACAACTTTGATTTGAGGCGATGTTTTCGTAAATGCTTAGTTTTTGAGATAACAATTTTCAATGGAAATTCCAAGACTGGAAGAATTGCAAAAGATAAAAATTGGCAATTCCATATTTTTATTAAATTTGTTTGGAGCATCGGATTTCAATGCTGTAAGTTTCTTGATATTCAAAATCATACGGGATATCAAATCACAATACAAAATATTTTATAATTCCTTACATATTTTCCTCTACAAGTCTTAGAAGTTGGTCCTCAGAATAAGTGGAGTTAGAGAAACAATGCAAAATTGAGCAAAATTTGTGATTTTAGAGAGATGTAAAAGAACATGAGTACAATCAATAGAAATAGGATCAATAGGAGATTAAGCACAATGAATTAAACTATGAATCGATATTTCTTATTTTACCATAATTTAAGAGAAAAGGGGCATGCATCCTAACTTGAGAAAAAACTGTCAAACGAGTAGTTTTGAAGAATTTGTATGCATACATTAAGTTTTTTATGAAAAAATGGAAAAGGATTTATCTAAGAATTTTTTTGTAGTAATTGGTTGCATATATATGTTATAGGACTTAGAAGTGGATATTATGAAATTCAAAGTAACTATAGGAACATGGTAGTAATGGGTAAAAGTTCTAACTTTGGGGAATTGTTATTTTTAGATTAAGAACATTTTGAGTAATTGAAAATTTAATATAAAGGAGAATATAATAGATATATCTGATCTTTGAAATAAATTTCTTGTTATTTGAGGAAGTGCACAAAACAGATCCTCTCAGCTTAATTAGACAAGGAATAATACAAAACGAGTGAATTTACAAATTTTGGAGGAATGCAAATTTTCATTTTAAGATTGAAATGAGGCGTGGCTATAGACATCATAAAGTTGATCTAGAGGATAATGTGATATAAGGTTTTAATTTTTGAAATATATTTCTAGTTGTTTTAGAAAGTAAGCAAAGCATAACTTTGGAGCTCGATTGGACATGGAAAATCTCGCTGTAGATGAAATCCAGAATATCTACAATTGGGAAAAAGAATTATGGTGATAATGGTACATAAAAAATATTTGAATTGGGTATGTAAGACTATCAAATACTCCATGAAGGTGCAGAATCACAAACACATGAGAAAAGTAGGCTAGAGTTACTTGCTAGATCACTAATTGAAGGTTGAACTAGTGTTGGCTAAGTGCTTGATAATATGACAATACTATTGAGGAGGACAGACACTCAAGGAGAGAGAGTCATGGTAGTATTATTAACAAGTGGTTAAATACATTGCATGGAGATCGTTGAGTTTTCTTGCATATTGTATTCTATAAATAATCACGATGAAGGAAGAACATAGAAGGATTGTTAGTGTATGGAGAAAGAGTACATTCAAAAAGAATTGAATGAGATTAACACATCCAAGTTCAGTGGCATCATAAGAAGTATGGGAAAATTGGTTTTTCCAGTTGATTATTGTGTATAGACAAGTAGCAGTGATATGAATAAGGAACATGGAACAAAGAAGCAGATAAAATATGACATAAATATAATGCATAAAAGGAGATTTCAATTCCTTATCCAAGTAATTAATGAAGACATATAAGCCATGATTACAAAGAAGGTAATCAGAAAAGATGTTAATGGAGTAATTAAACACTCCATTGAATAAAATTGTCATGGCCGACATAATAGAGCTTGTAGGAAGTGATCTAAAGAGATGTAGAAAAAACCCAAAATTAAATAAAGCTTGCTCACAATCAGAGATAGGAGCATGGGATGTCATATGGTGGATGTCAAAGTCAATGGAAGATATTAAAGAATGATGAAGATGATTTCAATAATAAAGAAGAATGGACTGTGGGAAATAGACCATATGAAGTTGGTGTGATGAGTTGCGGTTGTATGAGTGTTGAAGAATAATGGTAGGTAAATCTAAACTCAAATCCAGAATGGATAGGAAATGAATTAGTGAATGAAACTTGATCTTCTTGGAAATTAAGAAAAAAGGGACAAGTTGGGCTTGGCTAGAAAATTTATTAGGGAAATTGAACAACGATACAAAGGTAATTAGATACACATGCAACTCAGTGAAGGAACACAATTGTGGTGAAAACAAATGGATTTGGAGTTTATCCCAAGACAACAAAGGAAGCTACCATAATGTTATTACAAACTACAGGATACTAATAAGCATACAAGAGCAACAAATTATGAACACTCTAGCGAGGCTATTGGTATTGTGATAAACCTGTGGATAAGATCACCCATGTGGTTTTGTTGCAAGCTATGCAAGTGAATTGAAAGTCAACTAAAGAAGAGTAATAGACATGATAATATAATCCAAAGGTTGGTGAAAGGATGATGTAGTTTTCCATAAGACCAGCTAATCATGTAACATTAGATATGTCAATGGAAACTACTTAGGTATGAATTATTTATGTTGATTGCATAAGTGCTAAAAAAAGGAATTGGGTAAGAATTCCTTCAACCATATTTTAAAATCATGTTTTGGTATGTCTGTGAGATTGAATTCATTGAAATTAAATGTCACTCCCTTTGATATGGTGTGGTATCGGGTGGTAATAACATGCCATATGTGAGAAATGGCTACAATGCATTCATATGAATACCATACCATGTGTGTGTTGATTATGGTTAAACAACCAAGGCAAATGAATGTTTGTGAACTTGATATAGCAATCACGAATCAATGAAAGGATGCATTGAATGTGTATGCATTAGTATATTATGTAAATCATGTAGTTACACATACTCGTATGTGGGCATATATGTTGAATGTATTATGCAAATGTAAGTTATGGCATATTTTATTGCATAATATATTATTGAAATGGTGGACTTATTGGTAATGCATAATTCTAATATCATTTCATGAGCTTTTGTGAATGCAATGGAACAAAGGCATGAAAATGTAGTTGCATTTAATGGACTACATGAATGCTCTGTTGGGAAAACATGGCTGTATAAAAGAAAGAGATGTATTGTATATTGTAGTGAAAGTGAGCCATAATAAAGACATGGGCTATTGCTCATGACATTGAAATCTAAGTATTATGTGTGGAACTCGTGTTATTGTTAGGAATTTAATTGTTTTACAATATTAATCGATAGATAAAAGTATGATCCCTAATGCATGTATGTTTATGTTTATGACATAGGTGGATGGTGAATCTACTTACCATGAGCCCATGATGGCAATTATAAGTTATAAATCCTAGAAAGTATTAGATTTTTATCATTCAATCTAGCATTATCTTAGGATCTTTAACTGAGAGAATAACAAGCACAACAATCAAACACAAGAGACAATAGACACAAAGATTTTCCTTGGGGAAACCATAAAGGAGAAAACCCCGCAACTTCCTCAAAGATAGAATCAACACCAAAAGCAAAACCCCAAAATAGCAAGATGATCCCCTGACAGCAGTAGTCTCTCTCTCTCTTGTCCCAGCAACTTCTTCTCTCTTAGTTATGCACTACAATTGAGTGTGAGTGAATGTGTGATAAATAGAGAGACTCACTCTCTATTTATACTAATTCCTGACTTGATAATAACTCACTAGGGTCAACTTCTTTGGAAGAGTCTAATAATCCTAGGGCCCCACAACTGTGGGGACTTTAACCCTTGATCAATAAGGAGGGTTACCCACAATGACTTTACATCACTTGTTTACATTATTGAATCTCCCGATAGGAACATCGGGGCATGACATGACTCAATTACATTACAGATACTTCCCGGAATAAACATCGGGGTACAATACATAAGATATACAAGTGAATACATTTCGAAGTTATAAATACATCAACACTCCCTCTTAACTAGGAAGGTATTCTCTCGACACAATTTATCAACGCAAGTCTTCTTCTCTGTATTATCTGGATCATCATCGAGTCCTCGTCATATTCATCTTCAAGTCATCTTCATCTGGATCTGGATCATCACTGCTGGATCATCATCACTTAATCTAGATCATCACTCGATCTGGATCATCACTACTAGATCATCGTCACTAGATCTCGATCATCACGGGTGCTATCTCTTGATTCTTCTCTTCATAGGAAGTTCTACAAAGACAACCCTTTTTCATGATGGTTGTAAGCCTAGCCTCCATGTAGGTCTTCTTCAGCTCTTATATTTGACCCTAAGTCAGAATGGCCTACCCAACACTTATATATTACCATGAGAGGAACACATCCAAGAACCATGTCAGAAAGGCACACCCAACACTCACATCTGACCATGGGAGGAACACATCAAAGAACCATGTCAGAAAGGCCCAGCACTCACATCCGATCATGGGAGGAACACATCTAAGAACCATACCGGAAAGGCTCAGCACTCACATCCGACCATGGGAGGAACACATCCAAGAATCATATCGAAAAGGCTCAGCACTTATATCTGACCATGGGAGGAACACATCTAAGAACCATGTCAGAAAGGCTCAACACTTATATCTAACCATGGGAGGAACACATCCATGAACCATGTCAGAAGGGCTCAACACTTATATTTGACCATGGGAGGAACACATCCAAGAACCATGTCAGAAGGGCTCAACACTTATATCTAGCCATGTGGGGAACACATCCTGCATCCATGCTAGAAGGGCTCAGCACTTATATCTAGCCATGTGGGGAAAACAACCTGTATCCATGCTAGAAAGGCTCAGTACTTATATTTTATCATGTGGGAACACATCCCATAGTCAAATCAGAATGGCTCTACACTTACATCTGATCATGTGAGAACACATCCCACAGTCACATCAGAATGGCCCTTAGCTCTAGACTGAGTATTCCTTGTAACTGACTAGGTGCCTCCATTCAAATAATGGCATTGGATGCTTATATCTGATCATGTGAGAACACATCTCATAGTCACCTCGGAATGGCTCAACATTCACATCTAACCATGGAAGGAACCAATCCTCTCACCATGACAGAATGGATCAGCCCTTACATCTTACCATGGAAGGAACCAATCCTCTCACCATGTCAGAATGTCACATCCCTTACATCTGACCATGGAAGGAACCTATCCTCTCACCATGTCAGAATGGCTCATAGACTCATCACTTCCCCTTGGAGGGAACCTCGATCTGGAGAACACCAAGCATCTCCCTCAAGTACTCAACCTTCACTCTGGCCAATGGCTTAGTCAACACATCAACTATATGTTTGTCCATCACAACATACTGGAACTTCATTACTCCTCTCTGCACCATATCCTTGATATAGTGATATTTAATCTTGATATGCTTTGACTTGTCATGGAACACCGGGTTCTCCAACAACTTCACACAACTCTGGTTGTTGCAATATATACAAGTAGCATCTAACTGGAGATCAAATAAATCAGACAGTAGCTTCCTTAGCCATACTACCTCACAACTAGATGAACAAGTTGTGACATACTCTGCTTCAGCTGTACTCAGTGCCACATAAGACTGTTTCCTGCTAAACTAAAAGATCACACCTGATCCCATATTGAAGCAACACCATGAGGTGCTCTTTCTATCGATGGCATTGCCTGCCCAATTTGAATCAACATAACCTTCCAAGTTAATCTTCTAATCAGCCTTATACTTGAGCCCATAATCAACTGTACCCCTCAGGTACCTCAGAATATGCTTTGCAACAATCAAGTGAACATGTCTCGAATCTGTCAGGAACTGGCTCAAGGTGTTCACAACAAAGCAGATATTTGGTCTTGCATTCGTCAGGTACATCAGGGATCCAATCATTTGACGATACATCATACCATCAACTGTCTCTGATGAAGCATCACTTCGAAGCTTCAGATTTGATGCCATAAGTGTGGTCATGGCCTTGCAGTCCATCATCCCCAACCTCTTCAGGATCTCTACTGCATACTTCCCTTGTCTAAGGGAAATTCCATCTGCATTCTGCCACACCTCCATGCCTAGAAAATAATGCATCATACCCAAGCCCTTCATTTTGAACTCGACAGCAAGCTTCCTCTTCATATCAGCAATCAACCCATCCATACCTGTTACAAACAGATCATCTACATACAACAGGGGTATCACTGGGTTCCCATCTCCGACCTTATAGTAAAGGTTGGAATCTGCTTTACTTTTGGTAAAGCCCAAACTGTATAGGAAGATATTAATTCTGTCGTACCATGTCCTGGGTGCCTGTTTTAAACCGTACAGGTATTTCTTCAATTTACACACATGAGTCTCCCTGTCATGTGTCTCAAAACCGAGTGGCTACTCCACATACACTTCCTCTTCCACTACACCATTCAAGAAAGCAGTCTTGACATCCATCTGGTTTATCTTCCATTTTATCACTACAGTCGGAGCAAGTACTAATCTGATGGAAGTGTATCTGGATACAGGTGCAAAAGTTTCTTCATAATCTATTCCTTCTTTATGAGAGAAGCCACGAGCCACAAATCTTGCTTTCTATTTTTCTATGCTGCCGTCTGCAGCATGCTTGATCTTGTAGATCCATTTGGAAGTTACAATAGACTTCCCCTTTGGTCTAGGGACAACATCCAAAACATCATTCTTCATGATCGATTGATACTCTTCGATCATAGCATCCTTCCATTCTTTCCTTTCTACCACTTCTTCATGGTTGGAAGGTTCTTTATCGATGAAGTCACATAATAAGGCTACATAATCGGAGCAGGACCTGGTTCTTTTCCTTTCTCTCTGTGATTTTCTTCTGGAGCCCCGTATCTTTCTGCACCTTGAATATCTTCTCGTACCCAAGCAGGTTTCCTCTTGTGAGAATTCTTATCCTGAGGTGGATCTATAGGTTCTTGAGGTTCTTCTATTTCTCGATCTTCTTCTTGAATTTCTTCGCTCATGGTTGTGTCATGAATTCTGGGTACTTCTGTTTCTTCAGCATGTCTCTTTTTGGATTTGTTGTAAGCCAAGTCTTCGTCAAATGTTACATCTCTACTGATGTCGATCTTCTTGAATCCTAGGAAGTATATTTTGTAAGCCTTCGAGCTTTTAGAGTATCCCACAAATATACCCTTCTTTATTGAGGGATCTAACTTTGTCCTCTTTTATTTCAAAATTTGTATGTACACTGGATAGCTGAATATTCTGAGATGGCTGACTTCTGGTTTCTTATCGAAAAATACTTCTTCAGGTGTATTGTTCTTGAGTACTCTATGTGGAGCACGGTTCTATACATACATTGCTATTTTGGTAGCTTCTGCCCATAGATGCATGGGAAGATCTTGATCATGAAGCATGGCCCTTGCACCTTCCATGAGCATTCTATTCTTCCTTTCTGCAACCCCATTTTGTTGTGGATTATATGGAGTAGTTAACTCCCTCTTAATCCCTAAATCTTTGCATAATGCTTTGAATTCATTTGATGTGAATTCTCCACCATTATCTGATCGAAAGGTTTTGATCTTCTTTTCTGTATGGTTCTCGATTAAGGCTTTGAATTCCTTGAACTTGCTGAATACTTCATCTTTGTTCTTCAAGAAGTATATCCATGTCTTCCTAGAAAAATCATTGATAAAAGAAACATAGTATACATACCCGCTTAATGAACTGGATGACATTGGACCGCATACATCGAAGTGGATGATTTCCAAGATTCCTTTTGCGTTGCTCTCACTACTTGGAAATGTCTTCTTTGTGTTCTTTCCTTTCGTGCATCCTTTGCAGACACCATCATGTTTTGCCTAAATTTCTGGAAGACCTTCAACAACTTTGCTTGCAAGTGGTAGTGCTTTGTAATGCACATGTGCAAGCCTTCTATGCCAAGGTTCATTTGGTTCTACTGAGTCATGAACCAAAGCTTGTTCTAGTTGGCCCTTCAACTTTTATAGACCTCCCTCTTGTTCTCCAATCACTACTGCATCATCAATAGTCTTTCCCTTTGGCTACATAAGAACTTGGCCATCTATAAATGCAACCCTCATGTCTTTCGCATCCAATGCAGATATGGAGAGGAAGTTCTTCTTTAGTCCTGGTACAAATAATACATCCTTCATTGTCATAGACTTTCTAGAGTCTAGCTTATAGGAGGATTCCCCACTACCTTTTATTGGATACTGGTAGTCATATCCAAGTTTCACCTTGTGGGGTGATTCATGTTCTGATAGTTTCACAAAGGATTCTTTGAATCCCGTCATATGTTTGGAAGCCCCACTGTCTATAAGCCAATCATTGCTTCCTTGTGTGATGTTTCCCGTGAGAGCGGAAATCAAGACATATTCTTCATCACTTGAAGAATCATCACGTTCTTGCTTGATTCTCTTTGTGGAAGGTTCATCATCTTCTGCAACATGATCATGATGTCTTCTCTTGTTTCCCTTCTTCTTATGAGAGTTATTTTTGTTTCTAGGACAATCTTTGGAAAAGTATCCTCTTTCATCACATGTATAGCATCTAAATTTAGATAAATCTCTTCTAGTATTATCTTTTTGTTGGAATGCTTACCTTTGGGGTGATGAGAGTTTATTCTGCTTTTCTTGGAGTGCATTGTAAGAGCTTGATCTTCACTTCCCATCTTTTCTTCTCGAGTTGCTATCCAATCTTCTTCTTGTGAGCATTCTTCCCATAGTCTACTGAACTTGACCAGCTTCTTTCTGGCACTGATCCCTTGAGTGAAAGAGTCCCATGTCCTAGGGAGACCATTCAAGGTGGTCATTACAATATTTGCATTCTCCACTTCTTCATCCACTGCTTCAAGTTGTTCTTTGATCTGGGAGACCCTTGTGAAGTATAACTGTATGGTCTCCAAATTCTGGATCTTCACATTCTTCAACTGGTTCCTCAAGGTCATCTTCTGGTTTATGTTCTTTCCTTAAAATAGTTTGGTCAGGGCATCAAACATAGCTTTAAGTGTCTTTAGAGAGGACACTTGTGGTATGAGGTGATCCTTTATTAAATCAACAATAATCCTCTTAGCCATGACCAATTTATTCTTGTGTAAGGCTTTATCCTCATCTCCCTCTAGAACTGGAACCTCTTCCGTGATGTAAGAGTCCAACTCATTTTCTTCCAGGACCAGGGAGATCCTATACTTTCGGGCTCGGAAGTTACCAGCTCCCTCAAGCTTTTCATCAAGCTTGGTATGATGAGACATCTTTAACAGAGAACCTCAAATGGAAATGCAAAATATTTAGATCTTACCAGGTTAAGATGTCGGATCTGGATGTGGAGCTGAATTTCTGCAGAGCTAGTTTAGGAGCAGATTAGGGTTTGACTTTTTCGGAGTTCTATCCAACCAAAAGCTTTGATCTTGATCTCTAAACTCTGATTTTGGGGAGGAGATCAATCCAGGCCTGGGATCACTCAAAAATTCCACTTCTGTGGAAAGACCTAATTTTCGACAGCAGTGTCGGGTCAAAAATAAAAAATGCTTAGAATCAGATTCGACTTCGACAGAAAGATGCACCCTAGAGAGGAGAGTCAGCCCAACCTTCGTTTGCTAAAAAACTGTGGAGAGAGATCCAAAAAGTAGGAAGCCATAGTTACCGCAGCTACGCAGTGTCTTCTTCTCAGGTTAGCTCTGATACCATGTTAGAATTTTATCATTCAAGCAAGCATTATCTTAGGATCTTTAACTGAGAGAATAACAAGCACATCAATCAAACACAAGAGACAATAGACATAAAGATTTTCCTTGGGGAAACCATAAAGTAGAAAACCCCGCAATTTCCTCAGAGATAGAATCAACACCAAAACCAAAACCGCAAAACAGTAAGAAAATCTCTTGACAACAATAGTCTCTCTCTCTCTCTCTTGTCCCAACAACTTCTTCTCTCTCAGTTATGCGCTACAACTGAGTGTGAGTGAATGTGTGATAAATAGAGAGACTCACTCTCTATTTATGCTAATTCCCGACTTGACAATAACTCACTAGGGCTGAATTCTCTAGGAGAGTCTAATAACCCTAGGGCCCCACAACTACGGGGACTTTAACCCTGATCAATAAGGAGGGTTACCCACAATGACTTTACATGACTTGTTTACATTATTGAATCTCCCGATAGGAACATCGGGGCATGACATGACTCAATTACATTACGGATACTTCCCAGAATAAACATCAGGGTACAATACATAAGATATACAAATGAATACATTCTGAAGTTACAAATACATCAATAGGAAGAAGGCCACTGCAAGAACATAAGAACCCTGTAAGTTGTACTTCTCTTATGCAAGAAAGCCTTAGTGAATGATGGGTCACTCGAGGGGCTGTTAACTCAAAGAAGGGGATGTCTAGGCTTAGAGGGTGAGTGACTGCAGAGAAGAAGCAATTTTAATGATTTTTCTTTAAGCAATTCATGAGATATCTAGAGTCCTAACACATAGATTCCCTAGATGGCTTGTGTTGGAGCACTCGAAGAGAATTGGGATAACTACAGGGACTGTATGCAGAGAAGGGATCCCATTCCTTGCGTTGTGCAAGCTAATGGGGGAGGAGTGTTATTGATTGAGATGACTATAGAGGATGTGTCAAGAGAAGTAGTGAGTTTAATTATTTCCCATGGAAACATTGTGATATAAAATAAATATGCATGCAAGTAAGTATTAGATAGAGTTTGCATACTTATTTGATGAAATTAATATATGTTCTTACCTTTGGTATGGGAAAATTTCTATGAACGTTATGATTGTTTCATAAGAATGACGATAACATGCATACTTCTTCTTAATGGTTGATATAGGTACATGTGGATGTGTCAATCTTGGAAATGCCACTTGGACAATCGACAATCAATGTTGGTGCATTTGGACGAGATGGCCAACAACTATTCCAGATTGCAAGGACCAAGAATATTGTGGAAAATGGGGTCGAGGAAGTAACTTGGCAATTAAAGGACGTCATGTAGCGGCATATTGTACACATTAAAAGACATGTTAAATTATGTCATTGTATATGTAGTGTTGATGATGCACCGAGGACAATGCATAAACTAAGGGGGAGGGGAATGTAACACCTCGTTTTTCACCCCATGATGTAATTATGTAAATATGGATGAAATGGATAGCACCTAGACATGAATGGTCCACTGTGACCATGATGAGGTAATTATGTACTTTTTACATTTAATATAAAAACCCATAACTACTGCAAACTAAGAAGGACAAAGAAGAGATGGGGGGCTATAATTCCATAAGAGAGAAAGTGAGAAGGGGGTTTAAGGGGGAGACAACTCTAATGACTTATAAATTAAGTCATTATCCTTATTATACCTTTTATCCTAAGTTTTATAAAATCTTCTATAATTAAAGTGCATTAGCCTTAACCTAGGTTATTTATCCTAAAATCAAGGATTAGTGGGGGAAAAGGTGAACTTCCCATGGGTTCCATTTGTCTATTTCTCATCACCCATGCATGCCTCTTGGATAGTTCTCAACGTGCATTTAATTAATAAGAATATAGATCATTTGGGAGGCAATTATCATTTAGACATCATAATTTTTCCTACCATCACAGAACCATCACTCGTACCTTAGTTTGGAGACATAACCTATATTGTATTTTGGTGCTATAATAGAGAACGATTTAGTTCCTTGGAGCCTCGTCATGGAGAGACCCTGGCCAACCTATGTTGGATCCCTAAAAGGGAATTGGAATAAAATAACCCAAGGGATTGTTAACTCAGAGAAGGGAACCTGAGAGACTATTAACTCAAATAAGTGAACCCCATTCCTTGGGTTGTGCAGGTTGATGGGGGAGGAGTGCTAAAGGATTGGGATAGATATAGTGGAGAAATTTGACACCTTCTTATGGAATTTATAACACCAGCTCAAGGTTGGCCTTTGTTATATAAATAACTAGTAAACAGAGTGCCTACGACTGGGAGGGACGTCCTTGGTCTACAATCAGTTGGATTATATTCTCAGATAAGTTTCCATGTGTGTATAAAATGTGTTGTGTTTATCTCTGATATGTATTTTACTTGAATTATTGTTATATGAAGATTCAAATGCATGGAATCAATAGCACTATAAGAATGCATTAATATATAAATTACTTATAACATTCTCGTATAAGTATATATTTATTATGGGTGATCATTTATATATTTAATTCCACTGTAACTAGTAATTAAATCAATAGAAAAATGAAATTGAGTATCAGAGGGTATTTATGTCAATATTTTGAGTATCTCGTGGCCCCAAAGGCACCGTGAGGTCACTGGGTATGTGACAATAACCACTTCTTCTTATTCAAAGACAAACTCTCATTTGCTTTGTCTACAGGTACTTCAATTATTTTACATGCAAGGACTTATTTATGTACCCCTTTAGGCCCTTTTTGTTTAATAAGAGAAATGCCTTACAATGTAATTTTATTTTTACTATACTAAGGCTTCATAAACTTATTTTCTGCATTAAGATTAACTTACCAACCAAGTCCATCCAAGTATATCCCAAAACAATATCTACATTGTTCATATCTATCGCTTGAAAATCTAAATGCAACACATATTTGTCCATAATAATATTCAAATCTTAATTGTGAAAATTTTCACCCTCAATCTGTGTGCTTTGAATATGCTTTGCGAGGAATTGCAATCTTTGTGTTGCTTTAAGATTTACCAAATTATGCTTGCTACTAGTGTTTATATAAACAATGACCTTATCATGTTGAATACATCCATGAATATGCAATGGGAGGTTTTCACATGAAAATAAACTCTTATGGATCTCGTTACCCTTCTTCACAACATTATCCCACCTATCTAAAAATACATTTTTATATTCTTCATCTAAAAGTTTTAATAGCTCTGTAAAGCAAAGTGTTTGGCCCCATATATTGCTTCATTTGTTAAGTAATGATATAGGTAGCTTTTCCAAAGGGACACATTTTTATTATAATGTGGAATGTATGCTCGAATATTAAGACCATTAGGTTTTCTTGTAAAATATTTTTTTTCTTGGAATAAAATCCCACAACCAAAACTATAACTTATTATTCAATTTGGTTTGAGCCGACAAATTTACAATGATCATACCGTCATCAATATTGTTCGTAATTGCTATTATCACCACAATTTTGAAATGATATGATCATTTTGCATCTACTAGAGACGGATTCATAGAAATTTGAGTGTTGTATCAAAAGATATATGATTTGCAATCCGCATGTCTGTCACTGGAAAAAACCGAAACAAGTGATTTTAAATCAATGATAACTCTTATTCTTAGACTTCGATTCAAACATTTCTTTTAAGTTGGGCGTTTTTGTGAGAGTAACTCAAATTTGCAATTGGTTTCAAAAGTTTTAGAAACTAACTCGAGTGTTGTTGTCCTCTTTTTTCCTCCAAAAAAATCTACAAAAGGAAAAAATATTCCCCACTTTTTTCCCAAGAAAGGGCTTTGATACATAATATTTTGATCCTTAACCAATAAATTTAATCACAAACAAGATAGAACCATTTAATTTATGAAATAACCAAAATACACTCACAACATAAAACCAAAAGAATATGGAAAGAGCCCTAGAGGTAGGATAACACCATTGGTTATTCCTTGTGGAAGGAATCACTCCACAATCTATGCTTGCGACAACTATTACAGCCAACATACTTCACAAGACATCTCACTACATTGGTTCTACTTCTTTATATAATTTATATCAAACCTCCTAACTACTTTCTAAATAAGGAACAATTTAGTAGGCAGACCTTCAAATAATTCCCCTTACAATTGTTACTTCTCATACTATATTTGTTTCACAAGATTTAATACATAACATTATCCCCTTTGGAGGTACCCCATATTATTCTCCCTAGCTACATTACAACTAGGGTCTACAATATATACCTAAAAGAACAAAGCCATAAATTCCAAATTGGGTGTCGTGTCTTTCAGATAAAGACAAACATCAAAAATCCTTGAAAATTCTATGAATTGTATTCCAACCTCGACTCAAAAAGAAGAAATCTCCTTTGTGAAATCTACCTACACAATTATTTACTTCAACAGAGGTTAAGATGGTAACGAAACCCCTATTTTGGGGAGGTGCAACTCAGAGCATTTATATCTTGCCTGTAGAATGAAACCACTGGGTTCATCACTGTAGAACATTACAAGATCGAGGAGGTGAAAGTAGAGTTGAAGGTGAGAGGATAATGTGCCAGACCAAGTGAGTTTTGGAACAATTATGTACAATTTATGGTGGATCCAGTTTCATTCAAAATAATAGAGAGAAGGAAATCATAGGTCACTGTATTTTGTTGCAAGCTCATCGCTACCTTCGAAACTAAAGTACCGAGGAGTGTAAACTTGAGGTGGAAATAACTAACACATGACCTATAACAAAGATAGGAATTCTCATTTATAGGGATTAAGACAACTCTCTACAAGTCTAATTTGTATATTGATGTACTCAATAGGGTCACCTCCAATTGGATTGGAATGAAGTTCATGTTTTCGCTCATATTATAACCCACTGTATTTCAGGAATTAAGATAAAAAGTTGAAATTTTGAAAAGGCAATATGGAAGGGGATTGTCAAGTTTTTGGTAACCATCCATAGGAAGATCAAACTTATCCCATGGCCTATGATATTAAATATGAATGCTTCATAGCACAAAAGACAACAAAAACATATATAACTTAGCAGGGACAAATAGGACTATTCTCAATGGGAATGAGTAGCATTTCATAGTTCTTCTTGGGCTTAGAAACAATAGCAAAAGGGGGACAACAACAAAAGAATAAACCTAAGGAAGGATATAAGGAGGAAAAGAAGCTGATAAAAGCACGAGTCTGTGATAGTAAATATCTACATGGCTTATTCCTTGGTAGCCTTGCCTTCCATTTCTTTTATTCTTCTTTTATTCTTTTTCTTTTTGAACGAGGAAATGCAAATCTATAAGTTGGGGGGTACGATGGCCTCCTAAATTGGTGCATATTTTTCATCATGTAGCCATTTACCTCTCCAAAATCTTGAGTTGTGTCCATTATTGAGCTTGATAATTACTAAACCGAACCAATTTTGTACCCATTGATAATTTGTTGTTTAATTACTTACAATGGTTAATTTTGGTGGTGCTTTATGAGTTGTTATATAAATATTCTTGAGTTTTCCTTCATGTCAATGAGTAGGGGATAATTATTTGTTTGCTTATGTTTTTTTTAGTTTTTTTTTGTATTTTTTTATTATCATTATCACTATTGAAAGCTTGCTTTAATTGTTTTCATTGGCATTTGGTACCCATCACTAACACTTGTCCCAGTCACATCAAATAGAAAGGTCATGTTGGCAACAACATCCTTCTATACCACACCCTATATGCACTAATCAATTTTAAAAGGATACGACACTACAACTAGAAGAAAAATATGGTAGGTAGGTTTGACTTACCGCTATGGCCCTATATATTAAAAAAGAAGAGCTACTAAAGCACACATTTCATAACTATCTAGCCAAAGAAGACGGGTAATGTTAGCACACTCCACAATGACCCATTAAAGTTGTCAACCAAGAGGAAGAGTGGCTCTAACAACTCTCCAACATGCCAACTAATCCAAAACCAAATAAGTATCTTGCACATTAAAACTTGTTTCTTCAACAAGTCCTCATAATTGTTGAAGAGGAAGTTGACAATTATAGGGGTAAGAGTATTAGCATAGAGCTTGGATTTTCATAGAATCCAAAGCCTATTTAAGATAAACATGTTCATTTGCAACTTGATTTAGGGAAGACAATGGTATATATCATATCCACATCAATAGAAACACCCATCCCAATCAATAATGTCAATAGCGAATGAATCTAACTCTCAAGGACATTGTTAAAATAGAAATGAAGAAAATGGTAGATGTTTATTTCATTTACCATGTTTTAGATAGCCAATGGGTATCCATGACGATGATAGTCCCATAGAAGGGAGGTAAATGGTGAGTGTGTGTGTGGACTACTAGGAGCTCAATCAAGCATCCCAAAATGACCACTTTCCTTTGGCATTCATCGATAAAGTAATTGATACATCATTTGGGATTAATTAATTTTCCTTTTTTTATGGTTTCAATGGGTATAACCAAATATAGATTTCCATTAGAAACCAAAATAAAACCACCTTTACATGTCCATGGTTTTCCTCTAGGTCCTTGGGTTTTGTTTCATGTAATACCCCTTCCACATTTTAAAGAGTTGTTCTCGACATCTTCTCAAACCTAGTATATGATTGTGTAGACATATACATAAACTATTTCACAATTTATCAACACACTCATGAGAAAGCCTTGAACAACTTCTAATAAGTGTTAAAAATATACAAGTAAACAAATTTGTCCCTTATCCATGACATCACATTTCAACTGTAGGCATCAAGGTTGGTTGTGCCAAAATCTTAGCCATCCAACACATTTCCACTCCTACAAAACAGTGTGATGTCTAGATTTTTCTTGGATATACTGGTTATTTTAGAAGGTCTATCCTTGATTTAAAAAAGATAGTTACCCCAATGTATGTCCTCCTCACATTTTTTGAAAATTCTTATAGATTACATAATGCCAATTAGACTTTGATACTTTGAAAAAAATTCTTAGCTCTTTATTAAAGGAACCAACTAGAACCTTCCTTTTCACATCCAGACCAATGCTTCAAATAAATCCTTATGTGTTGTTTTCAGATAACATGAGGCTATTGAAAGTGATGTTTTATATTTCATCAACTAAAAGATCACTAGAGTAGAAGTAAATTATACTGTAATTGAAAAGGAGTTTCTTGTTGCAATATATGCTATTAACAAATCCTAGCATTACATAACATGATACCCAATCTTTGTTCACCTGTACCATGCTACAATTAGATATCTCATGAACAAGTCTATTATTAGCGAAAAATGAGTTAAATGGTTTCTTTTGTTGAAAGAGTCTGATCTCATTGTACTTGCTACACCTAGGAAAGAAAATGTTGTTGTGAATTTATTGTCTCACTTGGAGAACAACCTAGAACAAGACTTGGTGGATGACACTTTTCTCGTTGAACACTTGTTTGTGGGGACTTTACAAACCCAATGGTTTCCTAGCATTACGAAGTATCTTTTTTCTATAAATTTTCTGCAACATTTATCCCATATAAAATGTCAAGGAATCATAAGGAAAATTGCTCCATACAATGGGATTTAGGGATATCTTTTCAAAATGGAACCTAACCATGTGCTCTATCACTATGTATGAGAATATGATATCTATGATGTGATTTTTGCATGTCACGATGAGCCTAATGGAGGATACTTTGTAGACAAAAGAATAGATCTTAAAATATTATAGGCAGGGTAACATTGGCCAACCCTCCACAAGGATATCATATAATATATCAGCTAGGTGTGATGAATGCTAAAGAATGGACAAACCCACATAGGATAATGAAATGCCTATGTAACCATAGTTTTCATTATAATTATTTGACAAATGAGGTTTATATATTGTTGTCCCAATAGATCCTCCATCAAATCGCAAGTATTATATCCCTTGTTGTATATAATACCTTATTGAATGGGTAGAAGTCAAAGCATTCAACAAATTTAGGGAAGGGAAAGTTGCTAATTTCTTATATGGAAACATCTTCACTAGATTTAGTTTCTTAGGAGAAATTGTAATACACCAAGGCCTATAATTTACATCGCGGCTAATTGAAGAATTGGGTTAACAACACAACAACAAGCATAAGAAGTCTACTCCTTATGACCCATAAACAAATAGACAATTTAAAAGATACTAATAGAGAGCCAAAAAAAGATCTTGACCAAGACATTTTAGATCAACATGAAGGATTGGGAAAATAGTTTGGTATAAGTACCTTGGGCATAAAATACAAGGTGGAAGAAGTAATTGGTTTCACACCTTATGATCCAATGTATGGAAAATATGTCTTGTTTCCAATTGATTTGAAATAAATCTCTTAAAAGAACATTGGAACAAGGACTTCATCTTTTGTAGTAGAGAGAGAAAAAAATTCATCAATGCAATGGTTCAGAAATAATTCTATAAGAAACTTTTTTCACTTAGAAATGGTCCATTGACAATTAATTCAATGGCATGATAAATTTATCAAAATCAAGCAATTTCAAATTGGATACTATGCACTTATTTATGACTCCAAATTAAAGGACTTTAAGGGGAAGCTTAAAACTAGGTGTCTTGGTCCATATGTAATTCATTAACTATTTGGCAATGGCTCTTATATATCAGTAACAATTCATCAAAGGATGACACAACTCCTTGTTAACAAGCACACATTGACAATGTGAAAAGGCCATTAACAAAGGAGGAGTTCATTCAACTCCATAGCGAAAAAAAAAACAAAAAAACCCTTGAACATGATTAAGGGGACCCTACCCTCGATCATTTCTAGCTAAAATAGAAAAAAGAATTGGTTTCCAAGTTTTCCTTTTTCCTTTATTTTTTTTAACTAAAATGGGTTTTTTTGTATTAAAATTTTGATTGGCCAAAGCCATCAACCAATTTACAAGTATGTCAATGATTACATTTCCTTCATTCCAAATCTACTCAATTTCTAGGATAATACAAATGGCAGCTCCAAACTTATGGAATTTGATGCTTCAAGCTAGGTCCTTCATTTAGACTTAGCATTCCTGTAGGAAGTTGGCGTCCACGATTAGCTTTAGAATCAACCTTCTTATTAAATTCTCGAAGTATATGAAAAAAGGAAACAAAGTCAAATTCAGTCAAAATGAATTGAATCCTTTGCATAGTCCCATTTAAGGAAAAATTACTGAAATGTTTATCAGTATTTAGAACTTTAATTACAATTTATGAATTTCCAAATATTTGCATATCTTTATGTCTGGCTTCCTTCGCTAGCTGACAGGATTTTAAAAGAGCAAGAATTTTTGCTTGATTATTCGTGCTTTGTCATATGCCCCAACTAAAACTATTTTCTAACATTCCTCCAGGATAATACAACAAACCCCCTACTCCGGCAAACCCCGTATTTCCTTTGGATGCTCCATCAAAAAAAACATAAACTTTATTTTGACTTTGCCACCATTCTAAAAATTCCTTTTCCGATAGTCTAATTTGCTATTTTGGTTTTATAAACTGCTTACCAAAATTATTCTGTGGTTTTGTCTGCTGCAAAGAACCAATCCATTGATATTCAACTGTTGAGGGGTCAAATTTAATTTGATTTCCCACTGCTTTCAGTAGCATAGCCTTTGATTTTGTTGCTACAATTTATGGCTTTGTTAATTTGTTATTAAAAATTAAATCATTTCTTGCAAGCCAAATTTTCCACCAAATTAATTTTGGAATAGCTTGCCAAATTTTACTCCATCCAGGACTGATTGAACCGTTTCTTGGATATTTGGACTTCCAAATTAAAAACAAATTTACAGTTTCAATATTCCCATGGGCAGACACTAGTAAACCTTTAAGGATCAACACCCATGCCTACTGAGAGAAGATGCAATCAATGAGCAAATGATCTAAAGTCTCTGCAACATGATGACAGAAACAACATCGAAATGGGCCGTAGAAACCTCTCTTTTCCAAGTTTTTACCAGTCAATGGCTTCCTAAGCATTACCATCCACGTGAAAAAGTTGACCTTAGGCACATGTGGAGAGTTACAAACATATTTCCATAAATGAACTGGGTGTGTTGTAGGAAGAATGTTTTGAGCTGAGTGCGATAATGGCAGTTTGCTTTAGAGAGCAGAGTAGCCTTGCGATGCAGAGTATTTACCCAGTTTGCCCCATCCCCAGTGGTCTTTGGTTGAGTGATGAATTGGAGTTTTTCCTATCAGCTCTGTCAACAAGAAATTTCTTTGAGGAATAAGCCAATCCGACAGATCAAAATTCCAATCAACCCAGTTTCCTTTGCTGTCCCATTTTGAATTATCGACTAATCGTAATAACCCTTTATTAACAAGCCAAAGCTTGATCTCCGTGAGAGAGGAATTATTTGATAATGGAGCATGTCCTTGTATACTGTCTTCCCACAAAATAATTTTCATTCCATTTCCAAGAATGCGATATAAATGCTGTTGGAAGAATTCTAGTCCTCTTCAGCATAAATTCCAAATTAAATATCCTTTGGGAATGTTTACTGCTTGAAGGTTTCTCAAAGTTCCTCCCAAGAGATATTTTTTTCATAATACTTGAATAATCGGATGTTTACGGTCGGAGAAAAGTTGCCACAAAATTTTTCCTCCCATAACAAGATTTGTCAAACCCTAATCTCTGATTTGTAGGCCACCTTCTAACACCGGTTTTTTTACTATGTCCTAATTAACTAAATGCAGTCTATTCTGATTTCCTTTGCCACCATTCGAGAGGAAATCTTGAATAAGTTTGGAAATCTGATCCATAGTTGCTTTTGGAGATAGGAGAAGAGAAGATTGATAAATTAGAAGAGCTTCCATAATTGACTTGATCATTATAAGCTTTCCTGCCTTCATGAGCCAATGTCCACCCCAAGAAGCATTTTTTGCTTTTATCTTACTAATTATTTCCAGCCAAAGAGAAGGTTTGTTTTGTATTAAGGTTAAAGTAAGACCCGTATAATTGGTCTAATCCCAAATGTCATAGCCAGAAAATTCTAAAAGGTTTGCTATATTCGAGATAGTTGAATTATCAGTATTCCAACCATACACTGCACTTTTTCTATTGTTAATCAAAGCGTCTGGAATGAGACAAAAGTTTTGTAGAATTACTTTAGAATCTCTTGCCATTATGAGTGAAGCCCCTCCCAAAAAGAGAGAATCATCCACAAATAGAGCATGGTTGATAGAGTCTACCCCTCTTGCAGACTTCATGCCCAAAATAATACCTGCTTCTTTTTCTATGGATAATTTTCTGCACATAGATTCAACCATTAGAATATACAGGGATGGTGAGAGTGGGCAGCCATGCCGAAGACCCCTAGTTGCTTGGAAAAAAAAATTCGGTCTTCCATTTATTAAAGGGGCTATCCAAGGATTATTTGTACAAGATTTTATCAAATTTACAAATGCTGAGCTAAACCCAAAAGAGCGAAGAACTTTATAAAGAAAGGACAACCTTACCCTGTTAAAAGCATTTTCCATATCAAGTTTGATTAGCATGCCTTTCTCCTGTCTTTCAAAGCTAGATTGCATGGCTTCCTGGACTTGGATCACATTATCTAAGATGTGTCTCCCTTTAACAAACCCACCTTGAAGTGGGGAGATAATCTTTCCTAGCAAAGGCTTGATCCGATTAGCTAAGAGTTTAGAAAGGATTTTATAAGAAGCATTGCAAAGAGATATCAACCGAAATCTTTCAAAAGTTGTCAGATTAACTTCTTTAGGGGTTAATGCAAGGAAAGTGGAATTAGTGCATCCTCCAAGTTTAGCTTTTAATTGAAAGGATTTGATCATCCTCAGGAGATCTTTCTTGATTACTGTCCAACACACTCTATAAAATTGAAAAGAGAATCCATCTCGTTCAGGGGCTTTATCCGGATCCATTGACCAAATAACATCAGTGATCTCCTCTTTCGTAAATGGCTCCAGGAGTTCTCCATTTGTCTCCTTACTGACCAGAGAGGGGATACTGGATAAAAAATTTGAGTTCAAATCATTCTCTTTTAATTCAGTTTCACTAAAATATTGAGATTGGCCTTTAAAATATTGTCCATCTAAGGAAGAAATTTTCGAGATATGGTTGTGAGAGAACTGCATGTGAAAGAAGGAAGTATTTCTATATCCTGCTTGTAACCAGATGATGCAAGATTTCAACCTCCAGTATTCTTTTTCCTTTCTAAATGCACGAAAAGCATTGAAATGAGCTTGTTGTTCTTTTTCCAGTTTAGTTGGGGTTATTCCCGTTTCATCCATTTCCAATTGGATTTCCTCTAAAAAATTTAATGCCTCTTTTCTGTCACTGGATGGATATTTCACAGTTTGTTTAACCCATTCCTTAAGACCAAGTTTAGTGAATTTTAATTTTTATTCCCATACAATATTTGGTGATCCTGTTACTAGTCGATACCAAGACTGTGTGATTGTTTTCATAAAACCTCCATGATCTACCCAGAGTGGGATGAACCTGAAAGGAATGGGCCAAACATCTTCTTCATATTCAAACTATAGCAGAATAGGTTTATGATCTGAAGCTAATTTCAAAAGAATGCTAGAAGATTTTTTTTTCCAAAAAGGAGCTATGAACCAAGAAGTGATCCAATCTTGCTGAAACATTGGTTGCTCATACTCTGTTATTGGTCCATGTGAATCTGCCTTTCTTTGGCTTAAAGTCAATTAAATCTCAAAATTGGATAAATTTTTTTTACTGTTTTTAACATTGGGTCCCTCCCATAGACTCCTCTATTTTTATCCTTTGGATCTAGCATGATGTTGAGATTGCCAGCCACAATCATATTTGATCCCATATTTGCATCAACATACTCTGCAAGAGACTTCCAACAATGTTTTTTCTCTTGAAAATTAACAGGAACGTACAAATTAAAAATGGACAGAGAAGTCTTACTTGCTAGGTGTCAGATTTCAGTAAATATACAATGTTGAGTTTTAAAGGAGTTTTCCAAAGAAAGTGAATCCTCTGCCCACAATGTTGCAAGTCCACTAGATGAACACCTTGCACTCACTGCGATCCCTGCGTTCTTCTTCTAATTCATTTTACTTAATGAGAGGAGAGTTTCCTCATAAACCTTTGTCTCTTGGAGCAAAAGGACATTCGATGAAGCCATTTTTATGAGATCTTTCACAGCTTCATCTTTCGAAGGATTTCCTAGCCCCCTGCAATTCCAAGAGACAATGTTCATTACTTAAATATGACAGAAGGTTGAGGGAATCCCTTTATAGGTCTATCCCGAGTATTCTTGCCAATAGACATCTCTATAGTGGCTTGAGTGCCCTGCATCTTCAAGCGTTCAAATTATTCCTCTTGAACCTTCTTGAGAGATTTTCTCCCTTTTTTAGAGTACCTCTATAAAGATTCTTCTTATGAATCGGAATTATCCATGGGTTTCTTTTTTGCCATTTTTGCATATGTAGGGGAGGAGCCATCAGTAGGCAAACCAAGATCCTGAGCAACTGGAATTTCTTCCCTTATCAGTCCTTGAGGTTATTGGGATTCCCCCTCCTTAAGTATTAAATCCTATTCTTCGGGATTGCTCAACATTGAAAATTTGTTTTGAGATATGATTTCCTTCATAGCTGTCTCAGTTTCATTCTACTTCTATCCGGTGGGATTGTTGCCCAACCCCATTTCTACTCTTTTTCCTTTTCATTTATTGACCTACTTTTCTATATTGGTTTTTTGTGCTTTAGTCCATTGTTCTCCCTTCTTTTTGTTAGCTTCCTCTTCTGCTTTCTTCTTACATGTTTTGGCAAAATGACCATATCGATGACAATACCTGCATTTGAATGGAAATTACTCATAATCGAGCTCTTGCACATGTGACTAGTCTACTACTATCAACTGAATTGCTTCAGAAAGACCTACCTCTAGATCTACCTCTACACATATTCTAGCATAAGAGTATTGGTCTCTTCTTTTAGCGATGTCTATGTACTTCCCCAATTTGTTTCCTATGGCTTCTAATGACTCCGGGTTCCAGCAATGAAGAGGAAGATGTGGAAGTCTGACCCAAACAAGAACTGTTGAGGGAACATCTTGACACAGATCAAAATCTGGTGTCCACTTATTCAGGTACAACCCTTGAGGGCCTATGAAGTATGGACCATTACGGAAAATTAGATCTCTATCTTTTAGGTTTTCAAACAAGAATACATAATATCCCTTACCTACGAGATGACTACGAATGCCTGCCGATATAAGGGGCTTCCAATTCCTCTTAAACCATCCATCGATTTCCTTGGGGGATGGCCAGAGACCTATAAACTGCCCAATAAGGCCCCGATCTGCAATGTTCATAGATGTTTGGCAAGGGTGTTATGTAGGTAAATCCATCGAAGGTATATTGTCTAATTTCTTGACAAACTTCTATTGATTCAGACTAAGTTTCATCTTGCTTCTTGCTTCCACCAATCTCCTGAAAGTATCAAGCTCAGGGGGAGGGGAAGGATCCCCTCCTACTGCTATAACTCTCATATTTCTCACTAAAACTCAGTATCTTGAAATACACACCCACTCTCAATCGAAGCCGAACCTGGGTAAATCTCTGCAAGAAGCTCTACAACTCCTGTTCAAGAACCAAATCTACCTTCAAATAGGAAAAATCCTTCCTTGCTGACCAATACTCCTCCAAAAAACCTACAACAACCAGCTCACGCTCTCCTTCAAAGACAAAAAACCTGCAAAAAATTCAAAAAAGCACAAACGCTTCGTTTCTTGGAGCTCATTTCCAGGTGCTAGGACAATTTTGATACAACTTTGGTTTTGTCAAAGTTTTCCTTTTTCTCACAATGCCCTTCCAAGTTCATTTAAAGAATTTTATATATGATGATGATGACGATGATGGTTAATGTCCACTGAGACCAACCTTGGTCGATGAGACCTTAAGAGTAAAGAAAGGAATTATTTGGTTTGCTGTAAAATTTTCTTTCGATGCTTAAAAATATTAGAAAGAAGTGTCCTAGGTAACCATAGTGTTGACATGTTAGAAGGTTAGGGAGGTATGTATTGTAGCAAAGATTATGAAAATGCTATCTAATGTTGGTATATGTAGGGTGCTCCAAGAGAAAGTGACTTTCATCCTCGACGCTCATAGTCTCACAGAGATGACAAATACTTTCCACCCATGGTGTTTTAGTAATTGCTTAGCACCCTATTTCAATGTGAGGCTCACATGAGTTCATCCTTATCTTGGATATATTATTTTTCTTATTTGAACTAGGTAAAATCAAGATATACTTTTGATTTTCTAGATTAGGGTTAATGGCCTCCTTATAGTATCTTAATTTTGTTCTACCTACGGTCTTTCTCATCCCACATTATCTCTTTAAAATTAGAATTAATAATGTGTAACAATGTTTTTAATGTTATTTATATTTTGCAAAGTGACATTTTTCATCAATCCCCCAATGGTGTAACCAAGCCATGGTGTCTTTATACCAACATCGCTTGAACTATAGGTGGTTTTGACTGGATTTTAAAGCAATTTTAGGAAGTATTTGATCTCCCGTGTTATTTATCATGTATTTGTACATTAGGTACCTAGTCATAGTGGCGATCTTGATGGGGGAAAAGCCCACTTCTAATGGGAGGATAAGATATGGCGTATTACTTTTAATTTTGAGGTTATATGTTATAAAATGCTTTTGGATTTGTTCTATCTTCTCCAGGATTATCTGGATATGTTGCAACCCCAAACGTCACAATTGTACAAGATAACGAGAGTGACTATGATTTCAATACAAAACTTATTTTTATCCCATGTCACAAGGTTTATCAATTTACAATTGCTTTCAAAACCAAAATAATCTTTCCACCCTCTATTATTCATTTCCTCAATGCTATAGTTTTAGTTGAGCTTGTGATGAATATTAATACTTAGATATTTGTATGAAGACACTTCCTCCAAGTTGTATTTGTCATATAAAAAATTAGCATAAGTGAGCTTCTTGGACTTGATAATCATAACTTTTATTTTGTTGGCGTTAATAGCCATAGCCATATTAAAGCATAAATCCTTGATAATTCTTAATTGCTTGTTAAGATCAAAGGGATACCTTTCCATAAGAACAATATCATCAACATAAAGAAGAAGGATGACGACTGTTCCAATAAGGTCATGCCAACACAACTTATTTCATCCAAGCAAAGTTCTAGTTTATTGATGTATACGCCGAAAAGGGTAGGGGAGAGGGGGCAACCTTGCTTAACTCCAATATTACAATTAATATCTTGTAGCCACCCATCAATGCTCTGTAACTTGGCAATTCCAATCTCGTACAACCTTACTGTGACAACTCTCAACTCAAAAGGAACGTTTATCTCTTCTAATATATTCCACATGTTAATGCCCTTGCATGATTTGCCATAAGAATTGCACGCACACACACACACACACATAACTATGATGTTAAAATGTTGTAATGGAATTATGAGATAAAATTCTTATGAGGAAATCCTACAAGGGTATTGTGAGACAAAGGAAACATTGAAAGCGACTTATTAACAAATCTCCTTTACTAAATAAATTCCTATAGTGAAACCTCCACAAAGGTGTTGCAGGACAATGAGAACTCAATTTTTTTTAAGTGAGTATTAGAAAAACAAAACCGTAGAGCAATAACAATAAGCAAGACGCACATATTAAACACATTACAATAGAGACACCAATATAACGTGGTTCACCCAAGATGGGATACATCCACATAGAAATTGCCAATCCTTTTATTATTATACCATCCAGTAAAATGAAGGGATACAACCTACAACACCCCCGTTGCACTTCTTCTTCACTCTCTCATAGTCTCTGTTACATACTCACATAGATCGTTTTACAATGTTACAATACAATACACTGTCGTATTACAATGCTTTCCTTTTATAGGGGGGAAATAGCACGGGTCACCCAATACCACGGGCCCGTAAATTATTGGCCAATAAAACATCCCAAAAATTTATTTCAGGGGCACTGCCCTCAAACCCCTGCCAGGGTCCCATTTCCTCCCGGACCCCCTAGCCAGGGGGGACGGTTCCCCCCGCACCCCCTTGCTAGGACGAGTGTATAGTAAAATTGGGGTACAAACAAGATTGAACAATAACATCTCTGAATTCGAAAGATCAGGCTACACAACCAACAATATCCCACTTGGAGACTGATGACAACAAATCCACCATTGTTGCACTTGTTGGACTATGCTTTGAACCTTGGACTTAGCAAAATTATCGTCTTCACCTTCATGACTTAAGGCCAACAAAAATCGAGCAATAAATCAATTTCTCTTTGGTTGCTACCTTTGTCAACATGTCTGCAGGATTCTGGCTAGTATGTATCTGTTCCAAGTTCAACTGTTCATCTTTCAGAACAGATTGTATGAAATGGTACTTGAGTTGTATATGTTTAGTCTTTGAATGGAAGGATAATTTCTTTACAATATGAATGGCACTCTGTATGTCACTGTAAAACCTACTATTCTCCTGCTTCTTACCTAACTCCTCCATGAACCTCTACAACCAAATCACCTCCTTCCTAGTCTTTGTAGCAACAACATACTATGCTTCCATTGTTGAAAGTGCAACAACATTTTTTAGTTTTGAAATCCAACTTGTTGTTGTTCCACCTACAGTAAAAGCATACCCTATGGTGCTCCTCCTGCTATCTTTATCACATGCCATATTTGCGTCAACACATCCCTGTAGAACAATGTATGAACCTCCAAAACATAATGCATATGAAGTTGTACCTCTCAAATTCCTCATAATCCATTGTATTGCCTTTCAATGCTCTTTACCTGGATTGCTCATATACACGCTCACAACTCCCACTACATGTGAAATATTTGGTCTTGTCCACACAATGGTATGCATCAAGTTGACAACTGTTGATGAATAGGGAACCTTGGACATGTATTCTATATCTTCCTTTGTCTTGGGACACATCTCCTTACTTAGTTTGAAATAGATTGACAAAGGTGTACTAACTGGTTTTTCATTCTACATTCTAAACCTCTCCAACACCTTCTCTATGTACTTAACCTGAGACATTGTCAATTTGCATTGTTTTCTATCTTTTATTATTCTCATACCAAGGATTTGCTTTGCAGCACCCAAATCCTTCATCACAAAGGATTTATCTAGTTTCCTTTTGGGCACATTTATATTCTACATGTTAGATCCTACAACAATCATGTCATCCACAGACAATAATAAGACAGTATACCTTCCATTATGTAGCCTCTTAAATTAAACCAAGTGGTCAAAATGACATCTACTATAACCCTATTTTGTCATAAACTTATCAAATTTCAATTACCATTGTCTTGGAGCTTGCTTCGGGCCATACAAGCTCTTCTTCAACCTGGAAACCAAATTATCCTTCCATTTGACCTCATATCTTTGTGGTTGTTGCATATACATATATTCCTCCAAATCCCCATGGAGAAAAGTTTTTTTTTTGTATCTAACTGTTTAAGGTGCAAATCTTCTACCACCACTGGACTTAAAATAGTCCTAATTGAATTCAGTTTAATAGTAGGAGAAAATATTTCATCAAAATCTATACCTTTCCTTTGTGCAAACCCATTTAGAAGAAGTATAGCCTTGTAGCGGCTTCTTGTCTCCTTCTTATTCCTTAAACTTGTAAACCCATTTATTTTGCAATGCTATTTAACTTGCAGGAAACTCAACCAAATCCCAATTCTTGTTTCTTGACAATGAATCCATCTCCTCATTCATGCCTTGCTCCCACTTATTTTTTGTTTGCACCTACATTGTCTCTTCATAACATTCTGGTTCACCAGAATCAGTCATCAATAAATAATATAGTGAATGAGAGAATCCTTTAGGGGTATACATAAACTGGTATATCTTCTTACACTTGCAGAAGTTTGAGGTACCTGATGTTGTTCTTGATTTCCTGGTACCTTTGGAACTTCATTTTCTTTGATTTCATCAAGCACTATGTACTCTATGTTTTCATTTTCCTCTTTCTTTCCTTGCAACTGAGCTTTATACATGACCTTTTCATTGAATACCGCATCTCTACTCCTAATTATTTTGTGCTTTTCATAATCCCATAAGCAATAACCAAAATCATCGACCCTGTATCCAATAAAGGTGCATTTATTGGATTTGTTATATTTTCTTTATCAATATGGACAAATGCTTCACAACCAAAAGTTCTCAGAAATGAGTAGTTTAGCACGATGACCAAATGTTGGCTTGTAAACCACCGACTAGAGTCTATGCTCTATACTTGAAGGAGCAATAGCATAAATTTCAAATTTAGTGTTCCATCTCTCAGATGAAAACATATTTCCAAAATCCTTGGAAATTCTATGAATTATATTTCAATCTCAACCCATAAAGAAGAAATCTCCTTTGTGAACTCTGCATGTACAATTATGTTCTTCAACATAGGTTAATAAACTCACCAAACACATATGGCAGGAACATGAATCTTAGGGAATTTGTGTCCTAACTGCATCTTGAAACTATTAGGTTCATGCTACATAACATTACAAGGATGAGGATATGAAAGTAGAGTTGAAGTGAGAGGAGAAGGTGCTAAACCAAGTGAAGTTTGGAAGAATCATGTGCAACTAATAGTGGATCTAGTTGCCTTGTTGATGTTGAAGAGAAGGTAATTGAATGTCACCACATTTTGTAGAAAACTCATCATCACATTCAAAACCAAAGTGTCGAGGAGTGCAGACATGAGATCGAAAGAGCTAATGGAAGAGATACAATAAAGAGAGCCACACTCATTACTAGGGTTCAAGATGATTCTCTATAAAAGTTGGTTTATATAATAAGGGCCTTAGGAGGATCACATCTAGTTGGATTGGATTGAAATTAAGTTTTCCCTCCAATTGCACCCCATTCCATTTTTTAGGCATTAAGAGAACCTAACATTGAGGCTGGAAAGGTAAGATGGAAGGGAACTGTAAAGTTGTTGGTGCCCAAGTTTTGGATCAGTTGGAAGCAGCTACGCGCAAAGAGAATACATTTAGAAGTAGCTACACACATGAAATTCAGTTAGATATCGTGCACCACCAATAATTTTTGCACTTTTGAACTTAAGCCTATATAAAGGCATATTCAATAAAGGGTTGGGTGGCTCTTCTGAAATATTGTAAACTAGCTCAGTTATTTTTTGTTATGTTTAAACGCTTTTGTAACGATCTAGTTGGGTTTTGCAATGATATATTATTGTTATGCTATGAGTTCTAATCTCTATTATGCTATGATGTTTTGGTTACAATAGTTGTATTGATGAAATACCATTAAGCTTTTGAGATGAATCTGTAAACCATGGGTTGTACCTAGTTCTTGAAGATGAATATAATATAGTTGTTGTCTCAAATTTTCCTTATGCGGTTTCTTGATGATTGAATGTATGTTGAATGTTCAATATCCTAGAAGATAAATGATAGCTTGTTAATAACTAAAATGTATGGTAAGTGAAGGAATGAATGCATTAATGGCTAGAAAGAACCAATTATCTCCTGCACATCCCTATAATTGGTATTTGTAATTTCCTGTGCGGAGCTCAAGTAAGACCTTATCCTGCTTGTAGCATATTGAAAATGTTGGTGCCTATAGGGTTTTTTTGGTGATGCAAGTTGAACCTTGGGTCTGACATACCACCAAACAACAAAATGGTTCCATTGCCATGACCTAGTGAGAATGTGAAGGGAGGATGAAGAAATGAGATGGAATCCCACTAAAGAAGAGATAGAAGAATGGTTGGAATGTAAGGAGGATGATTTTGTGTGAAAACAGACTAGAGGACTCTAGATTGCACCCTAGAGTTGGAACAACATGTGTCTTTATTCGATTTTGCATGAATTGTTCTTTTGTGGGCTTCTTGTTTTGTTATATGAGAGGACAAAGAGGTAATATGAGATTGATCGCATTCGTAAAGAACATTGGCCAATAGTATGGACTGAGGAGAAGATAGAAGAGTTGAGAAAAATAAATAACAAATGGCTTAGAGATATTGATTTATGGTTATTACGCATGAAAGAAGGGTATATTGTAGAATTTGTTATAGGATGTGGTGAATCGTATAGTAGCCTAGAAGCAAGATTTGAAGAGGGACCAAGAAAGAGATTATTGACGTAGATTCCATTGTGGGTAGAGATGTTGTTTATTAAGAATGGTATAATGACAATGAACCCCAATAGCATTGCATCGTGAACCCTGCACTATGGGGGTGGGGTATGAAGCAGTAGGAGAATAGGTAAGCACACAGATGGATATACAGGATCAACAACTCCCGAGGGAGATAGAAGAGACATCAGTAAGAGTTGAGATAAAGTAGGTAGTCATAAGAAATAAGAGAGAAAAGCAACCGATAGGAAAAGATACCGTGGATCAAAGAGGAAAGAAGAACGCTAGAGATGGGACTGCATGATGAGAGTGTGCATTAGGGTCCTCTATGATACAAGGGTGCGTAGAGCTTGGGAAACAATAATGATCAAAAGATCAGAGACCCCCGAAGAGGTGTGTAAATAAAGAAAGAGAGATTTATGATGAGAATAGTAGTATCACCCCCTTGAGGCAGAGAGAAGGAAAAAAACTTAAAGGGCGCAGAAGAAGAGGAAGTACAAAATAATGAAGGCACTTGTATAATTGAAGAAGAGGTTGAATAGTGAGATTTGAGCTCTCTTGGATTCAGTATTATCAAAAGAAACACATCAAGAAAGATCCCACGCTTCATCCCAACCCCATAGTGCCCTTTATCTAATCAATAAGACCATTTATTACTTGAGTTTGTGTGTGATGCAAGTCCCGAAGCAGATGTAAAAGAAGAAGCAGAAGTTAGAGGGATAGAAGCCACTTCTACCAATGAGACTAATCCAAATACATAGAGTTCGAGAAGTGGCAATAATCCACCAGTTGCAAACAAAAGGAGAAATTCACTTGTACCTATAAGAATGTTGACTACATTAGATTCTAAACTAATATTTCATATCTTTCATGGAACAAGTAAAGATGATGTATAAAAACATTAGTTCGCCTCCGAGGTAATATGGTATGTGAAGAACGTCAAAGATGAGGCTGCCAAGATTGCGCGACCGAAGACCATGTTTAGAGACAGGCCTTTTGACATGATACATGAAGTATAGGAGCATTATCCCCATAGGGAAAAATAGACCATTGGCAACTATCAAAGCAAATTTTGCAAAGGAGTTTCAAAAGCCAAAGTTTGAGTCATAGTGCGTTACTCATGCCAGGGAAATTAAGCAGAGAGTTGGTGAGTATCTCTAGGACTATCACCAGTGATTCAATATTTTGTTAGAACGGTTGAGTTTTTAGATCCAAGATGTGCAACAACATGAATGGTTCATTACAGGATTGTTGCCACATATCATAGTTCTGCTCACATAGTAGAAGGTGGTTACTTAGACAGAGGCTCTGTACATCACAATAAGGTTGGAAGACACTTATGGGGGGGAGGTGTCACTATGAATGGATTCTATTTAGACACAACTTGTTGCGTTGACCATGCAA
This sequence comes from Pseudotsuga menziesii, assembly GCA_001517045.1. Taxonomy (NCBI): domain Eukaryota; kingdom Viridiplantae; phylum Streptophyta; class Pinopsida; order Pinales; family Pinaceae; genus Pseudotsuga; species Pseudotsuga menziesii. The sequence goes on from LPNX010745959.1 coordinate 832,320, forward strand.
TTACAACAGTTGTCTACTGGAAAGGCAATAAGAAAAAATGTGTGGTGTAGCTTTTGTATAATAGAATGCCATCACAAAAATGAATGCCCAATGTTGAACAACCACATGGGTACCGACACACCTAGTCCTTTTCCTATCGCACCCTAAACTGAGTGGTGTGATATTTGTCGAATCTAGGGCCACGCATGTCCCACTTGCCCAACAATGCATAAATACCAAATCCCTATGCATGTACCTTTTTGTAAAGTCTGAAAATTGACTAAGGATAATACAAAAAATGCCTATTGGGTGCAAGGAATAGAAGAAAATAGAGGACCTGATCCCAAAGGATGGCATGGGGTAGCATGCGGTGGTTTCCAAGGCTATGGAAGAGGCTATGGTGGAGGCAGAAGACAAGTGATTTGCTTTAACAATGGGAGCTATGCAAATTGGAAAGATTATGTACCAAGCCCTGTACATTGTGAGCATAATGTCATAGTATAAAACACATGACAGGAGATTGCCTAAATTTGGTCAAGAAATGGGAAGACAATCCCTACAACATGGTGAGTGTTAAACCAAGCGAGGAGAATAATGGAAATGACACAACACATGTGAACATAATGACTCAAGGAGGTGCTTAGATAGGAAAATACATTGTTTGAGAATGTGGTGTAGAAATACTAGTTAAGAAAAAGATAAGGAAAGTTGCACAACCCCTACCCAAGTTTGAAGCTAACGACCAACTAAAGTTCTCACGTGATGCATAGAAGGTGATCGAGGAAACTTCCCAATGAGAGGAAAACATGTGCATGGAAGACCAATTGTGTAGATTGCACAAAGAAGAAGATGGTAGAATAAGGCTGCATGAGGAAGAGCTACTGTGTAGTGAAAAATAAAGGCAGGTCGCACAGTGCAAGGCCACACAATGCAAAGAGGAACAACACATGAAGACGTACAATAATCACAAGGAAGACCTAATAAGTACCTTTTTCTGCAAAGTTATTTAAATATATTGAATGATCCTAATGTTGTCAATAAAATGACTAATATGCTTGAAAAGCTAGTAATGTAAAATGAAGTCGAAGAACCCATTTCTGCACCACTTCCAGAAATGAATGCACACAAAGTGGGAAAGAAAAGAACCTGGAAGGAGTTCTTGATGTCCCTTGAGCTAGGGGGATTTGAGATGAAGGATGCCATGCTTGATATAGGGTATATGTGAACATTATTCCTAAGAAAATGTTGGAGTTGATGGGGAAGCCAAAAATGGTAAGGTCTCCCATACAACTTAGACTAACCAATTAGTAAAAAGTATAGCCCATTGGGAGGCTAACTGATGTGGAGGTTAACATTAATGGAGTTAAGACAGTGGCAGAGATTGAATTCATTGAGATCTTGGAGGATAAGGATCCCTACCCAACTCTATTTGGAATCGAATGGGAATTTGATAACAATATTATTATGAATTTGAAGTAGAGGTGCATATCCTTCTAGTAGGAGGAATTACAAATGGCGATTCCCTTGGATGTCATAGGATGGGAACGATAAATGGAACCAATCAAGGATGATATCAACAATGTTGAAATTAAGAAAATATATAACGTGATTACCAAGAAAGAAGATTATGTGAACCCCATTGTTGATGGAGAGATTAGTTGGTGCAGTGTGTGTTCTTTTGACACAAACTCAAAGGATGCGCTAGATCGTTAGTAGAACCATCCCTGTGAGGTGTCTCCAAGGAGATGCACACATACTACAATGTTTGTGTGTTGGATTGGGTCAGATCTGGGTGATCCACTTGTGTTCGATGGAATTGAGAGATTGGATACTTTCATCAAACAAATGCAATCCCAAGTCGTAAATCAACAGACACTTGCGCACTGGTGGATGACGCAATACAGGAGTTGAACAACCAGGAAGCAATTGAGACATGTATCAAGGTGAGGTTCTAATCTGCTACAGACTTTGAGCTTCTTAATAGATTCAAGGGGATTGAGGATCCCAAAAACACATTGAGTTCTATTGGTAGCGATGAGAGATGAAGAGTTTATTAAGAATTCAGTGGGTGCATTGATTGTAACATGCACTGGATGACAAACCATGTAGCTGGTATGTTCAAAATGAAAGAATAAGGCATACTAGGACTTGGGAGAATGTGTCTACTGAATTTACTGCCACAATCTGGTTTAGTACTACATATCCTAACCTAGACAAAATTATCCATCGAATGAAGCATTTCATATTTGGAGAAAGACGACAGCAGGATACAATGCATAAACCGATCTACGCATACCACAAGGACGTGGCACAACTAAACAAACTGATATATTGCTGAAAAGATGATAGTAAGGAGACAAATGAATAAGAGGATCCACGTAGCTTGCATATCAATAGATTGCGTGAGAATGTATAGTGTAGGATGAGTCGTCCACCAATACTACACCAAAGTTTAGAGAGCACCTCAAGATAAAGAAATATATCATTGGCACTAAGGAGGCACCTAATATGTGCATCATAGGTGGCTTTTGGGATCAGCAAACCGTCACTTAGATAGTTGACCTGCTAAAGGAATATGCATATTTATTTTCACACAACTTTTCGGAGATTAAAGGGATTGCAAGAGCTCTTAAAAAGATGAAGATTCAATTGAAGGAGGGGGCAAAGCCAATAAAGAAAAGACCCTATTGATTGAACCCACACTATAAGGAGAAAGTGTGCAAGGAGCAGGATTGCATGTTGGACGTAGGGATTATTTTTCCAATTAAAGAATCATAATGGATCAGCTCAATGGTAGTCCATAACAAGAAGATAAGAGATATTCATATATGTGTGGATATGCATAACCTAAATGCAACATGTATCCATGATCCATTCCCTACACCATTTCCAGATAAGGTACTAGAGAATGTAGGAGGATGGGAACCCAACTCTTTCACTGATGGATTCTTTAGACCACCATGTCCGTATAGTAGAGGAGGATCAAATGGAGACTACTTTTGCGATGGAGTGGGGCTCCTTTTCCTATAATGTAATGCAATTTGGGATGAAGAATGTGTCAGTTGTATTTTCTAGGATAATGGTAGTTGCGATCAAAGAAATCATGCATAAGTCCTGGGAGGTATATCTGGATGACTCGACATTGTTCAATCTATTGAAATAACATTTGCTAGTACTAAGACTCATGTTAAATCTTGAAAATATTGATGTCATTGTGAATTTGTTGATCCCAACCTCAGTCAAACAATTATGCGTGACATTGGGATACATTGGCTATTATAGGAAATTCATCAGGAACTATGCCATTATTACAATGTTGCTAGAGGAGTTGTTGAGGAAAGAGATCAAGCATATCTAGACACAAGAGTGCCAACAAGTGTTGGACATCCTAAAGGAGAAATTGGTTACCATGCCAATTTTAATTTTTCCAAATTGGACGTGGATGTCTCACGTGCATGTGGATGCATCATTAGTAGCACTGGGTGTGGTGCTATCCCAATCAAGGGAAGGAGATAACGATCACCCCATTTCCTTCACCAACATAAAGCAATCCACAACTATGAATAATTATACCATTTTTGAGCGTGAATGTTTGGTAATGATGTACGCCTTGTAAACATTATGACACTACTTGTTGGGGAGTGCCTTCAAGTTCTTTATAGATCATTCTACTTTGAGGTACTTGGTCAACAAGCTAATGTTCAGGGGGTGCATCTGTTGATGGTTGATAATATTTCAAGAATTTGAATTTGAGGTTGTTGCCAACCCAGAGAAGCATAATATTGGTCTAGATAGTTTATTTAGGATTAAATCTAGTGAAGGAGGAAGTTTAGATGACGATCTCCCTGATGAATAGTTGTTCCACATTGAGGCCATACCATACCCGTTTAGTGAAATTTTAACATTTTTGGCCTCTAGTTGCACATTGGAAGATTACATAGTTGCCATACACATCCAACTAGTAACACATAGTGCCGATTTTCAATTGATTGCAGGACAACTCTACAAGTTGGGAGTTGATAGCATACACTGCAAGTGTGTGCTAGAATATGAATGACTACTTCTCTTAAGGGAAGGACATGAAAGCATTGTGGGAAGAAAGTATGTAGGGAAGGCTACTACACGCAAGCTATTGCATGCAAGACTATGGTGGCCTTATTTGTTTTAGGAAGCTAAGGTGTATTACAAACAAAGTGATGTTTGTTAGTGAGTTAGAAAGTTGTCACGCAGGGATGATATGCCTCTCTTTCCTGTCACTATGCTTAAACTTTTTAAGAAATTGGTGCTTGATTTTGTGGTTCCCATTAACCCACCAAAGCATAGAACTGGCACCCGATACATAATTACTGCTACACAATACCTGACAAGATGGTTAGAATTTGTGTTAATAAAGATTGTACCTCAGAGACTGTCGCGGTGCTGTCGCGTGGTTCATATTCGAGAATATCATCACCAATTTTGGATGCCCAAAGGTGTTGATGAGTGATCAGAGCACCCATTATTGACTTCCACCACCTGCACACTCACTAGAATAGTACATAATACACCACCAAAAGAGTACCCCATGCCATCCCTAGGCCAATGGTATAGTGGAAGCATTCAATGAGATTTTGGAGCAAGCACTCATAAAGGTTTGTAATGCACAGTGTGATGACTACGGTAAATGAATTCCAACTGTATTATGGGCATACAGTACAACATGCAAGAAGCTCACAAAGCACATCCCATTTAGGTTCGTTTATGGAAAAGAAGCAATGATGTCGTTGGAGTTTGTTTTCTCCATCATGTGCATAACTATAGCCACAAACATGTCAGATGATGAATTGCTTGCGTTCATACTGGAGGATCTAGAAGAAGACCGACTCATTCCAGGGTTCAGTCAAGTGGTTGAGAAGCACAGACATAAAACCTGACATGACAGGAACATCAAGAGAAAGACCCCTGAATCTGGCACACTAGTGTTAATGTATGACTACAAGTTTTTGAACAACCCATGAAATATCATAATGAGATGGTTCGGTCCATTCCATATCCTATTCATCATAGAAGCAGGCACAACCAAGATATCCACACTGGCATGACAACCTATGAAGGGGCTCAACAATGGAAGTCACCTTAAGTTGTACCATGGCCCATAGGGGAAAAAAGATTTGTAAGTTTGTGTCATTCATAAAAGCAGTTAAGGTAGGTAAGAGTATAGGAGTCAATGTCAATCATGAGCGAAGTATAGTCACATAGTTGTAACAATCGTGTCACAAATAATTTTGTCAAAGTAAATCTGACACAAAAGTTAGGAAGTATCTTTTTGGGTTTTTCAATAAAGGTACAAATGATAGGGATCAACATAGTTTCCAAACCAAGGGGGAAATATTGTTGTAGTTATTATAAAGTAAAAAAATCACATTTGGCAGTTACTTGACAGTTGTCCAATTTGATAGGTCATAGAGTCATTTATTTATATTTTTGGTCGATTTGAAGAGTCGGGTGGGTAGGTAGATATGAAAATTTGAAAAAGGAAAAAGAATAAATGTAAGTGACTTGCCACATTCATGAAGAAATCAACAATAATTGCAAGGGATGGATTGCACTCCATAAAGGGGGATTCCCTATATCGCATAAGTACACAACTAAATTTAGATAGAAGATGCCATCTATGAGCCCCATTGAGGTTAAATTTAGTAGCACCAATGTAAGAATGTTATTTCAATCCAAGAGTAAAGAGTAGAAAGAAGAACAATTGCAAAAAAATTATTGTGAGAAAGCAAAGTGAGAAATCAGAACTGAACGCCAAGAAGTTGTCAGCTTGGGCCATACCATGTCAACCTCAACCACACTTAGAGCATGAACCAATGCCAAGACAACGAAGTAAGCAGAGATGAAAATAGTGCAAGTTGGCACTAGAGTGGATATCTAAGGGCCATTACCGGGCAAAGTACCAACAATGGCATTCATGGACTTCAACTTATGGGATGAAGGCAATTTTCCTAACCTTCAGTTGTCTGAGTATGTGGGGGTTCGACAAGAAACTAATGGTACAAATTCGCTCATCAAAAATAAATGTTGAAGAAATTATTCGTATTCATCATCATGGCGTTATTAGAAGTGCTACATTTTGGGCAGATGCCAAGTATCACATGATGCATAAGGTTTCTATTGAGAAGGCTACATGGAGTTTTCTTATGGTTGGACTAACTCCACACCATTAATGAAGCTCTAATTCAGAAAGTACGGGGCCTTCCAGAAAAGGGAGAAGACCCCGAGCAAGCTATTAGAGTGTGTGGCCTTCAGGAAATGGAGGCATACCATAATTATGGTACACACAGGGGTACCAGAGATGTGGTGATATTGGCCATGACAAACCTTTATTTTTGGTTTGCCACATAGGTGCTGATGGGGAAAGTAGTGCGTAAGTGTTGCAAAGATGAATGCTCAGTGGGGGTGTTATTCAATGTCAACCACTGTGCACAAGGCATAATAATGAACTGGACAAAGTTCCTGTTGCAGGAATTCATCGAAGATTTCCTTGAAATGTACGACCTTGACAAAGATTTTCACTCTAATTGGGTCTTGTTGCTCAGTGCAATGACCACATGAAATCCACCTGAGTGGACATAGCTCAACACAAGGTGACCAATGAACTCCTTATGCCAAAGCTCAATGTTTGAAAATCTAATAATGACAGAGCAACAGAAAGAAACTAGCTTGATATTTTAGAACTAGTATACATAGATGATTAAGATTACAATTGAATCATATAGGATTCCCTGTACTTGATAAACAAGTATGAATCTATGGTGTGCTTTGCAGTGGATGTACCCAATGTATTCATATTTTCACATAGAAACTTGGTGGACAAAATGAAGGTCATGTCCTTTTGCATCAATGAATATGACATTAAAGACTATATGGAGGATTGGCCACTAAAGTACCAACTAATTCTACCCGACTTTGATGTCAAGATGTTGGATACCCCCAAAGGTAATCCAAATAATACGAAACTCGACCTAAAAAGCACTACGGTGCATGGCTCAACTCGGTTGAGCAAAAATAATAAAAAGAAAGAACAAGAGGGAACCCAAGAATGTTTGGACAGTAGATGCACACAATCTGGAACAATGATGAGGAAAAAGAGAAGGGGTATGAGCCGTAAGAACAATAGGAGCATGAACCAACATGAGGTGGGTTCCTTTCCTGTACTCCATCACATAAGGTAGAAAGAGTAAAGACTCAACTATTCCTATGGTAGAAAGGGGAGGCCAAACAAGAGTTGACACTCCAAAAGATTATAAGTACCATTGAAGTAGACCTAGACTCACAACAGGTACTTCAACTGGACTCATCCAAGCAACTCTAAAATATCAAAACTAGATTGCAATTGGTCAGTCTGAGCTAGGGAGGCTCCACTATGGAAGTGGATGACACAACACACGAGTTTGCATCGGGCACTTAGCAGCAAAGCATAAAGTTAGGAAAACAAAGGACGTTGATCATCGACCCTTGCAAGGAAGTAGAAGCTTCCACATTTATAACAATTAGATGTATTGGGTCTTAGGTAAATATGTCGCAATACCATTTCAACAACTCCAAGGCTACATGCTCACACTAACACGGGAGATGGGTGAGCATCAGTTGGATCTAAGTAGATCATACACTAGTATATATAAGAAGCATGCAACAGAAGTTGTCATACACACACCCTTGGTGAATGCATTGGGGAAAATTTATCTAACCCCACAAGAGGAAGCACAAGCCACAATAACACCTAAACCAATTGAACAACAATGTGAGGAATTCAAGACATTGATTCAAGGACTATGCATACAAAACACACTATTGAAAGAACAACTGTATACCAAGGAGACCCCGGAGTAAGTCGATTTGAAGAAGCAGATCACACCTGTTGAGGGATACATTTGAGAAAGCCAAGGAACACGTCTAAGGGATGACGAAGTTGGTTAAAACGAATTTAACATGTGGACGTAGCTACATGAGCCACCAAAGATCACTTAGAAGGAGGACCACATCAAAACAATGGAGGATCAGGTGAAGACAAAGAAGCAGTCATTGCCTGGTATGCCCATGTTTGACCGCATGGATATTATGAAGAATATCTCGACACTAACCAAGAAGATAGCTACAAATTGTGTCGAGCAACAAGAAGTTACTACACAAATCATGCAACGTCTAGAACAGGCAAGAGCACATTACCAGAAAGTCACCGAGGTACACGAGAAGTCAAGGAAAAATATTGAAATAGGAGAGTATGAGCGACCTCAGCCACAGTCTATGACATTGGAGCAGGACACCCACTTCAACACTAACTTTGAATTACTAATAGAATTCATGGGTTAGTTGGTTGTGTAGGCATATGAATTCACTGCATATAACACTACAGTGTTTCCCTCGGTCCAACATGTTATTTTCAAAGACTAAAGAGTGGCTCAAGATGAGCCGCATCATAGTGTTGGGGGCTCGTTCGTGCCTAAGTTTTGGATTAGTTGGAAGTATTTGTGCACCAAGAGAAAATAATTAAAATTAGTTTCATGTTGATTTAGTCTAAAGCAACTGTGCACCAAGTGAAGACAATTAGAAGTAGTTGTGCATTGATTAAGTGAGAAGCAACTACGTGCTAAGCAATTTAGTTAGAGATTGTGTTATAACAAAAAGTTTTGTAGTTTTGGACCTAATCCTATATAAAGGCGTGTTTTGTAAAGGGTTGGGTTTTGTGAAATACTGTAGTCTAGCTCAATTATTTTCTATTATGTTTTAAATTCTTTTGTAACGAGCTAGTTGGGTTTTGAGATGGTATAATATTACTATACTATGAGTTATGATCTCCATTAACTATGATGTTTTGGTTATGCTGATTGTATTGATGCAATACCATTAATATGTTGAGTTGAATATGTAAACCATGGATTCTACCTAATTCTTAAAGATGGATATAATATAGTTGTTTTCTCATATTTTCCTTGCGTAGTTTCTTGATGATTGAATGTATGGTGAATGTTTAGTAGCTTAGAAGATGAATGTTATCTTCTTAATATCTTAAACGTATGGTTAGTGAAGAAATGAATGCACTAATGGTAAGAAAGAACCCATCCTCTCATGTGCATTCATGTAATTAGTTTATGTAATTTCCTACGTGCTTCTCAGGTGAGACCTTATCTTGCTTGTAAGGTATTGAAAACGTAGATGCTTGTAGCATTTTTGTTGGTGATGCAAGTTGAACCCTAGGTCTAATATACCACCAACCAACACAAGTTTTCAAGATACCAACCAAATGAAGTTGAAACTTATCCCATGGCCTACGATCTTAGAAATAAATACTTCACAACACAAAAGGTTATAAAAGCAATTATAGCACATCATGGACAAATAACACTCTTAGCATGAATGAGTAGCATTCCATAGTTCCTTTCGATTCCAACAACAACAACAGAAGGGAAACCGTTATTAACAACAACAACAAAGGAAGAAATTGAAGGAAGGCCAAAAGGAGGGAAAAAAGTTGATGAAAGCAACTATCCACAGCAAGAAACATTTGGATGACTTAGTCCTCCACAACCTTGCCTCCCATTTTTTTTCTTTTCTTTTTGCACAAGGATGCAAAAATATCTAAGTTGGGGTTTATCATGGGCTCTTGAATTGGCCCATATTATTTGTCATGTATAGTCATTTCCGTCTCCCAAATATTGATTCTTTCCCATTATTGAGCTTCATAATGACTAAATTAATAAATTTTGTAGTCGTTGATAGTTTGTTGATCAATTACTTATGATAATTAATTTTGGTGGCATTTTATGAGTTGTTATTTGAATATGCTTGACTTTCCTTCATGTTGATGAATAGGTGACAATGATGTAGTTGTTGATGAGTTTTTCATTTCTATAGCCTTAATTATTACTGCTATGGAAATGTTTTTTTTTTAATTTGTTTCCTCAGCATTTTGTCCCTACCACTAACACATGTCATAATTACATCATAGAGAAAGGTAACAGGAGTGAAAACATCCTTTTATTCAACAACCCATACATAATCATAAATTGTAAAAGGGAGACAACACTACAACTAGTAGAAAATTAGGACACATAGGATTGAATTTCCCCTTTAGCTCAAAAAACAAAACAAGAGGGATACAAAAGTGCACATTCCATGGCTCTCTAGCTTGAGAATATAGGGTTGGTCATGCACTCCACAACACCCCATCAAAGTGGGCCACCAAGAGGAAGAATGGCTTTGTGAACTCTCCAATAGACCATTAATTCCAACCAAAGGAGAATCATGTACCATATAATGTTGTTCCTTAAGAAGCTACCATAACTAATGAAGAGGAAGTGAGTGATTATAAGGGTAGATTGTTAGTATAGATCTTGGAGTTCCTCAATAATAATGAAGCATCTAAGGTTAAATGAAATGCCTAAATGGAGATTATGAACCTTTTGAACCATATGTGAGCTCTATTATATTCTTAAAAACAAATTTTACTATCAATTTGTCCATAGTAGTAAGGGCCACATAGAATATAAAGCATTAAATTATTCTCTCTTTTTTTTTATAAAAAAGAAACTTTATTCTCTACCCGAACAAAACACTATGAAAATTTAGATAGGCTTACCAAGGAAGTAGCAGATCCGATACATTGTCTCTCGAGGTATGAAACAACGATAACTGTTTCCCAACTGCAACTAAAATTTTGGGAACTACCCACCTCTCGACCAAGCCCTCAACTCCAAGATGAGAGCCCCCGAGCCTCAAACCACTAAGATATGCCAAACCACTAATATGGTCTTGCTCACAATGGCACGGGCTCTTTGCTGCAACTAGTATAAGGGTCACCCATTGTGTTGTGACCACAACAAGCATTCGAAGTCTCCTCGTAAATTCAATGAGTTGCTACCAGATGTAAGATCCAATCTAACTAACCAAGGTCTGAACTTTTTATGTCAACAATATACATTTAAAAACGAGATTTACAGTGTATAGTTACTACAAGCTAGGCATAGGATAATTTTAACAATTTTCTTCATTAACAAAAAGAAAGAAATTAAACATTCAAAAGATGAGAATAAAACATACTTGAACCACTTAAATACTAACATATATACCTATATGTAGGCAACTTCCCGATGTTGATCCCATGTCCATCTCCAATTGAAGTCACAACAAAATTTGGGGGGACAACTCTCCACCCAACCTAATCCCTTGGTTCTTTAGTATAAATATGCTCAATTGCAACTTGAGTTAGGGGAAACAATGATAGGTTTTGAAGTTGCATACAACCAAGGTTTGAGAGATGCAAATTTTAGTTTTTAATTTTAAAATTCGCTAATGAAATAAATATTTTTTATTCTTCTAGGATAATGTAATTTCTTTAAGAAGGGATTTACGAGTCATCTTCAAGCACGGCTTGGTTGAAGAGATACTTGTGAATGCACCTTTGTATGTGTCTTTGCATTTGCATTTATATTTCATTATTGTTGCCTTCAATTTTGTAGTTAGAGTGTTTATGATATTGTGATTATCTTTAAACCAACATACCATAAGCCTGTGGTTTGAAAGAGGAACTTTGGTTTTCTTCAACACCCTAAAAACTAGACTTATTTACAAAGCATTGAATTTACTCTTTAGTAATTATTTTCAGTAGCATAGAATTTTGAATAATTTATTTTCCTTTTAGTAGCACAGTTTCAATTTCTTGGAGTTATAGGGTTTTGGAGCACCAACTAATGAACCAGAGGAATTTTACGTTTGGATGACTTGTTTTACATAACATTAGAACCCTTCTCATAGGAAAATATGCATATAAAGAACATGTATTTTCCATTTGTTAAAAGAATTAATACATAACCAATTCTGTAACTATTTTAACCTTCAAGGTTGCATAAACTTTGCAGAATACTCCACAAGTATAAAATTCCCCTCGTTGATAATTTAAGTATTCTTATAGGATTCAATAGCTTGTATAGCTGAAAATATTCAACTCGCCATACATCATGAGGTAAGGAGGATCAAAGACCGCAAGCCTAGACTTCTCCTTAAGCCTAATACTATCATTCAAAATGAAAAACCAACAATGAGAACGAGGACGATTGCAGTAAAAGTCTATTGGTAATCCAACATACTAAGGAGACTCATAGAGAAGATAGATAGAAGTTCCATTCCAACTTCGAAATTTTCGATAGCTCCCATGTACCTTCAAATAAACAATCTACATGGCCTCTTGTAGGGGTTATACTCCTCTTTCTTACACCTTTTGCAAATTAGAAGGGTTCTCCTTTTTCTGAACTACCTCCTCAACAAAATAATATTTAGAAATTCTTAGATCTACATTTCTCGAATGAAATATTACAAAACCATCTATATAAGAAACTTTTCCTTCTTTCCCTCCAAGACATTCCAAAGAAGAAACTCATAGAATTCCCCTCAAGGTGAGCTCTCCTCTTTCAAGGAAATAAACCATGAAATAAGCATGTGAATAAGCCAAAGATGCCACATGTCTTCCTTTGGTGAGAGGAAATCCTATAGAAAATCAATATTTTCCTCGATATATGTATGCAACACTTCATGTTGAGTCTTCTTAGGTAGGGTGCTCCTTTACTAGATTCTTCCTCTGTACACCATGCTCAAAATAGTCAAATTCAAATATTAAGATAGAGAACTCATATGAATTAGGTAGTAAGGTCATGTTTAAGGTGCTTTGGAGTAGTTTAGGTTGATGCAACATCCTCCTAAGATGACCACCCTCCAACATGGGCACATTTCTTAGTAGTTAACATCAAAACTCCCCATAAAAGGGGGAATCCACCCAAAGGTGTGAAATAAACCATATATCGATACTTGATTAAGCCATCATTACAATTTATGTTCATCCTAGAGAAGGATTTCCTCCTAAAAACCTTCTTCTTGTCTTGTAAAGCATGTTAAAGCTCCATAAGATGATGAGTCATGCTTCCAAATATGTGGAAATATGTCTTGAGGGTGAAATATGCATTAAATTATTTGGAAACTAACTCCACATAGTCTAATAGCTTCTCCAAATATGTAGAATTTCATCAAAATATGTAGAGACCACCCTAACATGAAAACATAACATGGATGTCTACCATACCAATCACTGGCTCTCCACCTCCTTGTTCTAACCATGAATAGTGAAGAGGAACATGCTCAGATAATGTATACTAATAAATGTATCCTCCTTTGGGTTATTCATGACCTGCAAATTCCACTAAACTCCAAGGGTACACAACTCCTTGCGTTGTGATGTTGAGAAAAATGTAACTCAAAAAATGTGGAATGGACCATACATTTTTAGGAGGCAACATGACACAATCCATTTTATCTAAAGGAGAAAAGGTCTATGCGAAGTTAATTCCTTCTCATTGAGAATACACGTTCACTACTAGTTGAGCCTCATATTTCTCAACAACACCATTTGATGTGAACTTAGTCTTTTAGATCCACTTAAATGCAACATTATTATTTCCTTGTGGATGAGGAATTATATCCAAAGTCTTATTCGTCATCAAGGAGACATATTCTCAAACCATACATTTTCCTTGGCATGGTTGATCGTGTGCATCTGTATATGTCTTAGAATCAATTGCCTATAGTAATGCACAATTATTGCATCATTTCCTCGTTGGTTTTGGTCTCGAGTTGTCCTCGATTCAAACACAGTACTTGCATCAACACCAACAACTTCAATAATATTAGTTACCCATATAGGACGAGCTTCCTCTGTAGCAAAAGTCCCACTGTGGATTTCATCACTATTAGTAAGTTTATTTCCAAGGTTTTGACTTGTAGTCTATTTATGATAAAAATTTGACTAGAATTAGTTCATTCATTCTAGTCAATTTATAGAACATAATAGTGGATTCAAAGTATAGCTCAATCAATTTAAAATTCCCTAATAATTGAACATAATTTCTACTCAAGGTACTCGTAGAAAACATCAACAAAGTAGTACCCAAGTTTTGCTCGTTAAACATTCTACTATGATGTTAAATTGAACAATTTTTTTATTGAGATTACAACTTAATTAATTAATAAACAGGGTGAATAGAAGCAAGAAAACTTTTTCTCGACCGGGCAATTCTGTATAAAGTAGGATTAGTTGTGTAACATCCCAATATAACCTGCTAAAAAATGGAAATACAAAATTTTTCCAAGCATAGTTTCTTTCTCAAGGAAATGGATATCATCCTTCAAAATACCTCAGCCTTAATCTTAAAAGGGTAAACAACATAAATTTTAGCACTGAAACATAGGACTTAAACCTTTGGATTTCTACTTCCGCACTTCTGCTGTGCAGAAGATGGAAGGTGGAAGCCTCAACATTCTTACGACTTAAACACTTGGTTTTCCACTTCCGCACTTCCATTGTGCAGAATGCGGAAGGTGGAAGCCTCAACATTCATACGTCTTAAACAGTTGGCTTTCGGCTTCAGTACTTCCACTATACGAAATGCAGAAGGCAGAAGCCTAACATCCAAAAAATTTAACCATTTTTCCACTTCCGCTACATGGAAGGCAGAAGCCTAACATCCACACATATTTAAACATTTGGCTTTCCGCTTCCGCACTTCCTCTATTCGGAATGCAGAAGGCGGAAGCCCAACATCCACACAACTTAAACATTTGGATTTTCGCTTCCACACTTACGCTATGCATAATGCATAATTGGGAAGGCAGAAGCCTAACATCCACACAACTTAAACATTTGGCTTTCCACTTTTACTCTCCCACTATGCGGAATGCGAAAGGCAGAAGCCCAACATCCACACAACTTAAACGTTTGGCTTCCCGCTTTCGCACTTCCGCTATGGGGAATGTAGAATGTGGAAAGTGGAAACCCAACATCCACACAAATTAAACGTTTGCAGAATGTGGAAGGTGGAAGCCCAACATTCACACAACTTAAACGTTTGGATTTTCACTTTCGCACTTCCGCTATGCGGAAGGCGGAAGCCCAACATCCACACAACTTAAACATTTGGCTTTTCGCTATGCAGAATGCGGAAGGTGGAAGCCTAACATCCTTATGACTTAAACATTAGTCTTTCCACTTCCATACTTCCATTGTGCAGAATACGGAAGGTAAAAGCCTCAACCTTCTTCACTCTAAACTTCTCCTTTCCGATGCGGAACCCGTAAGCTTGAAACCTTACTTATTCGATAGTGTTTTCCTTAGGACAAGACATGGAATCTATAACCTCAGAAAACCATAAATCTAGAATATAGTCATAACCTTCAATCTAAACAACAAAAGTTATAAAGAAATCAAAGAGGGTAGGTGCATTCCATTTTCCAGGGATGTATGCATCCAAGGCAGTCATGACCAGTTCCTTAACCTAATAGGAACACTCCTCTCTACAGGATGATAAGACTTATAAGAAAAGCCTCAACCAGAGTAGGTGTATCCTATCATTAGTAAGCTATATAACCAAACAACTCCAGTTATTGTAAACAGGACAAGGACATCTCCCCGTTTATGAGAAAAGCTCCCACCAACAGGCTTGGAGTTGTCCTTTATTAATTTATCAACATTGGAACTTATACACTTCCACACATACAGGCACCCCATAAGCCCATTTAACAAGATATTTTATACAACAAAAGGGAAACTCTGTATTGAGACCAAAATCGTCCATTGAGTTACCATTTACCACAAACAAGGAATCATCAATCATACCAGAATTATGAATGCATTGGTTCGGAAACATCATTCTCATTAATAAATCTAGAGCTGTTGAATCAACCTTTTAGTATCATCGAAACACATACTTATGCATAACTCTACATGCCCTGAGTTCAATTGAAAGACAAAACATCACCTTCCTGTAACCAAATGGCACGCATTATTAAACACCAAGCAGCAATCTCATTAGATAAGATCACTCATTTGTGAGTTTCTAACAGAGCAATGGCATCAAGCTCCTCCCGATCAAGAATTCCTGCATGGGCCTGAAGAATTATTTTGAATATCTTAAGTAATGGCAATCAAATCATAGGATGCCCAAAACTTCATATCTTTTTCCCACTTGGAAACTTCATATTTCAATAAACACAACTTGGAATTTAAACTATGTAATGCATAAGAGCCATCTTCCACAATAAGAGATGGCCAAATGGTACGAACCATCTTCACAAAATCCACATCATTGAGCTAGGTATGGTTAAATTTAAAAGGAAACCTTTGAGCATTAGCATACAATTCAACTTGGAATATGACAGGCATATGTTCTGAGATAGTTGATTGAATAGTCCAAGCACGGTATCGATCCACCTTAATAACCCATGAAACATAAATAAACCTTGTCCGGTCTTTTAGAAACCCCAGCATTACCAGCACACCCATTCCGCCAGATTGGTAATAACTTGTTAGGAACCACATCCAAAAGACCATGCCACTGAAACAGATGACCAAAATAAATTCCCATAGGATTTGGCTGAGCAGTAGCTCCCCACACCTCCATTTCTACGAGTATAAAATTAAGTCACCAGCCATCATGATTAGGTTAGGTTAATCAAGGATCCCACTAGTCTCCACAATGTTCCAAAAAACATCTCTATGATAATAGGGACCATAACAATCAATACAAGAAATAGGAAAATTGAATTCCTTGAAAGAACCCTCCATAAATAAACCCACACATGTCTTATAAGATTTGAACTGAACAGAGAAACCCCTAAGAACCACCTCAGGTATCCCGGATTTCTTCCCTTCCTTCGCCTTGCGAATCATGACATTAAGATGTCGAATAGAGGAGACAGGGGTATCAAAAGTAACCCCAAAAGGATTATCGGAGAAAATGGGAAGAGAAGTTCAAAGGGAAGCATCTTTGAAGGATAAATCCCCCGTTGGACTACAAGGTTCCACACAATTTGACCCTTGAGTGGCTAACAGAGGAGGGAAATGGATGCCATTAAAAATATCAGCAACAACTCCACTAGTAGGCTCCCCTGAAAAAAGGGTACCCTCATTACTAGCAGTCAAAGTAATTTTATCCTCAGTCGTAAGATTCAAATCTCCCTTAAACCCAGTAAACCATTCACCCCAATAGGACCCAATCCCATGCGAAGATAACCGCAAAAGAGACTTGTCACCAGTGAGAACATAATTAAGGACAACGTGATTGTA
The DNA here is from genome assembly GCA_001517045.1 of Pseudotsuga menziesii. Classification (NCBI taxonomy): domain Eukaryota; kingdom Viridiplantae; phylum Streptophyta; class Pinopsida; order Pinales; family Pinaceae; genus Pseudotsuga; species Pseudotsuga menziesii. The sequence goes on from LPNX010745959.1 coordinate 849,445, forward strand.
GGAAGCCTCCAACGAATTGATAAAACTCACCTCACCTTTAGACAATCCTTCATAATTATCAGATGGTGAGAGAGAGAGGAACATACTTGGCTCATATGGCATCGTAATATCTCCCACAGGGAGCACCTCCACAGGAACAGTCTCATCTTTAGAGGTCGACGAAGTACATCTAGAATCCCTAAATAAGCTGGGGAGCTTGGGTTTTAAATGTCATGTTTCCCGACAATAATGGCAATTGAAAGAAACGTGCATGTAGTCCAGCCGTTGGGTAATAACCTGCTTGCCCCAAATGATATCGAGTTCTGTTGGAAGCCCCAAGAAAACATCCATCTCCACAAAAACTGATGCAGTCTCTTACCAAATTCCATAAGGGTCAATTCATCCATCGCCAAAAAATGACCTATCGAATTTGCAATTCCAAACAAAATATGTTTGGTCCAGAGCTGATAGGGAAGGGTGGGTAGCAGCACCCACATATGTCTCTTTGAGATACGATCGTGTAAAGGATCAAAATGAACATGTCAACGGCTCAAGACCAGTGACCCCTGCCTGAACGACCAAAGAGAATTTAATATCTTCAACGCATCAACCTCGTTCAAACAAACAAATGTCAGCCAGCCATTGACCAACAAACTAATGTTCGACACATAATCAATCAAGGGTTTCCATTGTTCAATCATCCAGTTTATCAAATACTCCGGGTTAACCTTCTAATATTTCAATCTACCAACTAAAGCCTTGTGACATAAAGAATCCACATGGTCCATCCTGACATCTACACCAACACAAAATGTCGCTTACCATCCAAAACCTTATACACCTTGGTTTGACGGCGTGCCCTAGCCTAGATGCATGAAAAACCCACATACCGAAGAGTAGGATGACCCAACATCACCTTAATCCCCGCATCAGAAGTAATCATGTGGTTCAAAGCCGAGATAGAATCCCGTGGTCTGTCATCATCAGGTAACAATACTTCATGTCTCCCCATGTCAGTCGTAGTTGAAAACCCTGACCAGTCCGAGGACACAACTAAAGAGAGAAAAACCCTAATAAAAACAACAAAACTAACAAAAAATTAAAACCCTAAGGAAGAGTCATGGGTTTCAAGGAACTGACAAACAACACTGTTAAGTTCAATAAAAAAACCTAACAACCCCAGAAATCAACGAAAATTAAGTCAAAAACCCCATTCCCACTTTTTTTCCATGGTTGGTGCTAAGTTCCCCGACCATGGGAAACAGACTTTGTGTGGACCAAAACAACATAAAGAGATAAAATCATCCTAAACATAAAACCCTAAAAAAATGCAGTAACCATTAGAGGGGTAAACAAGCACAAAAAACGAACCTCAGTCAAGTAACCACCAGGCTATGAAACAACTAAAAGGGTAAAAACCTAAAAGTGATGTGCAAGGTTTGAGTCACGCCTCCATACATAGTCGGTCTCCACAACTAAGCACTCAACACCATTATTCCCAACCTCCATTATGGCAGCGCTCCAAGCATCGCATGGTCTTGTGGAGGAATGGATCGAGGTTGCATGTGTCTCTTCTAATCAAAGGCACACACACACACACACACACATATATTCATTTACAGTTATAATTTGTTAGTGATTACTTTGGTAATTTTACTACTTTATAACAATACTTTTGTTTTCTTAACCACTTTTTAACTAGTATTTATTTGTTTTAATTAGCATCAAATATATGCATAAATAATAAGTTATTACAAGTTTAAAATGTTTCATAGCTATTTTAGGCTTTAATTTTGTGTTATATACAACTATTACATAAAATTATTTCTAGGAGGCAGGTATGGCCAACGTTGCTACTAATTTCACTTGTTTGTCTTTATATTTGCATGAATATTTTAATTAAATTTCTAAATAGAAATATTGTTGAAATTTCAAATTAGGTAAACTTATATATATATTTTACATTAACATGTCTAATAAGACTTAGAAAACTTTAGAAACTAAAAGTTTTTAAAAAAATCAACCATATTAATGATTATTACAACATTGGAGGACCATAAATTGAGTTTATGAAGGAACAAACACAACCAAAATTTTGAAATTTCAAATTAATTATAATAAAAATTACATTTTACATTGAAGTGTCTAATAAGACTTAGAAAATCCTTGAAGCTAAAATCTCTTTAAAAAAACAATGATATTAATGATTATTTAACTAAAAAAATAGCTACAATATTTGAGTACCATAAATTGAGTTTAGCACTGGAACAAAAACAACCAAGATAGGGAGTTCTTCCCATATAATTGGAACCACGTAAACTCCAACATGGGATAAATTGACCATCAAATTTCCCATCATTTTGTTGATTTTTCTGACATATACCCACTATAAATACAATTGTGAAAATCTAATCATTGTCAATCTACAATCTCAACATTCATAAATTACAATCGTAAAGTAATATGACATCTATGAATCCATATATATAATCTAAATAACAATTTAAAATGTCTAAATAATAATTTTATCATCATTATTTACTTATAGAATTCTAACATATAGAGATATTTGATTGTTATTTATCAAAACCTTAAATATCCACATAAAAAAGCATCATTAGTTATAACCCCTAACCATGTAAAGTTGCATGACTTGTCTTCAATTTAATACAACATAAGGGAACATTGTTAATTATAGACTTAACCAGTCTCACCTGCAAAATTGCATTATTCATTAAACATCTGTAAGTCTATAAAAAAGTTAACAACAATCCAATATTCTACAACAAATTAATATATATATATATTAAAAAAGATAAAGTCCATTGCACTAAAGAACATCATCACCAACCTATTTAGATTCTCTATGTTTGTCCAAATCCTCCATTATAACCATATTTGGGAGAAAGATGGATCGCTATCCATGTTTGTTGCTTATGTGCTTGTCTCGTTGAGTTTTAAAAAAACTCATCCATTCTTTTAAAAAAGAGTGAACTTAATAGGATTATTATAAAGGTAATTATAAAAAAGTAATGAGCTTTCCTAGAATTGCTTAAAGCATTTTTTTTTTGTATTTTACAACTTCTTTAATTTTATTTTATTTTCCAACTACAACTAAAGATGTTTAAACTTCAAATTATTCTCCTTAAATGTCATAATTTGTTTTTTTCAATCTTCACTGGACACTAGTGATACTACAGTGAAAAAGTTTAGTTGATTAGATTCTTAAAAAAAAACTTTCATTACTATATAAGCATCATTATCTATCTTAATTTCATTTTTTTCAATCTTTATTAAACACTAGTGGTACTACAATGAAAAAGTTAAAATTGTTTAGATTCTAAAAACTTTAAAATAGTCCATTGCCATACAAACATCATTATCTAATGTAAAAATTCTTGATTGCACCAAAAAACACTAGTTTTTGCTTATATCATTATATGTTAATTGCAAAAAAAAAACATCTATAAAAAATAATAATAGTAATCTTAAATATTAATCAAATATAGCTATATATGAGAAAGGCATTTCACATGTGCACAATATAAAAACTATTAAATTAGATCTAGCTGGTGTGGTTGTGGCAAATAATGTAATCCTCTTGACTTGGCTTAGTAAACACACACACACACATAAGCAACTACTTTATATAGGGATGAAAAGAAATACCAATTTTACACAGAAATAATAGTAAATATGATATTTACATAGAAGTATTGTTACAAATAAATATAAATATCTATCAAAATCACATTTTTACATATCAATATCTATATAACATGTGAGTTAAGCGATACTACAACTAACCTACCTAGATCCATCTTAAATAATATAAAATTTACACTTTAAGAGATTTGATCCCTACAATCAATAAGTAATCCAGAATTGAAATGGATCTACACTCGTTGGTATTAAGTCATCTTCAATAAATTCAATTGACTCTAATTGTTATTTCTTTATATCAAAGTCGAAGTGAATGAATCTCTCCACTTTAAATGAGGCCATCATCCAACTTATGATTATAAAAGTTTATAGTTTGAATGTGATCATTACCATTAAGAAAAGCGACAAAACAACCAAGCATGTAGCTTACTTGTTTGGGAAATTGTGACCTGACAATGTTTAAAAAAGGTAATCCCAACTTAAGAGAGGTTACTATAGGGCGAAAATTATCTAGCCCACGGCAACTCATTTAATGCATTTGATTATAGGTGTTATTTTTCAACTACATCTTGGTAAGGATGTTTAACAAATCACTTTTTCATAGAAAAAAAAACCCATATAATTAATATTTAATATTAAGTTAAAACAAATAACTATTATTAAAAAATTCTGAGGATCGTAGCCCTTCAAATTAAAATGGTGAGCCTTCATTGCAAATTCGTCATTAATCAATATCATTCATTCATATTTTTATCAATTTATCATCAACAAATATTATTCATTCATATTTTTATCAGTTCAATTTTGTTTATATCATCTAGTATCAGAGCCTGAAGCTCCTCAGCATCTTCATGGGCATTCCCATCCCCATGGCACCTTCATACTCTGACTCAACTAGTGCACATTCTGTCCCTCATTCTCCATTTTCTATCTCAATCATGCTCCACTCTGCCCACACATCAATCTCTTATGTCCACACCTCTTTCGTCGATATGAGTCCATGCCATTTTTTCTTCTCTTCACTACAGCAAATTCCCACACCTGCTACTCTCCCACGCACCATGCTGCACTCGACCTCCCTGCTACCCGTTCCACACACCCTTCCCTACCCCGTCGCCACTCCCTCCTCCTCTGCACTAAGCAACAATCCAATCGGCAGCCGCACACAGTCCCTTACCTCCATTACCTCTCCTCTCATTCTCATGCTCTTGCATCCTCCATCCATCTCCCATCGTGCATTTTCCCTCCATCATGCCATCTCCCAAGCGCCATGCTTCACTTGGCCTCCCTGCTATCCATTCCACACACCCTTTCTGACCATGTCGCCTCCACATGCCCTTCCCTACCCCATCGCCATTCCCTTCTCCTCTGCACTAAGCCACACTCCAATCAGCAGTCGCACACAGCCCCTTACCTCCATTACCTCTCCTCTCATTCTCATGCTCCTGCTCCCACCATGCATTTTTCCTCCATCACGCCATATCCCACACTCCATGCTGCACTCGACCTCCCTACTACCCGTTCCACACACCCTTCCCTACCCCGTCTCCATTCCCTTCTCCTCTACACTAAGCCACACTCCAATCAGCATCCGCACACAAACCCTTACCTCCATTATCTCTCCTCTCATTCTCGTGCTCCTGCATCCTCCATCCATCTCCCACCGTGCGTTTTCCCTCCATCAGACCATCTCCCACATGCCATGCTGTACTCGGCCTCCCTACTACCCGTTCCACATTCCCTTCCCTACCCTGTCGCCTCCACATGCCCCTCCATACCCCATCGCCATTCCCTTCTCCTCTGCACTAAGCCACACTCCAATCAGCATCCATACACAACCCCTTACGTCCATTACCTCTGCTCTCATTCTTGTGCTCCTACATCCTCCGTCCATCTCCCACCATGCATTTTCCCTCCATCTCCTGCTCCTGCATTTTTCATCCATCTCCCATCGTGCATTTTCAGTCCATGATATTTTTAGATGATATTCTTGTGTACTCCCGAAACAAAGAAGAGCATGATGAACACTTGAGAACAATGTTATTGATCCAGATTTACGTGAGAACAAAATGAAAGAATATATATAGAATAATGAAATAATATATATAGGATTTGGACGAGGCGAGGACGAGGACGCAGCTCCTTGAGGGCCGAGGTTGTCCTGACAGCATGAAGGGCGTTAGTCCAAAGAAGAGACAAGCCCGATCCCGAGGCTGCATGCAATCTGAAGATCTCCTCCTCGATTGGTTGATTGCTGAGCTGGTCGATTAGCTGCTGGAAGCTTTGAAGGCCCTCCCCTCTGAATCCATTCTCTAAAGCTGGCCCGGAGTGGGTGGGGCAATAAGATGGTGGAGAAGGTAGGCGGTGAATCCTTGCTTAACCGTTCAACACCCATTCAGAAGCCTTCGATAGGCTAATCACCAATCATGCCAAGCGATCAGGCAAAAGAGAATTGCCGAAGTTCGTTAAGCGAATAGAAGATGTGCCGGAGGTAGCCCTTCCCCAGGAAGAAACGATCCGGGTTGCCCTGTCATTGGCAGACCGAGCTTTGATCAGGCAGTTCACAGGGTTATGGCCTTCACCCAAAACCACTGATAGCTGGGTCCAAAGGAACTGGCGACCTCTAATATCCAAAAACGTGGCCTCCTACTCCATCGGAAGGGGATACTTCCTCTTTGACTTCAAATCTAAAGACGACAAAGACTTAATCTTTAGGAATGGGCCCTACTTCATGGGGTCGCAAGGTCTTTACCTCAATGGATGGTCGCCAGACTTCGACCCTGAAGCCGATACCCCTAAAGTTGTCCCAGTCTGGGTCAGACTGCCCAACCTACCTATGCACTGCTGAAATCCCAAATCCCTACATGCTATAGGGAACGCACTGGGAAAATATACCGACATGGCCAGTCCAAAGGACCAATATGCCTGCGCCTGCATATGCGTGGAGGTCGATCTCGAAGCTGGACTGCCAGAAGCAATAAATCTCACAGTGGGGAACTGGTCTCACATTCAAAAACTGGACTATGAACAGCTCCCCTTCAAATCTAGAGGATGCCACGAGTATGGGCACTTCATCCGAAACTGCCCTAAAACTCCGGAAACCTTGCAGGAGAAGGGGGAAGGATGGCATAGGGTGAACAGATCCAGATCTAAAAATCAAACCGGTGGGGGCCCTAAGAAAGGTGAGGGGAGTGGCCCATCCGAAAAACCCCAAGAGCCTCCAAGATCTACATAATCAGTGGAAGCAAGGGAGGAATCCATTGAAACAGAAGACAGATCTAGCCATGAAAAAAGCAAAGAACCGGAAACAGTCATCTCAGACCAAGGGAGAGACAATGAGGAAGAAACAACAGAAACTAAAGTAGGAGAAAGTCAGGGAAAATCTGATGAAGAACTGGACTCGAAAGAGGAAGACGAGGAGGAAGGGGAAATTGAAATAACAACTCCAAGAATGACCAAAACAAAAGGAAGGAAATCTAGAAAAGAAGTACGGGAGCAAGCAACATACAAGGATAAGCTGCAAGGATCCCAGCTAACCTTGGAAAAGCTGTTGAAAACCCCAAGAAACACCCGCCAGCATGGGCATGCCCCGAAAGGGATGCCCACAGCCTCCAAAAGTAAGTAATGAAGGCTATTTCCTGGAACTACAGAGGGCTCGGCAGCAAAGGCAAGGAAGAAGCTATGCTAGATCTAATCTCCCTTCACCAACCAGACATCTTGCTGATCCAGGAAACCAAGCTGGAGGAGACAGCATTCCTCCAAACCAGTAAAAAAATTTGGAAAAAAAAAGGCACCGCTGCTTTAAGCTCCAGAGGAGCATCCGGGGGTATAGGAACCCTATGGGACGATAGAAAATTTGAAGCTTTGGTCATAAAAAACAACACCCATTGGATCCTCACAGTGCTGAGACAAAAAGACACCAATTCTCTGGTAAGTATAATCAACATATATGCTCCTAATTCTTATGGCGAAAAAATAAACTGCTGGAATCTTCTCCATGAAGAACGAAATAATATGCAGGGTAATGTCATATTGGCTGGGGATCTGAATCTCACCCTCAGTCAGAATGAAAAAAGAGGGGGCTCTAGATCTAAAGACCGCATCATAGACATAGTGGAAGATATCATCACGACCTGGGACGTCAATGATATCAAGCCTACTACAGGGAAATACACCTGGACCAATAGGAGGTTTGGGCCTGGGCACATTGCGGCCAGACTTGATCAATTCTTGGTTCAGGATAATTTAATCCTGCTAGGCCTAATTATTTCATCCAAAATCCTTCCCTTTGGAGGCTCCGATCATAAGCCCATCCTTCTGGAAATGGTGCAAGAAAAAAATCTAGGCCCTATATCGTTCAGATTTAACTCCATGTGGGCCAAGCATGATGAATTCCTACAGATTGTAGCAGATTCATGGGCCCATCCGGTTACAGGCTCCCCCTTCTTTGTTTGGGAGGAGAAGCTGAGAAGGCTCAAGAAGACATTGAAGAGCTGGGCCAAGATGCTCCCAAATCCAAACTTTGCCAAGCTCTAAGCTACCCACGTGCTGGAGTTGCACCAGGCCGATATGGAGGATAAATATGTGACTATTACTGACATTCAAAAGGAGACATCTCTGCAATTGAACCTTCAAACGACGTGTAGAGAGGAGGCTGAATGGTGGCGCCTCAAATCCCGATGTAAATGGTTGAGGGATGGTGATAGAAATTCAAGCTTCTTCCACAAGTTGACTGAGGTCAGGAAAAATCAAAATAGCATCCTCAAGATTCAGCTCAACGATAGGGTAATCAGCCAATTTGATGAAATTGAAGCTGAAGCCACCAATTACTTCAGCGAGCTATTCACCGATCAGCCTACCCCCAGCGACGCCCAGCTTCTGAATCTTGTCCCCAATTCAATAAAGAGTAGTGACAATGACCACCTAAACCAAATCATCATGCTGGAGGAGATTAAAGAAACTGTCGCTACCATGGAGGAGGACAGAGCCCCCAGACCAGACGGGTATAATGTGAATTTCATATCTATCTGCTGGGACATTGTTAAAAAATATTTACTTAAAATGATCAGAAAGTCTCAGAACTGTAGCAAGATTGGAGGAAGTACGAATTCATCCTTCTTGGCCCTCATCCCAAAGGATAAAGATGCTAAGACTTTTGACAGGTTCCGGCCAATTTCACTATGTAACATAGGGTATAAAATCATCACTAAGATCATGGCCACCAGACTAAAGCACATCCTGCCAGTCATTATCCTAGAGAACCAAGGTGGATTCATCAAAGGGAGGAAGATTTGGGATAATATCATTTTAGTGCAAGAAGCCATCCACTCTAGCCTGAAGAATGGAGACAAAGGAATGGTGGTGAAACTAAAACTGGCAAACTCTTTTGACAGAGTTAGCCATCCATTCCTCCTTCAGGTAATACTGAGATTCGGTTTTGCTCCCAAATTTGTCTCTTGGGTCAAGGCCTGCATCAGCAAGCCATGGATTGCCCCCCTCATTAACGGAAGAGCTGCCCCTTTTTTCCAAGCTACGAGAGGACTAAGGCAAGGATGCCCACTCTCACCCCTACTCTACGCCATTCAGGCCTCGGGCCTCGGTACTTAGTTTCCAATTGGAACATGCTAGACTAGAGCAGGAGCTTCCAGGCATAAGGCTGTCTAGAGGAACCAAAGATATTAACCACTATCAGTTTGCCGATGATACCATTTTAATGGGAGGTGCCAGCCAGATTATAGCTCGACAATTCAAAGCTGAACTAAACCGTTACTACCAGGCCTCTGGAAGTAAAATCAATCACAGGAAGAGTCAGATCTTCGGGTGGAACATTAACCCGAGGGAAATGTCAGATATATCTCGAATTCTAAATATTAACGGAGCTGTAAGTTGGGAATCATTCAAATACCTAGGGGTGCCTATTGTCAAAACAAAATCCAAGTCCTCGGATTGGAACCCCATAGTGGAAAAAATAAAAAGGAAAATATCGGGCTGGGGGACCGCATGGCTGAATCTAGCTGGGAAGGTTGTTTTAATTAAAGCTGTCCTAAACAGCTACTTGCTCTACCAATGCTCTCTACTCCTAGAACCGGTCAAAATCATATATCAAATTGAGGGATTACTGAAACCCTTTCTCTGGAATGGTGGGAACAATGGAGGAGGTAAAAAGTATTCTCTGGTAAGTTGGAAAATCATTAAGCTGCCAAGAAATGAGGGAGGACTTCAAATCAGGGACCTCAAATGTCAAAACTTGGCCATTAAGGCCAAATTACTCTGGAATATGCTAGATTCTAAGCCAACCTGGTGTAGCCAAGCTCTTAAAAGTAAATAATTCCCAGGAACAAGGCTCAGATGCCTGGAAGGAGACCATGTGAGAACAAAGGGGTCCCCCATCTTCAATCTATGTAAAAAAACATTGCCTCAATTTATCGAAAAGTTACACTGGATACCGGGTAATGGGAAAGCCATAAACTTCTGGCAGGATTCGATTCTTGGTAAACTTCCTCCACGTCTACCTCGTTTGCAATCTTGGATGGAGGCGAGAGCTCTGAATTCGCTTTGGAGTATATCCGAGTGGGAGGTGAACTATCCACATCGCTGGACAACGTGGGTAATGCCGAACTGCCTAGCTGTGTTGGAGAATGATAAACTGAAGCTACTCAACCACCTAGCCGGGATAGCACCGATTTCCCTCTCCCTGAAGGATAGACATGGCTGGGGCAACCGAACTGGCATCTACACAACCGCTGAGGGGTACAACGAGTATGCTGCAACTTATAATGTGCCAGTGAATCCTGCGATTTGGAACAACAGAACACTACCCAAAATTGAGGTGTTCATTTGGACACTGATTCACCAAAGAATGCTAACCGGAGAGAACCTGGAGAAAAGGGGGATAGTAGGCCCATTCCGATGCCCTCTCTGTGCTGTAAATTCAGAATCTATTTCTCATCCCTTTTTTAATTGCCCATATACTATTTCAATCTGGAAGGAAGTAATGCTGAATGGAGAAGATGGGTTTCAATGGAATGGAAGTAATCAGGAATTCTTTATCAATTGGGAAAAAATGTACAAGGGCGAGCTGGCTAAAAAGAATGGTGTGAGAGCCTGCTGGCTGAAACTATCTAAAATTGTTTACTGATGCATCTGGATAGAAAGAAATCAGATAATTTTTCAGAATAGGAGTCAACCAGCGTGGAGGTTGAATGTCAAAATCAATGCTCTTCTTGGTGAGGTGGTAAGTAGTACCACGATTCCGTACAACAAAGCCGAGTTGACAGAAAAAGAAAAAAAATGGATGCAAAGTCTCAATATTCAAGAAAATAATAGTATAGCCATAAAAAATTTGGAGGATTGGGAAATCCGAATGGATAAATCCCAATTCGAGAACTGGTTAAGAGAACGAAAGATTTTCAAACTGTTCTTTGATGGAGCTTCAAAAGGGAATCCGGGGAAAGCAGGAGGAGGAGAAGTTGTCATAAACCCCAGAGGGAAAGTGGAAACCAAATACTTTTGGAACATCAGACATAATTCTAATAATATGGCAAAAGCATATGGGCTCTGGCAAGGCCTTAAGCAGGTGCAAAAAGTAGGAGTGGATGAAGTTGCAGTTATCAGAGACTCTAGGCTAATTATCCAAGCAATGAGCGGAGGAAGAAGGGGAAAAAATGAGCGGATGGAAATACTGTTAAAAAGAATCAGATATATGGCCAAAAGGTTCAGGAAGATCGAATTCTTTCATGTTCTTAGGGAGCTTAATATGAGGGCGGACAAAGCAGCTAATAAATTCATAGATATAGGGTGCTATGAACTCAAGGTTAATTCAAAGATAAGCCTGGAAATTCCTCCATAATTTGCCTTCTGTATAAGGATGGGGAGTATTAGCGGATCTCTGTACTCTTGATCAACGTGTTTTAGCTGAATCACTCGTATTAATATAACCGTTTTTGTTAAAAAAAATGAAAGAATATATATAGAAGCATAAACACAAACATCTTGCCAAGAAAACGGAGATACAATAAACACGTATTTAACGATGAAAGGGCCTATTTATAATAAGCATGAGGGAGAGAATTCTAAACGTCCAACACATAACCCTAGAATATGAACCATCATAAAGTTTGCGGCCCCAAGGTGGTTAGTTGAACAGTAAACTTCCTGGGGTCATAACTTTTGCATACTATCTCTGTTTGGGGCGTTCGAGAGACTGTTGGAAAGGTCTATTTGATATTTACATATTTTAAGTATAATAGAATGGATGTCATTTGCAACCAATTGACCCCTCGAATCGCCCAAAAATGTCGTTTAGGGTCTCAAAACGGCCCCGGAAGTTTAGGACCCAAAAAAAGCGTAGAATTATTACTAGGAAACTGCCAAAATGGACAATTGTTTTGAGCCAATGGAATAGGTGGGTGGCCCTTGATCTCCATCTTGATCAATCATCCCCCCTTAGGAAGAAAAGGTGTCCATTGCGTTAAATCCCGTATGTTATCTTGAACTGTGTGCTGAGTTGATCTCTTAGTGTGATATTCGCTAAAATGAGAAGGCTTCCTTTATTTGAAATCCTAAGAGGGATGTAATTGTTGTCGATGGGCACACTAGATCTGTTCAACAATTATGGTTGTCATGTTATCCTTTGTATAAACAAGTCTAGATGATTTCCTTTTGGATGAGCACCTTGTGTGCATGGCCTTACACTATAGAGGTACTCGAATGGAAGAGGGAACACTGACTTTGTGTTCTTGTTTCTTCTAAGCAGAGGAACCTTGTGTAGAGGGTGTTGAGGTCTCTATGATATGATGTTCTCCTTGGGAAGCAATTATGAAGAGGGAGAATTTATCGGTGTGAGAGGTTATATTCTTGCCTTGAGAGACTGTGGCAGGTGCAATCGTCTCTGGTATCTGATAGAGTTGTCCTCCCAGAGTGACAATGACACTTTGAGGTCGCGATTCATATACAACATGATGGTTCCACATATATGGTTGTCCTAAAAGAACATCATAGACTTCAAGTGGGGCCACATCACATAGTACCTTGTCTTTGAAAGGCTTGATACCATATTGTAGGTGATATTGTCAACTAACGCGCATACCTCGTCCTTGGCTTAGCCAACCAATGTTGTATGGTTGCGAGTGTGGTGTTGATGGAAGCTCCAACCTCTTAATGACTTATGTTGAGATTAGGTTCTTTTGGTTGACGTTGCCAACAAAAAAATGTAGTGGCATACCCTTCACCCACATTTACGAGTGGAGGAGGCGCTCCTCTGCCTCAGACTCTTTAGGTTCCTCTGGTTGAATCTGTGTGGTAGCAATAATGACACTGGGTTCTGCATCAATGATCCACTTCTCCTGGTCCACGGTCGTGACATTGGGTTTTGAATCAGAATCAGGATCTGATTTCGAAGCTTTGATCTCGGCCACAAATGACCGCTTTGAGCGACATTCATCAATGTTGTGCTAGGGTGTTTTGTGGAACTCGCACCACTTCCTGTTGTCCTTCTTTGTCTTTCTATTACCCTTGTTTTCTTGTGGTTGGGACTGGTTGTCCTTTCCTGTCCCGTGTTTTGCAGACTAGGGTTTCGCTTTCCTTGCTTCTATGGTGGATTTGCTAGTTCAAATTCTTTCTTGTTATTTTACTGAAATTTCTCTTTGATTTTGACAACATACCGATAGACAACTCCCAATAGACAACTCCCAATCAAGAGATGTCCAAGAAGTCCATTTTTGTTCATATGTACCGATGTAGGTGACTGCGATATTTCAGTACCAAGTGTTGCTCGAAGTCCTTGATACCCATCTCTGTGCACAAGGTATGGAATTTTTTGGTGTACTCCGACACTGTTTGGTCCCTCTCTTAACGCAAAATGGTCCATTTTGTGTACGGGTCATCATATTTTTCCACAGGGTAATACTATTCCTTGATGACATCTATGAAAGATGCCCAAGTGGGATTGGCCTCGAACATTCCAGACTCGTCTTATAAGTTTTGGTTACAATATGTTTCCCACCAATTTTTGACATGGGGGGTCGCCTTAAGCAGCACAAAGGTGATATTTTCCTTATCAGAAAAATTGTGTACAGAGAAGTGCCCTTCTAGAACATTCAACTACTTATCTAGAGCATTGGCATCGATCTGGCCTTCAAATAAAGGAATATCAAAGATAACTTGTACATTTAAGGGAGTTACATCTCTGAAACGACTGCTCGTTGAAGGTGCATCTACTACTGCTGGCATTCGTCGAAGGATTTGGGCAAAATTATCCATCATCTCATTCCTTTGTCTCGTGAGGGCTTCCTCAAGCAACGACTTGATTAGATCTCCTGCTCTGTTGTCTCTCTTTTCTTCCTCCATGGGAGGTTGTTTGGGTCGGCAAGAGTGATATTCCCCAAGTGAAACTAGTTCGAGACCCAACTCTCTTTACCCTGACCTCATCGGGGACATGCACCGAGAAACAATCAAAGAGCAGATTGCTCTGGATTTATGTGAGAACGAAATGAAAGAATATATATAGAATCATAAATAGATACATCTTGCTAGGAAAATAGATATACAATAAACACGTATTCTATTAAATGACAAAAATAAAACAAATTGTATAATAAAGGAGCTAGAATGGTGGTAGCTATCTCTGAGAAGAGATGTGCCTACTATGCTCATTCGTGCCAATTTGAATATAGAATAAGGTCTAAAGGGCCTATTTATAATAAGCATGAGGGTGAGAACCCTAAACATCCAAAACATAACCCTAAAAGATGAACCGTCATAAAGTTTGTGGCCCCAAGGTGGTTAGTAGAATAGTCAACTTCTCGAGGTCATAACTTTTGCATACGATCTCAGTTTGGGGCGTTCGACAGCCCATTGCAAAGGTTTATTCGAGATTTACATCTTTCGACTAGTACTAAAATCATGTCATTGGTAAATATTTTCCCTCTTGAATCGCCAAAAAATGTCATTTAGGGCCTCAAAACGACCTCGAAATTTTAGGACATGAAAAACCGTAAAATAATTACTAGGAAACTGCCCTTGAAGCATGTGGAACAATTACTATCCCTTCTAGAGGAAAACCAATTCTATGCAAAGAGATCGAAATGCACTTTTGGAAAGCAATAAGTGGAGTATCTTGGTCATATTATCTCAAGGGAAGGAGTCAAGGTGGACCCAAAGAAGATCCAGGGGACAAATAAATGGCCCAGCCAAGAAATGTCTCCAAGTTAAGAAGATTTTTAGGTTTAACGGGTTACTATCGAAAATTCATAAGAAATTATGCTCATTTAACTGCTCCTCTAACAAATATTCTTTAATATAATTCTTTTCAATGGGATGATGAGGCAGGAAAGTGTTTTGAGGTATTGAAGCAAATTATGTCTACAACTCCTATACTGGAAACATCCGATTTTTCAAAACCATTTGTGATTGAATGTGATGCTTCAGGGTTCTGAATAAGAGTCGTATTAATGCAAGAAGGTCACCCAATCGCTTTTGAAGGTAGGAAGTTAAACAAAAAATAATGCTTATAGTCTACCTGTAACAAGGAAATGTTTGTCATTATGCATACATTAAAAAAGTGGCAACAATGCCTATTGGGTAGCAAGTTCACTATACAACTTGCAACACTCATTACAACAAAAAACACTAACAACCAAACAACAAAAGTGGATAAAGAAAATCTCTACCTCCGATATGGAAATCTTGCACAAAAACGGGAAAGACAACGTAGTGGCAAATGCTCTCTCAAGAAAAGATGAAGAATTATAAGTCTATGCCATATCATATGTGGATCCATAATTTTTGGACAAAAATCGAACTAAATATTCCAAAAAATCTAGAGGTTTGCTCCATAATTAACAACATAAATCAGTACCTGAAATTTGAATGGAAAAATGACCTCTTATGGTACAAGGGACGAATTTACTTAAGCTCCAACTCAAGTTTTATAACCAAAGTGCTTAAAGAGTCGCATGACTGTCCAACAGTAGGACATGTAGGATTTTTTTAAACCTATTATAATGCAAGGCAATTGTTTTTTTGGAAAGGTATGAATGTAGACATTCAAAAGTATGTTGCAAAA
Organism: Pseudotsuga menziesii; assembly: GCA_001517045.1. Taxonomy (NCBI): domain Eukaryota; kingdom Viridiplantae; phylum Streptophyta; class Pinopsida; order Pinales; family Pinaceae; genus Pseudotsuga; species Pseudotsuga menziesii. The sequence continues at coordinate 865,151 of LPNX010745959.1, forward strand.
TGTGATATTTGTCGGGGAAATAAAAATGAGAATATCTCAAGTCCCGGGCTACTCCATCCCCTACATACCCCAAATCAGAAATGGGAAATTTCAATAGATTTTATTGAAGGTTTACCCATGTCAGATGGGAACGAGAAAATATTGGTAGTAGTAAATAAGTTACCAAATATGTACATTTTATTAGATTAATAAAAATTGACTCGACCAAAGAAACAACCGAACCTTTTTGCAAAAACGTCTACAAGTTGCATGGATTCCCAAAGATTATTGTTAGTGAAGAAGATGCTAAGTTTAAAGGTAATTTTTGTAGAGAATTATGCAAACAAAAAAGAAAATCCCCTAACATGAGTTCATCTTAACACCCACATACAAATGGTCAAACATAAATAATCAACAAATGTTTATAAAACTACCTACGTTGCTTTGTAACAGATAAGTAATGGCAATAAAACTGAAAACCCCAAAACAAGAATATCACAAGAAACCTTGAGCCTGAATTGGAACGATTCTTTCCTCACCCTTGTGTTGGTGCTAAGGTTGACAACACTTCGGTTCTCACACACACAAAAAAAACAACCTCCTCGAATTTAAGCACAGTCTGTTTAGATCGGAAACACAATCAAATATTAATTTCTTCAACGACTGCTATCAGATTGACATCACATTTCAACACAATTTTGAGTCCTTGGAGGTGATTTCTACTTTTCCCAAATGCCCTCTATTTTGCAGACACGCAGCTCCCACGTTTTTTTTTTTAACTCGGTCATCAAACAATTCAGAGGAGCGTGAGAAGAGTCCAGATTCTCCTTTTCGGGGACTGTCAAACCTATTCTGAGCAACTTCAGCAAACAAATGCTAAATTTACTCTGCTCTGGAAATCTCTGTCTATTTAATTGACACACTGGTATTTCCTAGGTGGTTCCACATTTTCCTCCACAATTAATAATGGTTACTCCAACACCAACAGCAAGAAAGGAAACAAAATGTTTAAATAACACTCAATATTAACACACAGATCGGTCTAGGCTATCCATCAATGTAAAGATACCGCATTAGTTCACCCAAATCATAAAATAACAGAACAACACTTACAAATTTCTATATCTGTAGCAATTTTCTCAATCACCCACAATTTTGCAGAATAACTTCATATTTACACAGACCTAGGATTTCTATCAATTCCAGATTTTATATAAATTGGAATTGTTCCATAAAAATGCACATAGATGGTTCATACATAAAAGATATAAAAACTATAATTCATTCATTAAGTCTGTATACACATTCTACTCATATACCCTTTGGATTTGCTCATTCTATTGACCAGATTTACATTCATTTTGTCCGACACATTCTTGGCCTCTCGAACCCTCCCCTATTTTTTCATGAGGTTTACATATTTAGGCATGGCAAATTACTGCCATCTCTCATAACAAGTTTCCTAAAAACCAGTAACTAATCTCCTACACCTAAGCAACTGTTTCTATAAATAAATTTCTATCCTATCCAAATAAATGAGTCATAAAACAGACTACTACATTCCAGCAACTCAATTCTCTAATTTACTGAAACTTACTCTGATCTCAGCAAGCTATTGGTTGTGCCTCTTCCGACTTGTATTCAGAATGTCCTTCTTCTCCTAACTATATTCCTTCTCTTTCTTCCTCATATGAACATGAGTATTCATCTGCCTTTCTATCTTCATGACAACATCACGAAACTGTCTTTCATTACCCATATATGAGCAACTTCATAGCCACAGCCAACCATCTTCTCCATTACTTGTGTGACAGTTCCAAGTGACTGCCCAACATATTCCGAACTTGGTCCTCGTTTGTGGTCTCAAACATCATCTCTTCCAACAGATTTTCATCCTTCCAAGGATCCATGAAACCATCATCTAATCTCATGTCTTCATCTTCATCACTCCTCGCACCAAGAAAGGATCCTTGTTCAGGTTCACATAAATAAACCTCTTCCTCAGCATCCAATCTATGCTGCAACTCAGCTCCTCTAAGTTCTTCCAACTGAACTCTTGTATCATACTTCAGTCTCCTTTGTAACTGAATCCACTTGATTCTTTTCCTCTAAAGAACCCAGACATACCTTTGTTCCTCCATATTTCTCTATACAAACTCTCTCATTACTTCCAACTGCACTTTTATTTCAGCCATCTCCCTATCAAGCTTTTCTTGACTTGATCTTCTATAGCCCTTTTCTGAACCTTCACTATGATTATCAACAACCACAGTTTTCTTTCCCTCATGAACTCCTCTTTGTTCATCATGGACTACAACCAATCCATCACTACAAGCTAACTCCATCAACTTGTCCGTAGATACCACACCAAGTCTTCCCATGCTTGGCCTTCTACTGGCATCTCTGCTGGTTTCTCTTTTCTGATTGTGACTCCTCCTTGAATCTCTAAGATAACCATCAATGGTCAACCTTTTAGTATCATCGAAACACATACTTATGCATAACTCTACATGCCCTGAGTTCAATCGAAAGACAAAACAACCTAGTAATTCCAACAGAACATGTTCCCAGCATTCGAACAGAGCATGAAAACACACCAACGCAGAACAAACATTTTCATCGCAACATTAAATCAGGCATTCATCATCAAACAAAAGCATGGAAACACACATTTACCCAACTGCAGATATACTCTGATCTCAATAAAATGTAGAAACGTCAAACCAGAAATGGAACCTATTTGTAGAATGATTGGCAATGAAGAGGGGACATCCACGTTCCACCCAACCATAGATTAGGCACAGAGGTTTCCTCTGTCCTCAACCACCCCTGAGCTAATTATGCATGCCAAGAGTGGTGACAGTCAAACTCAGAACCATTCTCCAGTGGGTAGCCCCTTCTTACACCAGAAATGTCTCCTTCAACTTACCCAAAAAAACGTAGGGTGCTTCCCCAGCCAGCTACCCCTAGCATATTGAGCGATGTCCCTCTTATAGTTGGATTTTAGGTCTTTTGCAGCTCCCGGAATCTATGTTCTACTGCCGTTTTATTTCCCAGGGTGGGTCTCACGCCGTATTGGCTTTCCCATGTTGGGTGCAACTATTTGAGAATGACCCTTCGCCTCCCCCACTCTTCGCATGCATAATTTCTCATTCAACGTGGTTGTCTCTCTCATTCAGTTTCTTTCATATAAGCATAATGTTTCAATTACATTTGTCCTCCAAAGATTGATTGACATATTCCAGGTTTTCCAATCGTATTCAAGAAATAAAAATAGTAAAATTAATATTGCATAAAATGTTTATGAATTCGGGGATATTACATCCTCCCCCCCTTATTGTAACACTGTCCACGGTGTTCTTAGTATTCTGGACATAACTCAAGGTGCCTTTTTCCACAATATTCCCTTTAATTCCTAAGTACTACTTTCTTCTTGTCCATCCTTGCGCACAGACTTCTTATTTTTAGCATGTCTCTGATAACTTGACTCGTTCACTCTATTTGTTCATTTGTCTCTTCTTGGTCTCCAATCCTGCAGACAAAGACTTTTATGTAACTTTACATCCGGGTCAGGGGATTCCCCTCTTTGGAACCTCACTGAGTTGGAATACCTCTTTAGGAGGTCTCTCTACAATATTATCAGTTCCATTAGTTGACTCTACAGAAGTACACAAGTAATTTGCTTAACTTCTTTTACTACTACAACCATAATCAGATCATGTTGCTTTTGCATTAATGGCAAACTTGTGATGAAATCCAAATATTTTTACCTCCCATTTTCCCCAGAAACGGGCTAAGTTCATAACAACCTGTTGGATATAGGCGTTCAGTCTTCACATGCTGACACCCCAAGCCATTAGATAGATAGTTACTTAACTCTACCTCTATTTTGGCCAAAGATTTGCTTCCTAAGGGCTGTTACCATCTTTTGGTAGCCAGGGTGTCCTGCATAAGGAGGTATGTACATCTCATTTATAACTAACAATTGCAAACCTGCAACATCATGCATGTGTTATTGTATACAAATCAGCAAGACGATGCTACAACCACCGAGTTCTCATTGGCATTTTCAGCTCAATAGTCAAGATTTGCCCCAAGGCATGTTTCCCTCCTCCCGCCTGCATGTCATACAAGAATGCAATTCTTATGAGATATTATCATAAGGAAATTTTTCCATCATAAATCTTTCAAATATGTATCATTAAATTTCCCAAACATAAGGTCCCAGTCCCTTGTTTGTCTCCTGCAGACCATAATACCTAGTTTTTTGCAACATCTCATTAAGCAATCACTAGTCAAAATATGAATTTACAATTATGTCTCCTACAGAATTTGGATTTCGCAACCAGGAGGCCATCCTCATATTGATTGGAACTCTTACCCTTATCACTTACACTTTGCTACCTGACCTGGACAACCATATAACATGTCATCTTAACATAAATTTTAGATTAGTCAAACAATCAATACACTATCAAAATTCCAAAGATGTGATTAAGAAGTCCTTTTGTTTGGTTACCACAATGGGGCCCTCTTCAAACGTTTGGCCTTTGCACGTGGCAAATTCTGCTTTATTTTATGGGTGACACCCACACTACCTGTAATTTGGTACTTCTAATTGTCCCTACAATTTTGGACATCCCTGCATACCATCCTTTTATCACAAGAATCACAGTGAATTTTCAGAATCGCAACTTGCAATTCTACAGTCACTTTATATGCATCATTAAAATTTGCCAGATATTTTTCACCTTATTTAGGCACATAAGAAAAACTTCCAGTACTCGTGATCCCACAATCATGCTCCATACAATCTTTTTTCTTTTCAACGGAGCAGTCAATCACACATGACTACTCTTCCATGCAACTCTTATAGCAGTTCATGAAGTGATCTCATAACTATCAATAATTCTATCATTTAAATAATTTGCAATGATGTATTTATATCACAACCATGCATTTACAGGATGCATCTTGTATATACCCACACATACCTTGGCATCAATGTTCCAAGCGCTCCTTGGATGAATTCTTCTTCCAAAAGTTCTGACATGAATATACATAAACATGATGGCCATTTCCTCACGAAACTACAAGTTCACATGCAGGCCTCCTCAGCCTGTATATACATTACTCCACTGATATTATAGAACCTAACACCTCCTTGGGTGCTCCATGGCAGTTCTATTCCAAAGCCTAACACCTATTTTTGGGTGCTCACTAGCAGCTCTGGCCTACCAAACTCAAGCGCTTCCTTTCCGGACACCATAATACCTAGGGGTTATTCTATTCACGGATTCCCCACCCCCATGACAGTCCCCTTACGCGGCGTGAATATGCACAGAAAGAAGACTAATAAGATGTCTTACACCTGGGCGTCCCCAACGATGCATACTGGTGCCTAGCTGGCCGAGGGAAATCTATGTACCCCAAGTACATCCTTCCTCCTTATACCATTTTCTCAACTTTGTACGCATGATAATTCTTCTTGTATCATTGTAATTACCCAGTCTGGTACCTGCAGCTATACCACTGGTAATCATTCATAATCTTTATATCATGGATTTGTATAGCATCAATATTTACATCTATCAGAGACATATTATTTTCAAAACTAGAAATTTTCATACTTACATAGCATTCTCTTGACGTTATCCTTTACCTATTATAATCCATCATAAATACAATGGATTAGATTCATAACAACATCTTGATATTATTTCGTGGGATAAAACAAATCGTATTGGTTTTAGTTGTCACCTAATCGATTGGTCTCATACTAGGGGTTACACAACCATACCACTAACCCATTGATCATATATTTGTTGTCCTAGCCTTCCTTCACAAGGCTATTGTTCACTTGCACGGTGTCCCCAACATCTCCAACCATGCTTCTATGCCCTTGGTCTTGCAATTATTGCCATTGACCACAAAATCATAGACCACAAATAATTATTAGTAGTGGTTCATTGCATATGTAAAACCTCATTATTTTTACTCTTATGCAATATTATATTCATGGAAACATTTTCATATGTACTACATTTATCAATATGCCTACTAGTGCATATGCATATGACCTATCAACTCTCTTGCATTCCCAACATTCCTATGCCAGATTTTTTGCGTATGGGATTCGCAAAATATACATATATCAAAGGAAGAGAGGAAGAGTCTTCCCTTAAACTGGATCGTCCAATCTCTGTTAAACTCGACCTCCATGTGGATTGATCAGAAGAGTTCGATCAATCATTCTCACCCGAATTTACCGAGCTTAATGCCAGGTTCCCATGTGACAATCTTTAATGGACCAGTTCACAATTTAGTTGGGTTCTTAAAATTAGTAGAACCACTAAAACATCCCGACCCGGCCAAAAGTCTCTCCAACGCTCAATGAAGAGCGGACTTCAACCTTCGATGAACTAGATTTCATGTGAATTTCGCTTCCAGCCTCTGCGGTTAACCCACCTCTTAGTTGAATCTACGAAATCATTTAGGACCATTAGATCTTGATCCACCTAGATTGGTGATGGAGTTTAATTACTATAGATAGGATTACACTAAAATTTCGCATCCATTCTGATTTGTTAACCCCCTTGCTAGTCGAATCAACATAATCATTTAAGACAGTTAGATCTTGATCCACCCAGATTGACGATGGACTTCAATTACTATAGATCGGATTACACTAAAATTCCACATCCATTCAGATTGTTAACCCGCTTGCTAGTTGAATCTACGAAATGACTCACAACTGTCAGATATAAATTGATGATGGACTTCAAACATAGTAAAGCGGATTCTATAGAAATTTTGCACACATCAGAATGTTGATTGTCTGCACTAGTTTTCCTTGCGAAATAGCTAAGCACCGTTGATCTGGTTTAACAATCAACCTTGTCTGTTGATCGAAATCCTCTTTGTAACGATTTCTTTCCAATTTCACAACTCAATGCCATTTTATCCTCCTTTCTCTTTCAACCCGCAAAATTCCTTCAGGACGTTGATCTTCGCACCTGCAGATCCCCACCATACGATCCTTAAGCAAATGAATGAGGAAATATCAACTTATCTTGTTCGCAGTTCTAGCTTGCGAAATCTCTCCTTAGCCGTAGATCTGGTTCTACCACGATCTTAACCTTTCACATTGATCCTTGCAATGATCGATCATTGATCTAAAACCCTGCAACAAGGTTATTCTGAACATATTTCATTCATGAGATCCTCAATGGTTTATTAAACTAACACCCATTCGATTGGTCAAGAAATTGATCAACAAACCTCTATTTCTCTTCCTTTCAGAAGTCCTGAATTCAGACCCAGGTTATCATTCATCAATAGAGGATTAAACAAACATTCAATTCACGAATCTACACATCCCAACAGAGTTATAAATTTTTACACAGAGATTATGCCCAACTAGGATTTTCATACCATGTGTGTCATCCGTAGTTCTTTTGGTACTTATGGAGAGACTTATAACTTTCGAGTACACTAATTTTATTAGTCCCATGGAATTTTTGACATTAGCTAATCCCACAAAAGAATGAAAACACAACCATTCCCAAAATACAATTTTTGTGTCCTTTTTAAACTTTTTTCAAAAAGGATCCTTATTAATAGGCATACTTCTTTATATAGTTAACATAAGCCATCTAAGACTAAAAATTTCTCTATTATAAAGTCCTCTCATCCTGTAGCTACGGCATGCAAGGTTATTGTTTTCTATTGCATTCAAGTACCCCCTTTCTTTACTTACTAAACCCAAAAGAAATTCATCATCGAAGTATATAATGTTATGATATGCATATTTCCCTTAAGTCCACACGCCTGTTCTTACCCTTCCCTTTCATGAATAATCAAGCACGTCCTAGAGATAACCTTCAAGTAAGTCAACACACACAGGTGTTAGGAGATACTTAGTAATTCATGAGTATAAATACCCCAGACAAGGAATGTACGATTTTACAAGCCACAAGCTTGTTTTTGACTAAATCATGTGGTTAATACATTCCAGTTATCTTCCAATTCCTACTTGGTACTCACAACTCCTTGTCAAATATTATTTGTATCATAAACTCATATGGAAAAAAATCTTGAAATGTAACAACGAGTTACTAATTAAATCCCATGGATTCTTGATACATCAAGATGTTCTTTTCTTAATGCAGTACTTCTTACTATAAACTTCAAATTTAAGTCATTTAAATGTTTAGTATTGTCAGTACTTTATTTTTATTGTGCCTTTCCCTCATCATCCTTTATATGTTATGCAATTAACCTTTCTAATATACTTTCAACAATTCAATTTCGTATGATGAGCAAAAATATGCATGTTTCTATAGTATAGCCATCTAAGTTATAAGCAATACTTTCTATCTAGCTGAGAAACAAAAGGGGTCATAACAACCTATCACTTTTCACCTCAATACCCAAGCATAATCCTTCTCATAAATTATTCAAGAAGCCATTGTCCATTAACTAAAATCATTTATTGTGCCTTTCCCTCATCATCCTTTATATGTTATGCAATTAACCTTTCTGATATACTTTCAACAATTCAATTTCGTATGATGAGCAAAAATATGCATGTTTCTATAGTATAGCCATCTAAGTTATACGCAATACTTTCTATCTAGCTGAGAAACAAAAGGGGTCATAACAACCTATCACTTTTCACCTCAATACCCAGGCATAATCCTTCTCATAAATTATTCAAGAAGCCATTGTCCATTAACTAAAATCATTCATACCACGACCCTTATGCCTACCTGGTTATCAAATGGTGACATCTTACCTCCTTGGTCCTATATCCATCATGCAATGTCCACCGAGGAATTCCATACATGCAATAATTCCCATACAAGCATCCCTTGTAGTACACCAATCAACTCATCAACCATCATACATCCATTAGAATACATTGATCAGAATCCATCAAATTAATACAAACCAGAGTACATAACCAGGACTCATCAATCAAAATATGTTTATCATTTAGCAAAGGTAATTATTACCTTGGTTTGCTCCAGTGGAACTAGATGTTCCCAAAAGGGCGACAGGGTTGAAACCTGTGGCTCTGATACCATTTGTAACATCCCCATATAATCTGCTTAAAAATGGAAATATAAATTTTTCCCAAGCATAGTTTCTTTCTCAAGGAAATGGCTATAATCCTTCAAAATACCTCAGCCTTAAGCTTAAAATGGTAAACAACATAAATTTCCGCACTCAAACATAGGACTTAAACCTTTGGGTTTCTGCTTCTGCACTTCCACTATGCAGAAGGCGGAAGGCGGAAGCCTCAACATTCCGACGGCTTAAACAATTGGCCTTCCGCTTCTGCACTTCCGTAGTGCGGAATGCAGAAGGCAGAAGCCTCAACATTCATACGTCTTAAACAGTTGGCTTTTCGCTTCTGCACTTCCACTATGCAGAATGCAGAAGCCTAACATCCACAAAATTTAACCATTTCGCTTTCCACTTCCGTACTTTTGCTAGGCGGAAGGCGGAAGCCTAACATCCACACATCTTTAAACATTTGGATTTCCACTTCCGCACTTCCGCTATGCGGAAGGCGGAAGCCTGACATCCACACAACTTTAGCATTTGGCTTTTTGCTTCTACACTTCCCTATGCGGAATGCAGAAGGCGGAAGCCTAACATCCACACAACTTAAACGTTTGGCTTTCCACTTTCGTACTCCTGCTGTGTGGAATGCAGAAGGCGGAAGCCCAACATCCACACAACTTAAACATTTGGCATTCTGCTTTCGCACTTCCCCTATGCGTAATGCGGAAGGTAGAAGCCCAACATCCACACAACTTAAACGTTTGGATTTCCGCTTTCACACTTCCGCTACGCGGAATGCGGAAGCCCAACATCCACACAACTTAAACGTTTGGCTTTCCTCTTTCACACTTCCGCTATGTGGAAGGCGAAAGATGGAAGCCTGACATCCTTATGACTTAAACATTAGGCTTTTCGCTTTCGCACTTCCGTTGTGCGGAATGCGGAAGGTGGAAGCCTCAACCTTCTTCACTCTGAACTTCTCCTTTCCAATGCAGAAACCCGTAAGCTTAAAACCTTACTTGTTCGATGTTGTTTTCCTCATGATAAGGCATGGCATCTATAACCTCAGAAAATCATACATCTAGAATGCAGTCATAACCTTCAATCCAAACAACAAAAGTTATAAATAAATGAAATAGGGTAGGTGTATTCTGTTTTCCAGGGATCTATGCATCCAAGGATGTCATGACCAGTTCTTTAACCTAAGAGGAACACTCCTCTCTATAGGATGATAAGAATTATAAGCAAATCCTCGGCCATAGTAGGTGTATCCTGTCATTCATAAGATATATAACCAAACAACTCCAGTTATTGTAAACAAGACAAGGACATTTCCCCGTTTATGAGCAAAGTTCCCACCAACAGGCTTGGAGTTGTCCTTTATTAATTTATAAACATTGGAACTTATACACTTCCACACATACATGCACCCCATAATCCCATTTAACAAGAGATTTTATACAACAAAAGGGTAACTCTGTACTGAGACCAACATCATCCATTGAGTTACCATTTACCACAAACAAGGCATCATCAATCATACCAGAATTATGAATGCATAGGTTCTTAAACATCATTCTCATTAATAAATTTAGAGCTGTTGAATCAACCTTGTAGTATCATCGAAACACATACTTATGCATAACTCTACATGCCCTGAGTTCAATCGAAAGATAGAACAACCCAGTAATTCGAAGAGAACATGTTACCAGCATTCGAACAGAGCATGAAAACACACCAGCGCACAACAAACATTTTCATCGCAACATTAAATCAGGCATTCGTCATCAAACAAAAGCATGGAAACACACATTTACCCAACTGCAGATATACTCTGATTTCAGTAAAATGTAGAAACGTCAAACCACAAACGAAACGTGTTTGTAGAATGATCCACAATGAAGAGGGAACAACCACATTCCACCCAACCATAGATTAGGCATGGAGGTTCCCTCTATCATCAATCACCCTCAAGCTAATTATGCATGTCAAGAGTAGTGATAGTCAAACTTAGAACCATTCTCTAGTGGGTATCCCCTTCTTACACCGACAATGTCTCCTTCATCTTACCAAAAAAAACACGAGGTGCTTCCCCAGCTAGCCGCCCCCAGCATATTGAGCGACATCCCTCTTATAGTTGGATTTTAGGTCTTTTGCAGCTCCCGCAATCTCTGTTATACTGTCGTTTCGTTTCCCAGGGTGGGTCTCATGCCATACTAGCCTTCCCACACCGGGTGCAACTGTCTGAGAATGACCCTTCGCCTCCCCCACTCTTCGCATGCATAATTTCTCATTCAACATGGTTGTCTCTCTCATTCAGGTTTTTTCATATAAGCATAATGTTTCAGTTACATTTGTCCTCCAAGGACTGATTGGCATATTCCAGGTTTGCCAATCATATTCAACAAATAAAAATAGTAAAATTAATATTACATAAAATGTTTGTGCATTGGGGGATATTACAGGTTTTTCCTTCTATTTTAAGAGATGGTTGATCCCGATAAAGCTTGTCTGTATCCCTATATATATTTATTACTTCCAAATTGAGTAGGACCCGCAATGGATTCTATATTTTCATACCCATATTCTGTACTATAATGAATAGGAGAGCCATGATTAACTTATGTATTATTAATGTTACCCATGGCCTTGATAAATAATTTCCTGTATCACTCAATCAAAAACCCTATAGACTTTCAACTCTTCAAAGTAACCCATAATAATACAAGTACTACCCTTTGGATCATACTTATTTTGCTTGTTATTTGGAATATGGGCCCAAGCTACGCATCCATGAGTTCTTAGCTGTCTGATCAAAGGTTTCTTTGTAATTGATATTTCTAGAGAAGTCACATACCACATTGCCTTGGTTGGGATTCTATTTAGAAGGCAATTTGAGCAAAAACACAAGCTTTCTCGATAAACTAGTTGGCATTCCTTTTTCTCTAAGAAACACCAATGAAAGTCCTATGCTTCCTCTCAACAACTGCATTCTATCGGGGGGTAAGTACAAATTTATTCCATGACACCATTCTATGACAAGTACCCTTCACATGGATTGCTTACATACGCTTTTCCATGATTAGACCTCAATCATTTCATAAGACGACTACTTTGTTTTCCACCCAATTCCCTAAATTCCTTGAACCTCTAAATTTGTGTCTCTGTTATTCAAGAAATACACCTAAGTGAATCTTGAAAAATCATTAATGAAGGTTAAAACATACCTTGCACCAACTAAGGAAGGTCGACTCATTGTGTAAAAGTTACCATGCACAGGTTTAAATTGAGTCTTTACTTTCCAAACTTTTCCTTTCTCAAATGTCGTTTGGTGATTCTTACCAAGTATATAGTGCTCACACACACTATTTTGAAGAACTACTTTCAGAAGTCCATGAACCATATCTTGTTAGAAAGTGGCAACAAGGAAGGTGTTCTATCATTTGCATGTGTCCTTGCTTAATAGAAGACATGAAACATGAAGTCAGATTGATCAGTGCCTTTATCCAAAAGTTTAGACTTAGGAAAAGTGCATTATGAAATCTAATTTTAATTTGACTCAATGGAGACACTTTTATAAAGTTCAAGTGAAATATAATTTAAGTGATGGCTAATCTAATCTTGGCCATTGATTTCACTGGAGGATCTCATCCATTGATCCATAGTGAGATTTAGGGTTTTTGTTTGGCCATTGAACTAAAAGGAGATTGATTTGGTGGAGAGGACAACACACACAATTGCTTTGGCACACATATTGCCAGAGGGCGATTTCTTGCTCATATATTTTTGGTCGGAGAGTGAGAGAGAAGTTTACATAAGTATTTTCAGAAAGTGAGATAGAAGAACTTTCCTAAAGATCGACAGAGCTGCTTAGGCAAATCGTTGGAGGCCGTACAACTGACGCAGGGAGGTCGTACAATGATGCAGGTCGTGACATAGAGCATCTAATGTGACGGTAGAAGATCGTACACGGTTGTATGAGCGACCATATAGGTGACGCCAACGTTCGTACGACTGACCTAAAGGTCGTACCAATGTCGTAGAGGCGTGAAGGTGATGCAGGGGTTGTGTGATCTTTGTGGGGTTTTTCCTCAATGAGTTTCGGTTGTATGATTTTTCCAGGTTGGCTAAAATCCTAGATTGTATTGTTCTATATCTTGCTAATAAAATATATTCTCAGACTGCTGCATCAGTTTTCCCATCTTGGGTTTTTTCTGGGGGTTTCCATACCCAAGAAATATTGGTGTCTCTATTGGCGTGGTTGTTATTATATGTTTTCTCAGTATTTATGTTCCACTGCATTATTTGTGAAGAAACTCATTTGTCATTAATCGTTAACACACACACATATATATAACTCAATATTGAGTTTTAAGGAGATTTAAATGGTATCATAACTCTTATGAGAAGATATGAGAGAACGCAGTAGTATTGGATAGATCAGGGGCAGATCTATTGAAGACACAAACCTAGAGTTTCAGATCTAGGGTTTGACAGATACACTTCATTATGGCTATACAATTGAGACTCAAGGATAGAATCCAAGGGGCTTAGAACATTCCTACATGGAAATAAAGGATCATGAGGATCTTGGATGTTAGTGATGCAAAGGAGCACATTGACTCCAAGAAGGTTGCGCCCGCAGATCCGACAAAGTTGGCTAAGTGGAAGAAGGTGGATTATAGGGCCATGTTGACTATCTTGGATGGGGTGAAGGATCATATAATTTCTCACCTGTTTGGGAAGAATATTGCATTAGAAATGTGGACAGCTCTGGAAAGCCTTTACCGGAGCAAGAACGAGAACCAGAAGATGGTGCTATAGGAGAGACTGTTAAGCACCAATATGGCTAAGGGATAAGGAGTGATGCCTTATCTCAAAAGGCTCACACAGATCAGGGCCGAACTTGGAGTAATGTGCTTTAAGACTGAAGATGAGGAGCTAGTTCAAATAGATCTCAATGGATTTTCTAAACCATGGGATGTCTTTGTCAAAGGCGTGGTGGGTAGGGATAACCTCCCTAATTGGCAGAGATTGTGGGATGACTTTGTGTAGGAAGAGACCCGTATGGGTCAAGGTTCAGGTTCATCCAGTAGTGCCCCACATATTGTGGATGAAGAATTTTTAGCTCTAACAGGGAATAGCAAGGGTAAGGCAAATAAGAAGAAGGGTGGTAAGAAGAACATTGAAATGTATAAGGTCAAATGTTTTATCTGCCAAAAGGCAGGACACTTTTCCTCCTAGTGCCTAGATAGGAAGAAGAAGAACAATACCCAGATGGTAGATTCTATAGAGGCGGAGGAATTCGACAAAAAATTCCATGAGGTCTTTTGTTTGATAGCTTGCATGGCAAGCACCACAAACAATAGTATTTGGTACATCGACAATGGAGCATCTTGTCACATGAAAAGACAAAAAAGGTACTTCAAGAGCTTGTAGGAGGGTGGAGTAAATATCCACATTGAGCTGGGTGATGATGAGCATTATCAGGCGTAGGGAGTTGGTACTATTTTGTTTCAGAGGGAGTCTGGAAAACCGCTCAGTTTTACTAACGTATTGTATGTTCCAAGGTTGACCAAGAACCTTAGATTCGTTTCCACTCTGGATGACAAGGGATTTCAGGTGAAGTTCCGAGATTGGAAGGTGTATATCAGGCCCAAGGGGTCAGATAGGAGTTTGGATCGAAAGATTGGGATCTGGAGCGGGAAGGTGTACATACTACACTTCGAGTATGCAATAGCTCTAGTCAACATCATCAACAATCAAGGTGAGTTGTGGAATAGGAGGATGACACACTTACACCATGGACAAATGAGGCATTTGAGACAGAGAATTATTGGAGTTCCTCAGGTATAGGAGGAGAAGCATAACCACTGCAAGGGTTGTGCGTTGGGGAAGGGCATTCCAAGTCAAGGGGTAGATCAAAATCAAGAAGAGGCAGAATTACTTGCTATTATTGTGGAAAATGAGGACACATGAAAAGAGAATGCCAGATATGGAAGAAAGAACAAAAGGAGCAAAAATCAGCTAGCTCAAACCAAAAATCAGCCAACACAAATGAAGGTGAGATCATTGCTGTAGTTTCACATATTGATGTTTTATTTACTGTTTCAATGGAAGATGCATGCCTATACACTGTAATCCTGTTATTCCAGATCTGCTATCCATGTCCATGGTGAATTTGTGGCTGAAACAGGGAATTGAAGGAAGTAGCTAACATAATTTGTGCTACAGAGATAGAGCCATAGCTTCTCTGTTCTCAACACGATGCATCCTGTGATCGATGGTCGATCTCTTCTTCCTCGCTGAAGTTCACACCTGACCCGAATGATAAAAAACAATCAATCCAAACGCAAAGAGAAACAAAAAACTGGTCGACATGGATTCTTCCTCGCTAGTCGTGCTCGATCTCGCACTTGTGACCCTCTACTCACCTTACGCATTCACACACATTAATTTGTGAATTCAAATGGAAATTATACACGCAGGCTCACATACACGATTTCACGTTTTCGTAAAACTTGAATTGATACACTCGGACGTAGACCGCCGAGCTTATCTCGATTGTACATTCCTTATGTGCTATCGACGTGTTTGAGGACCCCACCCCGGGTTCCGTTACCCCTCCTCCGTCTCATGCCTGCGCCATGAGCGTACTATTGCTGGTCGCGCCCACTTGGCCCTCGGGACCAACACCCACCCCGCCCAAACTGAATTTGAAACCCGACCATTAAATTCGTATTGAATCCCAACACCGACCCCGCCCAAACTGAATTTGAAAACCTGACCTTTAAATTCACATTGAATCCCCTGTGTTTCGAGCTCGTCTCCCCCCAATAAGCTAAACATAATTGTAATTAAAAGATTATTCAATCTGGTGTCACGGATCCGGAAGAACTCAATAATCCTGAATGCCTTCAAATACATCGAGGAGCTGAAGCAGCAAGTTGATGAATTGAACAGATATCTTGTTGCAAAGCTGTAGGTCCGTCAAGGGGAAAAAAATGGTAGAGGGGTCGATTCGGATTCAGATTCAGCGCTCACGTTCCCCACGGTGAGCATTGGACACTGTGAATTTCTCTGTTTAGTCTTTGACGATCTAAGCCTTTGATCTGAAGATAAAATTGTTGAGCACCGGGTGACTGTGGAGATTCATGTGGAGAGCAAGGAGAGGACTAAAGGCCTGCAAATCTATGTGGCTTGTCAGGAATGGCCCGGCTTGCTTGTCGCGATCCTGGAGGCTGTGAAAGCATTGGGCCTCAACGTGTGCTGCATTGAGAGGAGAGGTTATAAGATTGGTTTGGTTTTGCACAATAACATAATTTTAAATCTAATTTGCATTGCTTTGAAAGTTAAGGAGAATTGAACCCGTATCTTCGAATAAATGTGTTGCATGACCAGCAAAGCACGACTATGGATCCCTTCTCTTCTAGAAATTCGTATAATGTTTTTATGCCACTTAATGTAGTAAAGCTTATAATTGGTCTATGCATATCTTTGGACCTGTAAAAAAGGTAGATTCATGATGATGATGATGATGATGGTTAACGTCCCTTGAGACCAAAATTTGGTCTATCGGACCCTGAAGAAGAAAATTAATTAGTTTGTTTTAAAGTTATATTTCTATGCTCAAAGAGCTTGGAGAGAAGCGTCCCGAGCTTACTATAATTTTGACAAGCTAAAAGGCTAGGAATGTCGGTATTGCAACAAAGATTATGAAACTGGGATCTGATGTGGGTGTATGCAGGGCACTCTAAGAGGAAGTGATTCTCATCTTCAATGAAGGTGGCAGAGCCGTTCTACCCAAGGAGTTTTGGGGACTGTCCAACGACCAGTTTCGCTGTGGAGCTCATGCGAGTTCGTTCTTATCTTAGCTATATTAATTTTTTTCTTAGGACTGATTAAAACAGAGAGATAGTTTTGATCTTCAAGAGTAGGGTTGATGACCTCCTTATAATATCTTAATTTTCTTTTGGCCTCTAAATCTTTCTCACACCACAATTTTTCTTTAAACTTAGAAGCAATAATATTTTTAATGTTATTAATATTTTGCAATGCAACATTTTCATAGATCTTCCAGTGATTTAACCAAGACCTAGTATCTTTATACCACCCACGCTTGAGCCTTAGGTGATTTTGGCTGGAGTTTAAAGCTAACTTAGGGAGTCTATGGTCTTCCATGTTATTGATTTTGTTCTTGTACAACAGGAGTCTAGTCATGGCTAGGCTCTCGATGGGGGAAAGACCCACTTCTATAAGGAGAATAGGATAGGGTGTATTGTTTTTGATTTTGAGGTTGTAAGTTATAAAATGCTTCTGGATTTGCTCGATCTTTCTCCAAGATTCTCTAGAGATGCTGCAACCCCAAACCTCACACCCATACAAGTTAACAGGAGTGACTAGAGTTTCAAAGAGGAGCTTCTTTTTATCCCACATCACGAGGTTTGCAGCTTTACAGTTATTTTCAAGACCAAAGTAATCTTTCCACCCTGCGCTAATCCTTTTCTCAATGCTATAGTTCCAGTTGAGCTTGTGATGAATATCAATTCCTAGGTACTTGTAAGAAGACACTTCCTCCAAGTTGCTATTGTCATACACAAAATTAGCGTATGTGTCCTTCTTGGATTTGATAATCATAACTTTTGTTTTGTCAGTGTTAACAGTCATGCCCATTGTAGAGCAGAAATCTTTAAGAAGACAAAGTTGTTTATGAAGATCAGAAGAACACCTTGCCAGAAGGACAATATCGTCAGCATAAAGAAGAAGGATGATGATTATTCCAGCTAAGATCGTACCAGCACAGCCTGCTTCTTCTAAACAACCCTCTAACTTATCAATGTAAATGCCGAAAAGGGTAGGGGAGAAGGGGCAACCTTGTTTGACTCCGATATTACACTTAATATCTTTTGACCACCCCTCATTGCTTTTAAACTTGGCAATTACATTCTCGTAGAGCCTTATCGCAGCAGCTCTTAGCTCGAAAGGAACCTTAAGCTCTTCTAACCTATTCCAAAGGTTATTTCTAGGTACCGTATCGAAAGCCTTTCTAAAGTCCACAAAGCAGCAAAAGATATCGGATTTGTCATTGCGGCACTCCTCCAGAATGATCCTAAGCGTGATAAGGTGGTCCGTTGTTGAGTGATGCCTTCTAAAACCTGCTTGACCTTTAGCCCGTTTACCTTCACTTTCAAGCCAAATGCTCATCTACTTTTCCAAAATAATACCATATAACTTGGCTAAGAGGGGGCTAATCATAATAGTCCGATAATTTGAGGGGTTATTTGTATCCCCGCTCTTACAGAATTAAGAGTTTCTTCACTGCCAATATGTATAGTTTTTGAAAATAATATTCAACCTGTCAGGGTTATTTTTAAAGAAAATTATGAATTAATTTCAAATTGAGATATAAATTATTATTTAATTTTTAAAATAATTTAGATTTAATAAATCTGTTTTTGAAATGTGTATATAATTTGTTTATGTTAAAGAAAATGAAACAATGTAGAATAAAAAAAATTAGTAAAGAAAATAACAATAACAAAATATATACAAATTCAACATTATAAAGTTCCCTTCTTATCATTATATATCTTATACTCTATATTATATTGCTACAATGTCAAATAAGGATTCTCATTTACAATAATTTCTAAGGTCATGTACTAAGCTAGGATATCTTATCTCTAAGCTTTCTTGTCACTTAGAAACATAACCCATGTCTTATCTCAAGACAATTGATAAGCACATCTAGACAATTCCTATATTTTGGAAAAATTGAATGATCTTAACACTACACACTTAAGGATAAGTATGAAAGACACCTCAACATACATGACTAATTGTAACTTGTACTAATTGATCAAATCACACAAGAGCCTTCTCTTAGAGGTCATTGCTAAACCGCTAAATTACCATGTGACAATATAGGCACAGTGTCACTCTTTGTCAAGCTCATTACATGTGACAATATTTCTAAGCACACAAACACATATAGTTTGTTAATCAAGAAGTAGGAACTATTTCCAACATTAGCATAGAAGGCAATTTTCCAATTGTTGAAATTGCAATTCTTAATCACTGAAATTGCAATCAAACAATTATTGAAAATGCATTTTTTGTTAAAAAATGTGAGTTTCTCCTTAGTCATATACGTGTTCAAATTGCAATTTCTCCTCAATCTTTTTATTGTTGAATTTATGAATATGAGGAGACATTCACTCCTATCGCTAGGTATGCTTCCATTCAGAATGTGATATCAACTGTCTCATTCATTAGGTGGAGGATTCACCAGTTGGATGTGAAGATAGTATACATACAAAAACCTCAAGGTTTTGAGGTACATGGGAGGGAATCTCAAGTGTGTACGATTAATAAATCCTTGTACAGACTCAAGTAGGCACCCAGGGCATGGTGGTGTGTTGTTCCAGGATTGATGGATACTGGAAAAGCATGGACTTCACCAAGAGTGAGGTAGATCCCAAATTTTACTTCATACTTGTTGGATCCACTCATCTTGGTGATGTACATCGATGATTTGATTTTACATGTGCATAAAGATTATAGTAGGGTACAAGACAGATTTGGCTACGAAGTTCGAGATGAAGGACATTGGTTTGATGCATTATTTAATGGGATAAGAGTTATGAAAGAGATCAGGTGAATCTTCCTTGGTCAAAGGAAATACATAGTGGATATTTTGAAGAGATTCAAGATAAAGGATTTGTAGATTGATGGCTACACCTATGGTATCCAATCTTAAGAAGGTTGACTCTTTAGATTTAGAGCGGGTGAATTCCAGAGTAAATAGACAACTGATAGGATCCTGATGTATTAGGTAAACACTATGCCAGATATAAGTTTGTCTATGAACACCTTGAGTTAGTTCATGGTGGAGCCAAGGAAAGTGCATTAGGTAGCAGCAAAGCACATGCTCAGATATTTAAAGGGCATAATGGAGTATGGATTGGGGTATCTTGGAGGTGCTTACATGCAGCTGTAGGGTTACTTAGACTCGGATTAGGCAGGGAGCACAAGAGACTAGAAGAGCACCTCGGGTTGTCGCTTGCTTCAGCTTGGGATCAACAATGATTTCTTGGTTAAGTAGTAAGCAAAATTTTGTAGCACTCAGTTCTACAGACATAGACTACCTGGTAGAAACTATGGAAAGTTGTAAGGCCAGTTGGCTTTGCCAATTGCTTTCAATATTATTTGGTCAGGAGTTGGAGCTTACTATGATCCATTGCTATAATCAAAGTTGCATCAAACTTTCTGAGAATCTAGTGTTCCATGATAGGTCCAAACATGTTGAGATCATAGATCATTTCATCTGAGACAAGGTCCAAAAGGGAGAAGTCAATCTCCAATATGTTTCCACAAATGAGCAGGTTGCAAGTATTCTCACCAAGCCTCTAGTGAAAGGGAATTTTGTCTTCTTCAGAGATAAGCAAGGAGTGGTGGAAAATACCTTCATCGCTAAGAGGGAATGTTTATATTTGCAGCTCAGACAGGTATTTCCATGGGTTGATGTCTTTCCCATGGGATTCGTCACCATGACCTCTCAGGTACTTAGGAAATTCATTTTAATTAAAAGAATTATTAAAGTGAATGCCTTTTTATAATTAATTGGGGTTAATTTGGAGAAAATCCTAAGTTTTGGGATTTAGTGAATTAAGTTAATCAAATGATTCACAATCATCGATCTCCAAGTGAGTGAGATATAATATCAACCATTGGAGTTAGGGTTTTGGTTCATACAAATAGTATAAAAGGTATCCAAGGTAAGAGGATATATATAGAAGAAGAGGGACGAAGTCACAAAAACAAGAGAAAGTGGAGAAGGAATTCCAGTTGGAGAAAAGAACAAGGACTTTTTGATTTCTAGCTCTTGGTTGGTAGAGAAGAAAACAACAATAAAGAACCAAGTTGCATGTGGCTTTTATAGTGTGAAAAAGAGTTGTACAACAGTTCCTCGCAATGTGCACAGAAGTTGCACACACAATAGAGAAGAGAAATGCAACACACAGTAGATCCACACAACATATTTGTACAGACATGCATTCGACTAATGCGTTGTAGATTCATTCTACAACGCACAGTAGATCCACGTGCAATAGATACATGGAGGGCCATATAGGTTTTACACATGTACATTTAAGGTTTTCTAGGAGTAGTCTTGCAGGAGGAAGTTCTTCCTCAGTGAGACAATATTTGCCTAGATTGTTGTAGTTGTATTTATTGGGCCATTTTCCCTGTAAGTGAGCCATTGTAAACTTGGAAGTTCTTTGAACATGAAAAGCATATTTGAAGGGTAGAAATTTTTGTATGCTAATTTTATTAAGTAGATCTATTTTCCATTGAAATCATATTTGTTGTTTATTTCTATTAATTAATCTTAGCAATATAATTCAATGCGCTACAATTTAATTTTCAACAAGGAAAAACACGAGGAAATAATTTATCTAGATCTAGGGTTTAAAGGAAAATTTAGCATGAATGTTATACCCCCACCCATGTTCTATTCATGTATGTGACATGTTGAGCTAATAAAGAGTATATTTGTGTAATGCCATCATGCCCTATTGTTGACTTGGCCTTGTTTTCTAAAGGATATGGGGTTTATGTTAGGTACCATCCTTGAAATAAGGGGAAGTGCCAAGGGGTTTTCCCTAGGATAATTACTTGTAAGATCAATATTGTGTTGTATTAGGTATTTCATTTCTAAATATAACACAAGTATATTGGCAATGAATTGGATTAGAGTGACCATTCATCCTCTTTTGTTGGATTCATTAATTGTTATAGCCTCCTTTTGCTTCATGTGTTGAATCCTTTTCCTTCTCTTTTTATCTGGGAATTTCCTTGTTTCTTGTGTCCATAATTATATCCATTTGTGTATTGAATTTATATGTTTTTAAAGAACCTTAGAACTCAAGGAAGTGGTCATCTAAAATAAACCAAACCCTTGGTGAACACTAACTCAAGATTAAGTGGCCTCTCTACTTCCCTTCATCTTCCCCGTTTAGGTTCTGGATTTCATTCAAAAATTGGTGGTATCTCCAGTTCTTTCATGTTAGCCCCTTGTAGTGGTGGAAAGACCATTTGTGTGGAAGTTTAATGCTTGATTATAATTTCTACTCCATTTTGGTTGTGCATTAAAATTCAAAAACTATAAAATGGAGTGCATTGACTTTTATTATATTGATCCAAATTTTTCATATGGTTGACGAACTTTAATATATAAAATCTAGATATAGGAAAGTGATTGAGGAGGTCGAAGGAAGCAATGCAACAAGATCAAAAGTTACTTTGGAGATTGACATACTTTGATGCAAAGGAATAATATATTTACCCAACTCTTCCAAGTTCAAAATCTCAATCTTAAAATAGAAACATAATTCTCGGACTATAGGCCACCTGGTATTTTTCAAAACATACTAAAAAATACGACAATATTTTTTATGGAAAGGGACGAAGTATGATGTCCAAAAATATGTAGCAAAATGTGAAACATGTTAGTGCCAAATGTTTGATTCAGTCACACCTCTAAGTCTCCTTCAACCTGTTCATATTCTAGATCATAAATGGATGGAATTAACCATGCTAGGAGTTTATCACGGTTCTTCCCACCTTTTAGGGGAAAGACAACATAATTGTTATTGTAGACCAATTAACCAAAATTATCATTTCATTAGAATATAATTAGAAGCTAAAGTCAACCAAATTGTTCATAGTTATGTAAAAAATGTATTTAGGCTCCATATTTTTCCCAAAGTTATCATCAATTACATGGATCCGAAGTTTACCAGCAAATTTTGGAAGGAAATGTTCCATCAAGTTGGAACTACCATAACTATGAGCACTTCATATCATCCCGAGACAGATAGACAACCTAAGGTGGTAAGTAAATTCCTTAGGGGTACCTACATAATTTTGTGAATGATTGTCAGTTATAATGTCATAATTGGCTACATATGGATGGATGGAAATATACTACTATATTTCACACTTCGAAAAAAATGAATCCCTTAGAGGTCTTATATGTCTATCTACCACAGTTAATTAAAAAAATACGGTGTCTCCATTTTCAATGCTCTTGGTGTGAAAAACCACATGTCTACATCGGATGAAATTGCTTATATCTAGTTAAGACTCATATTATGATTTAAGAAGGAAAGGAATCAAATCAAGCTGTAAGTTGAATTGAAGAGAACGAATTGAGAATTTGAGGTAGGAGCCTAGGTATTCATTCAACTCCAACAGTACACTTGTAGAATGCAATTATGAATTACAAAAACCATAAAATTACACCCAAGTTTTATTGTCCTAACCAAATTAGGAGGAGGATAAGAAACATAGGCTATTCTCTAGATATTCCTAACAAGGGGAGATTACACGCTATTTTCCATGTCTCATGTTTGAATAAAAAATTGGGTCCAACAACTCATATACAAACATAACCACTTTTGGATGAAAAAATGAAGCTTGTACTGGAACTTGAGTGCATCTTAGCTATCATAATCAAAACCCTTCTTTCAAGGAATATCATTGAGTACATAGTTAGGTAGAGGAACCTTTTGAATGATGAGGCCACCTAGGAGAAAGAATATTTATGGTCATGACATTCATCTTTACCAACTCTTCGAGGACGAAACATTTCAAGCAAGGATGAGTTGTAATTTACCAATTTAAATAATAATTCATTTATTAATGCCAACAATGAAAATATGTGCTCCTTTAATATCTTTGTATATATATGCTATACATTCATCAATGTAATGCAACATGAACACACAAATGAGTTTCTCTTGAGATAGCATCATTATAGAATGCGAAAAGAATTATCGTTGTTGGCATAATGAAGAGGTTAGAATATGTCCTCAAGTCTTTGAGGGTCCAAGGAAATTTTGTATTCTCAAATAACAACCGTTAACCCTAAAATTTAAAATGACAAATCCCACCTTGTTTCCTTATTTAAGATATTACTTTATACCCTTATCCATTAATTGCAACAACTCCAACATGAGATCAACAACAACAAATTTACTCAGGTCGATTAGAGATTATTAATGGTAATTATTTTTATTTTTATGACGCACCCAACTACTCTATCCTATTGTTTCAATCTCATTTCTACACTCCCAAAATTTGCTAGTGAAAATGGTTCCATATTTTAATAATAAGGGTAACCCAATTTATGATACAAAATGTTAGGAATCATCTATATTTCCTTGTTAGGTTTTCCTTTGAAAAAACAAGTTATTATGAAAAACAATTGGATGAAATATGAAAGATGTCCTTCCAATCAAAACATTACATAGACAATATGTAGTTTATGGGACTTCTACGTGAGGATACCAAATTTAATTTATATAATATATTAATTTATATTTTGTATATTAAAGTTTAATATAGAACTTACTAGAAAACGTGTTCTTTCATTTTGAAATTCTTTTTAAAAAAAATCATCTTTTTATTTAGTATTTTTTTTTTTTATAAAAAAATCATCTTTTTTATTTTTTTATTTAATATTTGTTTATTTATAAAACAAATGAAACAGAGCAAAAGCTCACATCACTAAAAAGAAACTTTACAAAATAACATCATGGCATGAACTAAAAAAGAAGAATATAGTTAACTACACTATAATTCTACAAACCAAAACAAATACCATCTTAATAAGCAAACTAAGCAAACTAGTGAAAAACAAGCCACCCTGATTTCTCAATCTCATTCCTCTCATCCACGAATGAGAACGATTCGTGAATCTCATGCATCTCATCCAAGAAATAGCATGGAAAAATTTGAAGGGAATGAAATTTAGATGCTTACATTGAGAAGAAAAAAACCTAGAAAAGATTTAGCATGACAAAGAGGATTATCCAAAGATGTAGAAAAACCCAACAACTTTGAAGAAAAACCCAACAAATTTGAAGATCCGCTACATCGGAAAATGTTATTTAATTTCAAGTTCAAATTTCAAATTGTAAACATCCATGTAATCGGTGGCATGGAAGATAGATGGGTAGGCGTTGTTCTAAGCGAGCGATAACAGTCCTTCATCTGTCGCTGGCCTCCGTGAAATATGGCACGGATGGATCTCCATGCCGATGCATTTAATTATCAGGAGCCATCCATATAACAGGCCACAGGGTAGAGTTTTCCGGCAACGAGAGGACAAATTGTTCTAGTAGCGCAGGCCAACGACCATCCGTTTATGCAGACGGAGATGGAGAGCGGGCCCAAGTCTCCACGTCAGCAGGTTGAGGGAATATTTCAACCCGTGAAATTCCTTCAGGCCGTTGATCTTCGTACCTGCAGATCCCCACCATACGATCCTTAAGCATATGAATGGAAAATATAAACTTATCTCGTTCGCAATTCTAGCTTGTGAAATCTCTCCTCAGCCGTAGATTTGGTTCTACCACGATCTTAACCTTTCACATCGATCCTTGCAGTGATTGATCGTTGATCCAAAACCCTGCAACAAGGTTATTCTAAACATATTCCATTCATGAGATCCTCAATGGTTTATTAAACTAAAACCCATTTGATTGGTCAAGAAATTGATCAACAAACCTTTGTTTCTCTTCCTTTCAGAAGTCCTAAATTCACATTCAGGTTTATCATTCATCAATAGAGGATTAAATAAATATTCAATTCATGAATCTACACATCCCAACATAGTTATAAATTTTTACGCAGAGATTATGCCCAACTAGGCTTTTCATACCATGTGTGTCATCCGTAGTTCTTTTGGTACTTGTGGAGAGACTTATAACTTTCGGGTACACTAATTTTATTAGTCCCATGGAATTTTTGACATTAGCTAATCCCACAAAAGATTGAAAACACAACCATTCCCAAAATACAATTTCCGTGTCCTTTTTAATTTTTTTTCAAAAAGGATCCTTTAATTAATAGGCATACTTCTCTATATAGCTAACATAAGCCATCTAAGACTAAAAATTTCTCTATTATAAAGTCTTCTCATCCTATAGCTAAGGCATGCAAGGTTATTGTTTTTTATTGCATTCAAGTACCCCCTTTGTTTACTTACTAAACCCAAAAGAAATGCATAATCGAAGTATATAATGTTATGATATGCATATTTCCCTCAAGTCCACATGCATGTTCTTACCCTTCCCTTTCATGAGTAATCGAGCACGTCCTAGAGATAACCTTCAAGTAAGTCAACACACATAGGTGTTAGGAGATACTTAGTAATTCATGAGTATAAATACCCCATACAAGGCATGTACGATTTTACTGGCCACAAGGTTGTTTTTTTACTAAGCCATGTGGTTAATACATTCCAGTTATCTTCCAATTCCTACTTGGTACTCACAACTCCTTGTCAAATATTATTTGTATCATAAACTCATATGGAAAAAAAACTTGAAATGTAACAACAAGTTACTAATTAAATCCCATGGATTCTTGATACATCAAGATGTTCTTTTCTTAATGCAGTACTTCTTCCTATAAGCTTCAAATTTAAGTCATTTAAACGTTTAGTACTGTCAGTACTTTTTTTTTATTGTGCCTTCCCCTCATCATCCTTTATATGGTATGCAATTAACCTTTCTAATATACTTTCAACAATTCAATTTCGTATGATGAGCAACAATATGCATGTTTCTATAGTATAGCCATCTAAGTTATAAGCAATACTTTCTATCTAGCTGAGGAACAAAAGGGGTCATAACAACCTATCACTTTTCGCCTCAATACCCAAGCATAATACTTCTTAGAAATTATTCAAGAAGCCATTGTCCATTAACTAAAACCATTCATACTACGACCCTTATGCATATCTGGTTATCAAATGGTGACATCTTACCTCCTTGGTCCTATATCCATCACGCAATGTCCATCGAGGACTCCCATACATGCATTAATTACCATACAAGCATCCCTTGTAGTACACCAATCAACTCATCAACCATCATACATCCATTAGAATACTTTGATCAGAATCCATCAAATTAATACAAACCAGAGTACATAACCAGGACTCATCGATCAAGAGATGTTTATCATTTAGCAAAGGTAGTTATTACCTTGGTTTGCTCCAGTGGAACTAGATGTTCCAAAAAGGGCGATAGGGTTGAAACCTGTGGCTCTGATACCATTTGCAACATCCCCATATAACCTGCTTAAAAATGGAAATATAAATTTTTTCCAAGCATAGTTTCTTTCTCAAGGAAATGGCTACAATCCTTCAAAATACCTCAGCCTTAAGCTTGAAAGGGCAAACAACATAAATTTCCACACTCAAACACAGGACTTAAACCTTTGGCTTTCTGCTTCCGCACTTCCACAATGTAGAAGGCGGAAGCCTCAACATTCCTACAGCTTAAACAATTGGGTTTCCGCTTCCAAACTTCCGTAGTGCGGAATGCAGAAGGCGGAAGCCTCAACATTCATACGCATTAAACAATTGGCTTTTCGCTTCTGCACTTCCACTATGCAGAATGTGGAAGCCTAACATCCACAAAAATTAACCATTTCGCTTTCCACTTCCACTAGGCAGAAGGTGGAAGCCTAAATTCCACACATCTTTAAACATTTGGCTTTCCGCTATGTGGAAGGCGGAAGCCAGACATCCACACAACTTAAGCATTTAGCTTTTCACTTCTGCACTTCCACTATGCGGAATGCAAAAGGCGAAAGCCTAACATCCACACAACTTAAACATTTGGATTTCCGCTTCCGTACTCCCTCTATGCGGAATGCAGAAGGCAGAAGACCAACATCCACACAACTTAAACGTTTGGCTTTCCGCTTTCGTACTTCCCTTATACATAATGCGGAAGGAAGAATCCCAACATCCACACGACTTAAACGTTTGGATTTCCGCTTTCACACTTCTTCTATGCAGAATGCGGAAGCCCAACATCCACACAACTTAAACATTTGGCTTTCCGCTTCCGCACTTTCGCTATGCGGAAGGCGGAAGACATAAGCCTAACATCCTTATGACTTAAACATTAGGCTTTTCGCTTTCGCACTTCCACTGTGTGGAATGCGGAAGGTGGAATCCTCAAGCTTCTTCACTATGAACTTCTCCTTTCTGATGCGGAAACCCGTAAGCTTAAAACCTTACTTGTTCGATGTTGTTTTCCTTATGACAAGGCATGGCATCTATAACCTCGGAAAACCATACATATAGAATGCAGTCATAACCTTCAATCCAAACAACAAAAGTTATAAATAAATGAAATAGGGTAGGTGTATTCCATTTTCCAGGGATCTATGCATCCAAGGCAGTCATGACAGTTCTTAAACCTAACATGAACACTCCTCTCTACAGAATGATAAGACTTATAAGCAAAGCCTCAGCCAGAGTAGGTGTATCTTGTCATTAGTAAGCTATATAACCAAACAACTCCAGTTATTGTAAACAAGACAAGGACATTTCCCCGTTTATGAGCAAAGTTCCCACCAACAGGCTTGGATTTGTCCTTTATTAATTTATAAACATTGGAACTTATACACTTCCACACATACAGGCACCACATAAGCCCATTTAACAAGATATTTTATACAACAAAAGGGTAACTTTGTACTGAGACCAACATCATCCATTGAGTTACCATTTACCACAAACAAGGCATCATCAATCATACCATAATTATGAATGCATTGGTTCAGAAACATCATTCTCATTAATAAATCTAGAGCTGTTGAATTAACCTTGTCGTATCATCGAAACACATACTTATGCATAACTCTACATGCCCTGAGTTCAATCGAAAGACAGAGCAACCCAGTATTTCCAAGAGAACATGTTACCAGCATTCGAACAGAGCATGAAAACACACAAGCACACAACAAACATTTTCATCGGAACATTAAATCAGGCATTCATCATCAAACAGAAGAATGGAAACACACATTTACCCAACTGTATATATACTCTGATCTCAGTAAAATGTAGAAACGTCAAACCGGAAACGGAACGTGTTTGTAGAATGATCTACAATGAAGAGGGAACAACCACGTTCCACCCAACCATAGATTAGGCATGGAGGTTCCCTCTGTCCTCAATCACCCTCGAACTAATTATGCATGCCAAGAGCAGTGACAGTAAAACTTAGAACCATTCTCCAGTGGGTATGCCCTTCTTACACCGACAATGTCTCTTTCAACTTACCAAAAAAAACGCAGCGTGCTTCCCCAGCCAGGCGCCCCCAGCATATTGAGCGGCGTCCCTCTTATAGTTGGACTTTAGGTCTTTTGCAGCTCCCACAATCTATGTTATACTATTGTTTCGTTTCCCAGGGTGGGTCTCGCGCCGTACTGGCCTTCCCACGCTAGGTGCAAGTGTCTGAGAAAGACCCTTCGCCTCCCCCACTCTTTGCATGCATAATTTCTCATTCAATGTGGTTGTCTCTCTCATTCAGATTTTTTCATATAATTATAATGTTTCAGTTACATTTGTCCTCCAAGGACTGATTGGCATATTCTAGGTTTTCCAATCATATTCCAGGTTTGCCAACAAGGAAGGTGTTCTATCATTTGCATGTGTCCTTGCTTAATAGAAGACATGAAACATGAAGTCAAATTGATCATTGCCTTTATCCAAAGTTTAGACTTAGGAAAAGTGCATTATGTAATCTAATTTTAATTTGACTTAATGGAGGCACTTTTATAAAGTTCAAGTGAAATATAATTTAAGTGATGGCTCATCTAATCTTGGCCATTGATTTCACGGGAGGATCTCATCCATTGATCCATAGTGAGATTTAGGGTTTTTGTTTGGCCATTGAATTAAAAGGAGATTGATTTGGTGGAGAGGACACACACACAATTGCTTTGGCATACATATTGCGAGAGGGAGATTTCTTGCTCATATATTTTCAACCGGAGAGTGAGAGAGAAGTTTAAATAAGTATTTTCAGAGAGTGAGACAGAAGAACTTTCCCAAAGATCGATAGAGTTGCATAGGCAAATTGTTGGAGGCCGTAGGCGCGAGGGTGATGCAGGGGTCGTGTGATCTTTGTGGGGTTTTTCCTCAACAAGTTTCGATTGTATGATTTTTCCAGGTTGGCTAAAATCGATTTCCTGGATTGTATTGTTTTATATCTTACTAATAAAATATCTTCTCATACTGTTGCATCAGTTTTTCCATCTTGGGGTTTTTATGGGGGTTTCCATACCCAAGAAATATTGGTGTCTCTATTGGCGTGATTGTTATTATATGTTTTCTCAGTATTTATGTTCCACTGCATTATTTGTGTAGAAACTCATTTGTCATTAATCGTTAACACACACACACATATATAACTCAATATTGAGTTTTAAGGAAATTTAAATGGTATCATAGCTCTTTTGGGAAGATATGAGAGAAAGCAGTAGTATTTGATAGATCAGGGGCATATCTATTGAAGACACAAACCTAGAGTTTTAGATCTAGGGTTTTACAGATACACTTCATTATGGTTGTACAATTGAGAGTCGAGGATAGACTCCAAGGGACTTAGAACATTTCTACATGGAAATAGAGGATCATGAGGATCTTGGATGTTAGTGATGCAGAGGAGCACATTGAATCCAAGAAGGTTGCGCCCGCAGATCCAACAAAGTTGGCTAAGTGGAAGAAGGTGGATTCTAGGGCCATGTTGATTATCTTGGATGGGGTGAAGGATCATATAGTCCCTCACTTGTCTGGGAAGAAGACCGCATTAGAAATGTGGACCGCTCTGCAAAGCCTTTACCAGAGTAAGAACAATAACCGGAAGATGGTGCTACAGGAGAGAATGTGAAGCACCAATATGGCTAAGGGGGAAGGAGTGGTGCCTTATCTCACAAGGCTCACACAGATCAGGGCCGACCTTGGAGCAGTGCGCTTTAAGATTGAAGATGAGGAGGTAGTTCGAATAGCTCTTAATTGATTTTCTAAACCATGGGACGTCTTTTTCAAAGCCGTGGTGGCTAGGGAGAACCTCCCCAATTGGTAGAGATTGTGGGATGACTTTGTGTAGGAAGAGACTCGTATGGGTCAAGGTTTAGGTTCATCCAGTAGTGCCCCACATATTGTGGATGAAGATTTTTTATCCCTAACAAGGAATAGCAAGGGTAAGGCAAAGAAGAAGAAGGGTGGTAAGAAGAACATTGAAATGTCTAAGGTTAAATGTTTTATCTGCCACAGGCTAGGACACTTTTCCTCCTAGTGCCCAGACAGGAAGAAGAAGAACAATACCTAGATGGTAGCTTCTGTAGAGGTGGAGGAATTCAACAAAAAAATTCCATGAGGTCTTTTGTTTGATAGCTTGCATGGCAAGCACCACAAACAATAGTATTTGGTACATTGGTAGTGGAGGATCTTGTCACATGACAAGACAAAAAAGGTTCTTCAAGAGCTTGTAGGAGGGTGGAGTAAATATCCACATTGAGTTGGGTGATGATGCGCACTATGAGGCTCAGGGAGTTGGTACTATTTTGTTTCAGAGGGAGTTTAGAAAACCCCTCAGTTTTACTAATGTATTGTATGTTCCAAGGTTGACCAAGAACCTCAGATCCGTTTCCACTCTGGATGACAAGGGATTTCAAGTGAAGTTCCAAGATTGGAAGGTGTATATCAAGCCCAAGGGGTTAGATAGGAGTTTGGATTGAGTGATTGGGATCTGGAGCGGGAAGGTGTACATACTACACTTCGAGTATGCAAAAGCTCTAGTCAACATCATCAACAATCAGGGTGAGTTGTGGAATAGGAGGATGGCACACTTACACCATGGACCAATGAGGCATTTGAGATAAGCAATTATTAGAGTTCGTCAGGTACAGGAGGACAAGCATAACCACTGTAAGGGTTGCACGTTGGGGAAGAACATCAGGAAGACTTTCCCACATAGTGAGCACAAGTTTAAGGGGACCTTGGACTTGGTGCATTCAGATGTTTCGGGACCCATGAGTGTCCAATCTTTCAGTGGTTACAATTATTGCATCACGTTCATTGATGTCTATGCCAGGAAAACCTAGATCTATTTCGTAAAGGCCAAGTCAGAAGTATTCGAGAGGTTTCGGGAGTTTAAGACTCTCATGGAAAACCAGACTTGGAGGAAGATTCGGGTATTGAGGATGGACAGCAGGGTTGAGTACATCTCCAATGAGTTCTTTGTTGATCGGAGGGGATCAAGAAGGAGAACACAGTTTGATGCAGGAGCATCAACCCTACCCAAATCAAATGGACTTTTTACCTTCCAGAAGGGTAAGACGTGGCCAAGAAGATATGATTCTATCGAAATACATGTAAAATGATATGGTTTAATGTGTAATGGCTATTTGAAGCATGAAATCGAGTCTTCAGGGAATGATTATGGATTCTCTAGAGAGGATCGTGGATCTAAGATGATCAACGACATTGTAATTTTGTTATATATGAAAACCTTTGGTTATCGTAAAAAAAAACAGTCGAGGCACAATGTAAAACCAGGCCGAGAGGGCAGCCAGGCCCATAGAGGCCGTATGGTGTAGTTCAAGCTCGAATCAATAAGAAATTATGTGTTATTTCATGTATGTTTGAATGAGTATGTG
This sequence comes from Pseudotsuga menziesii, assembly GCA_001517045.1. NCBI lineage: Eukaryota > Viridiplantae > Streptophyta > Pinopsida > Pinales > Pinaceae > Pseudotsuga > Pseudotsuga menziesii. The sequence continues at coordinate 897,740 of LPNX010745959.1, forward strand.
TGTTTCTCTATGTACATGTGAACATATGAATAGGCTACTTACATAAGTGTTTAGGAACCTGTTGAGTTCGGTGTATGCATGTGCATGAGTGGATAGGTGATTCAAATCCCTACGTTAATGAAACTTGTTTAGTAGGTTCATAGAGTTATCGATCACTGAAAGGATCGATGCCCTGGCGATTGAAGCTGTAAAGAAGGGATTGATCGATTCTCCGAAGGAGATATCAAACCGATCGCAACCGCCATTGATCTCCATCAACTCTATGAAGGATAGAACATTGCATCTTGAAGCCGCAGTTGTATTGATTCTGGATTGGTACCTGTCGCCGCCTCTTATATGAAGTGTTACGGTTTTGAAAAGACCGATGTTGAAAGGAAAGAGTTCGAAAGAACTCATTGCCGAGAGAAGCCGCCATAGCACATTCAGAATCAGTGTAGCAGCGTGAGAGAATGTTCTTAAAGTCTCTATTGTAGATACACTAGCGTAGATCCAAACCCTAGGCTCTATCAAGCGCTGAGATGGATCAAATCTCTCAAGGTGCAAACCTCTTCTTAGGTATCCATTGATTTGATTCAAACCAAAAGACACATATTTTTATTTAAGGTCCACATATAATATTTTTTATTTTGTTAGGAATGAACATTGCATCATTTCTCCACACATGGTTTTAAAACCATATGCAAGGCCCTCCTACAACTATGGGTTGTTTAGGAGGCCTTGCACATGGTCTTAAAACCATTTTCAAGGCCCTCCTAAACCATATACAATAAAACCATGGGTTGTTTAGGAGGCCTTGTACATGGTTTAAAAACCATGTGCAAAGCCTCCTAAACCATGTACAATAAAACCATGAGTTGTTTAGAATGCATTGCACATGGTTTTAAAACCATGTGCAAGGCCAACATTTTTTTGAGGATAATTCAATTTTGTATTTTTTTCTTGACCCACATATTTTTTTACGGATAATTAAATTTTTACTTTTTTTATTTAGGTAGGAAGATTACAACATCTCCCCCATATTAGATTGTTTTGTGGTCGACATTTATTTTGGCCTATTAGAAAATTTATTTTTTTATTAATAAATGAAAGTGATATTATTTTTTATTTTGTGTTACAAAATCTTTCCCATAATATTCACTATCACTATTAATTTTTTGCTCACATGTTACAAACATTACATCTCGTTAAAGATCTCTCCCATAATATTCACTATCACTATTATTTGTTGCCGGCATGTTACAAACGTTACATCACGTTACAAGATCTCTCCCATAATATTCACTATCACTATTTTTTTTTGCCAACATGTTACAAATGTTAGTAACGTTACATCACGTTACAAGATCTCCTCCATACTGGGCTATAGAGCGCCTCTTGGCGCAATGAAATCGTTGTCTGATTTTGGGAGATAACTGTCCACCAGCAATTATTCAACAGTTGTTGAAGCAATTGTGAAACTCAATCCGGTGTGATGTATAGATGTGCTGAGAGAAGAACCACGCGAGGGACCTGAGGCGCGTGGTGTACCACAAGGTTGATTTTTGTTCCCTTTAAGGGAGCACTATTATCTGAAATTGTTGGAATACATCGATTCACTAATCTCTTATCTCCATTTTGTGCGAGAACTCGTGGAACCACTGCTGGAGGAGATTGTTGAAGGAAACGTTGTATATTTTACTTGTTGTTCAAGAGAAGTTGTTGCCAGTAACTTGGGAGAGGAGATCACCACTTAAGAAAAGAGGCTTGATTTGGAGTTTTGAATATAGAGTTTTTTTCATTGCTGCCATGGACGTTATGAGTACATATGTGGGCCCATGACTCACAGGTCCAAGAATATGTCTTCATGAAGTACTTGATGAAGATAGTTTATGGGGTCCATTAAATTCTTGGACCCCATAAACTATCTTCAACAAGTACTTCATGAAGACATATTCCAGGAGTCCATTAAATTCTTAGACCTATGGGTTATGAGCCCACATATGTACTGCTAACGTCCATGCAACAAGAAGAAACCTCTTTAATATCTTTCTCACGCCTCCATTAAATCTGATCTCTGCTCCAAAACTAACAAACTTTCCTTCAACTTCATTCCACATGGCAAGATTCATTGGGAGATGAGATGGATTCCATAGCCATTTCACTCCTATCTTCAATGTTATACTTTGTGTGATTTCAATGAATGAAATCCATAAGAACCCTTGGATCTGGTCCGACCAGATCGACCACGGACTTTTAACAGTACAAGACGGGCTAAATTGGGAATTTCGGTTCCATTACAATATCAATCTCCACGCACTTTTACACAGAAAAGTTCCTTTGAACCATCAGATCTATCCTACCATGATCTCGACCATCTACACTTCTTCGACAAAGTGAACTTGACATCAATGGTGAACTGGATTTCCATTACCGTCAGCGAAACACCGTGGTCAAGCCGAGTTCCGTATGTACTAGTAAACACGATATATTGTAAAACTAGAACGCCCTTCAGCTGGCTTCGATGGCGACGCTAATCGGCTGATGCGCCGTAGCCTTCTTCAACATACTTCTCATCGTTCTCAGACACATCTCCCCTTGTATGATATTGAAACCCATTTCATTATTTTGTGTATCACCGTCAGCACGATATCATTGTCTCATGGATCACCATCGATGCATCCTGTGATCAATGGTCTATCTCTTCTTCCTCGCTGAAGTTCGAACCTGAACCTGAATGATCAAAAGCAATCAATCCAAACGCAAAGAGAAACAAAAAAAACTGGTCGACATGGATTCTTCCTCGCTAGTCGTGCTCGATCTCGCAGCTGTGACCCTCTACTCACCTTACGCATTCACACACATTAATTTGTGAATTCAAATGGAAATTATACACGCAGGCTCACATACACAATTTCATGTTTTCGTAAAACCTGAATAGATACACTGAGACGTAGACACGTCGAGATGCACCAAACATTAACACAAGTTTATTAATATATCAAGCTCGATTACACTACACAACCACTATGGGCCTAGCATAGATTTTACATTGTGTAGGCCTCTGCCTTTTTTCAGCACACAGGCTCACATATTAAATAACATAAAATAATATGGATCAGGTCACTGAAAGGATCCGATCTATCCTTAACCAAATCGCTATCAACCAGGATTAGATTCGAGGAAATCTCATCCTTTTGCCACGTCTGTCCATCTCCTCGCGTTTTGGAAGGTCGAGATTGGATTTGATTCCGGTAGGCTCGATGCTCTTGCATCAGACTCTTGCGGTACAAAATTTTATGACCTCTTGGTCATATGTCTTCTGTTGCTACTTTTGCCTTCAACCCGGTCTTCTTTCCTTGTGCATCACTGAGCTTCTTCGGCTCATGCTTAGTCAATGAGTTGCAATGAAACCTCTGCAGTAACAAGTCTTCCGACTTGTTACACCATATGTCACTAAGATTCTATCCTATGGTCAGGGATGATTTTAAGGAACCATACTTATTTAAATGTTTATAAATGTTGGCGAATATTACCAATTCTTAAAACACCAACTATAAAATGATTGGAAATATTTTTCAAAACATATTTTAATTTCCAAGGATCTATATCATTTATATAATAATTTGGCGATTTTTAAGTTGAAAAAAATTTTACCCCATCAAAATTGGGCGAAACAGGGCTTCAAAAAAATGCAAAATGGTGAATCTTTTTTGGAGAAAAACATGGAAAAATAGCCCATTGAGCTAAAATTGGCCCCTAAAATTATCCCTACCTATGGCTTAGTGTTTTGGCATCTTCTCGGTATGAGCACTCCTTGCTCTAAGCCACTACAAATTTTATCACCTTCATCTGCTTCACCCAAGAATCTTTAGGCTCTGATACCACTTCATGAAGACAGTTTATGGGGTCCATTAAATTCTTGGACTTGTGGGTTATGAGCCCACATATGGACTGCTAACGTCCATGCAACAACAAGAAACCCCTTTAATATCTTTCTGACGCCTCCATGAAATCTGATCTCTACTCCAAAACTACCATACTTTCCTTTAACTTCATTCCACAAGGCGAGATTCACAGGGAACTGAGATGGATTCTATAACCATTTCATGCCTATATTCAATGCTATACTCTATGTGATTTCAACGAACGAAATCCACAAGAACCCTTGGATCTGGCCCAACCAGATTGACCACAGACTTTTAACATAACAAGACAGATTTCATTTGGAATTCCGATTCCATTCCAATGTTAATCTCCACGCACTTTTACAAAGTGAAGTTCCTTTGAACCATCAGATCTATCATACCATGATCTCGATCATCTACACTTCTTCGAGAAAGTGAACTTCACATCAATGGTGAACTGGATTTCCATTATCGTCAGCGAAAAACCGTGGTCAAGCTGAGTTCCGCATGTACTAGTAAACATGCCATATTGTAAAACTAGAACGCCCTTCAGCTGCCTTCGATGGCCACGCTAATCGGTTGATGCGCCACAACCTTCTTCAACATACTTCTCATCATTCTCAGGCACATCTCCCCTTCTACGATCTTGAAACCTGTTTCATTATTTTGTGGATCACCATCTGCACGATATCGTTGTCTCATGGATCACCATCTATCCATCCTGTGATTGATGTTCGATCTCTTTTTCCTCGCTGAAGTTCGAACCTGAACCCGAATCGATCAAAAGAAATCAATCCAAACACAAAGAGAAACAAAAAAAATGGTTGACATGGATTCTTCCTCTTCCTCGCTAGTCATGCTCGATTTCACAGCTGTGACCCTCTACTCACCTTACGCATTCACACACATTAATTTTTGAATTCAAATGGAAATTATACATGAAGGCTCACATACATGATTTCACGATTTCGTAAAACCTGAATTGACACACTCAGTCGTAGACATGCAGAGATACACCAAACATTAACACAACTTTATTAATATATCGAGCTTGATTACACTACACGACCACTATGGGCCTGGCATAGATTTTACAGTGTGCAGGCCTCTGTCTTTTTTCAGCACACAGGCTCACATAATAAATAACATAAAATAATATGGATTAGATCACTGAAATGATCCAATCTATCCTTAACCAAATCAGTATCAACCATAATTAGATTCAAGGAAATCTCATCCTTTGGCCACGTTTATACACCTCCTCGCATTCTGGAAGGTCAATATTTGATTTGATTCCGGTAGGTTGGATGCTCCTACATCACAATTCCTCATACCCCGCAACAGAATGGAGTGGCAGAGAGAAAGAACATGGCATTGGTAGGAGCAACCAAGGCCATGCTATTTGATTAGGGATTGCCACTATTCCTATGGGCCGAGGCATACAAGACCGCAATTTACATTCATAATAGGTGTCCCCACACAACTTTGGGGAGGAAGACACCCAAGGAGGCCTTCACAGACACTAGACTAGATGTGAGTCATATATGCATATTTGGAAGTGTCTGCTATTGTCACATTCATGCTGACACTAGGAAGAAGTTGGACCATTCTAGAGAGAAGGGGTTACTTGTTGGTTACAACAAGACTTCAAAGGCATACAAGGAATATATTTTGGCTTGCAAGAGGATCATTGTGATCAGGGATGCCCATTTTGATGAGGACAATGCCTTATGAAGATCTATGGACTTACCAACATAGGATCAACCAGCATAGGACACGGGGGTCAAATTGGAGGAGCCATAGCTACAAGTATAGGTACAGACACATGATACATGTTCTAGTATTCAGAGGGAGTCAGGTGGATAGGATCCTTTGGTCATTGACTTGGAGGAGGAGGATATCCAGTAGCCACAAGAGGTAGACATTGGGCCATGACTTAAGTGGTTTAGGTCCATGGTTCAGGATTCCAGGCAGGTGACTCTTCCATAGAGCTCCACGAGGGAGAGAAAACAACCAGAAAAACTTAGCTATATGGAACTGATGATGGAGTTGATTAACTCTGAGCCTTCCAGTTTCAAGGAGGCTGCACAACATGTTGTGTGGCAGGAGGCTATGGTTTAGGAGTATGACTCCATCATGAAAAACCAGGTGTGGGGGGTTGTGTCAAGGCCAGAAGGGAAACAAGTGGTTGGATCCAGATGGATCTATAAGGTAAAGCATGCAACAGACGGAAGTGTGGAGAAGTATAAGGTACATTTCATGGAAAAGGGGTATTCACAAAAGGAAGGTATTAACTATGAGGAGATATTTGCCCCTATCGCTAGATATTCTTCTATTCTGACTATTATCTCATTAACAACAAAGATGGGTTGGTGCGTTCATCTGATGGACGTAAAGATTGCCTTCCTCAATGGAGTTACAGAGGAAGAGGTATTCATTTATCAACTTGAGGGGTTTGAGGTGGAGAACATGGAGTCACATGTATGCAGGTTGTAGAGATCTCTCAATGGGGTCAAGCATGCACCTCAGACATGGTAATCGAGGATTGACAACTATCTATGGGAGATGGGATTCCAACGGAGTGAGGCTGACCACGACCTGTACTTCTTGTTAGGTGAGGTACCTGGTACCTCTCATACTGGTTTTGTATGTAGATGATCTCTTTCTTACAGGAGATGAGAGGCTGATTGACGACTGCAACTCCAACCTTGCAGTTGAGTTTGAGATGAAAGACCTTGGGTTTATGCTTTACTTCCTAGTTTTGGAGGTTTGGCAAAGAGATGGGGGCATCTTCATTGGACATGGGAAGTATGCAGTAGACATCTTCAAGAGGTTTAGGATGGAGGAGTGCAAGACCATGTCCATATCTCTAGTTTCCAACTAGAGGAATATTGAGGCATCGAGGTCAGAGGAGTTTGATCCTACATTGTATCGCCATTTTATCGGATCGCTCATGTATCTGGTCAACACACGACCAGACATTAGCTTTGCAGTCAACTCTTTACATCAATTCATGGTGGACCCTCAAAGAGTACATTGGACAACTGTGAATCATGTGCTTCACTACATCATAGGTACAATCGAGTACATGTTGGTTTATGAGCGCAGTGGGAGTGTACAGCTAGGAGGCTTCACATATGTTGTCTGGGCAAGATGTGTAGAAGACCAGAGAGCACTTTAGGTTGCTGCTTCAACATTGGGTTAGGAGTTATCTCTTGGTTTAGTAGAAAGCAGTAGTCAGTTGCATTGAGCTCAACAGAGGTTGAGTACATGGCAATTAGTTTGGCTGCATGTGAGGGAATGTGGATGAGAAAGTTGCTTTCAGGGTTATTCGAGTGTGAGATAGAGGCTACAATGGTTCCCTATGACAATCAGAGTGGCATCAGACTATTTGAAAATCTAGTGTTTCATGACCGAAGCAAACACATAGACATCTGGTACCACTTCCTAAGAGACAATGTACAGAAAGGAACCATTCGATTGGAGTACATTCAAACAGATGAACAAGTGGCAAACATTTTCGCCAAGGCACTTTTTAGACACAGTCTTGTGAAGTTTAGAGACAAGTTGGGGTTGCTACCGAATCCCTTCCTCGTTGAGAGGAAGTGTTAGAAAGTGGCAACAAGGAATATCTTCTATCATGTGCATGTGTCCTTGCTTGATAAAAGACATAAAACATGAAGCCAGATTGTTCATTGCTTTTATCCAAAGTTTAGACTTACGAAAAGTGCATTAGGTAATATAATTTTAATCTGACTTAATGGAGGCACTTTTATAAAGTTCAAGTGAAATATAACTTAAGTGATGGCTAATCTAATCTTGGCCATTGATCTCATCGGAGGATCTCATCCATTGATCCATGGTGAGAGTTAGGGTTTTCGCTTGGCCATTGAGTTAAAAGGAGATTGATTTGGTGGAGAGGACACACACATAGTTGCTTTGGCATACATATTTCTAGAGGGAGATTTCCTGCTCATAACTTTCAGCCGGAGATTGAGAGAGGAGTTTGCAAAAGATTTTTCAGAGAGCGAGACAAAAGAACTTTCCCGGAGATCGACAAAATTGCACAGGAAAATCACTGGAGGTCGTATAGCTGATGCAGGGAGGTCGTATAGTGACGCAAGACGTGATGCAAAGCATCCAATGTGACATCAATAGACCATACGTGTTCTTACAGGTGATGTAGATGACCGTATAGGTGGCGTTAGTGTCTGTACGGGTGACGTAGAGGTCGTATCATTGATACAAAGGCCGTATGGTTGACGCAGAGGCGTGAGGGTGATGTAGGGGTTGTGTGATATTTGTGAGGTTTTTCCTTAGTGAGTTTCGGTTGTATGATTTTTTCAGGTTGGCTAAAATCGATTTTCTGGATTGTATTGTTCTATATCTTGCTAATAAAATATCTTCTTAGTCTGCTGCACTGGTTTTCCCATCTTGGGTTTTTTTGAGGGTTTACATACCCAAAAATATTGGTGTCTCTATTGGTGTGATTACTATTTTATGATTTCTTAGTATTTATTTTTAGCTGCATTATTTGTGAAGAAACTCATTTGTGGTTAACAGTAATATATATATATATATATATATATATATATATATATATATACTGTGTAGCTCAAGATTGAGTTTTAAGGAAATTTACATATTGAACCTGACCATTAATTTCATGTTGGCATGGAATTCAAGTGTCCTAATCTTTCATGCCAAATATTGCTTTTATCATTAGCCTTAGTTATGAGTGCAATTGATCCTATATCTTTCTTTGGAAAAACGAAATTCTTACATAGTGTTACTTTGGGATCAAGAATACCATCAACAATCATAACAAAATCATTGTTAATATCTTTCACAACAAACCTATCAGACAAAACACAAACTTCTATCTACTTTGAGTGAGTCATGTTACAAACAACAAATTTGCACTAAGTTGGGGTACATGATAAATATTAATAATCACACCATGGTCACACCCAATGCTACCACTACCAAAATTAGTAAGTGCATAATCATATGCAACAGATAAATTTTACTCCTTTGCTTTACTTAATGAACAAAAGAGAGAGGCATCCTTTGCCATATTTCGTGAACAACTAGAGTCCACTATAGAATCTCTTAAAGAAGCGTGAGTGTGGAGAATCTAAGAATAACTAACATGTAATGTATAATTATCACCCTAACCTTCCTGACAACATCATTGTTGATCACTTAATTGATTGGGAATGTTTGCTTTCAAGCTTCTTGACCTTTTCTTCAAGGTAAGTTATCTTCTTGCAACAAATCTTTTCAATGTATCATCTCTTGCCACAATACTATTACGCCTTTTTGTTCTTACACTTCTATGTTGATTTATGAGTCTCATTTCACTACTTTCTTCTACTGATTGGAACATCATGATTCTGATCATGATGTCCTGCATGGCTTCTTTACATATTGCCATCCATACCTCTTTCCCTATCATTTGTTGAGCCTTTCCCTTATAATTAAATGGACTTGTTGCTTGCTATCAATATTACCTTTTTCAAGCAACTTTTCATATGCGCTATTCAATGGAGTACAACAAAAAAATCAAACGTATACTTCTTACTATATTATTTCCCTGAAGTCCAATTTGCATAAAATGCAAAGCAGAAAAAAAAATCATAAGGTGTTTTAAAGTTCTTCAAGATCAATTCTATCAATTTGCCTTCCTTATTTGGGAAATATTTCCCACATCCAACTAGTTTCAATTGTATCTCCTTAACATGAGCCAAATAATAATCAATCATGTAAAACATGAGAGGTTTCGAAGAGATCATCTCTTTCTCAAGTTGCATAACCTAGGTTTCATCATCCTTATCAAATAACTTCTTCAGTTTCTTCTAAATTTCATTCAAACAATCTAGCCAACGGGTATGGAACTGGTTCTCCCTTGAGATGAAGGTTGTCGTGATGCCTATAGCCTCATCCTTCTTTCCATTGAACAAAGACTTATTGTGATAATATTTTGAATCAAGAACAACAATCTTTGTGAACTACCATAATGCTTTGCTCTTCAACAAAGCCTCCATATCTCATGTTCACATGCCATAGTTGTGCTCATTGACCACCATAGGGTCTTGCTTGGAACTCATCTTCTTGCTAAAAACCTTTATCCAAAAAACAGTAGACCAAACAAGTCGATTCCTTCCTAATCCGACTTCTCAAGAGTGCGTAATCATCCATAATTTTTAGGTGATGTGACAACCTCCAAATGCTTTGTAACAACTAGAACCAAGCTAAAACATGCAAATCATATAACTCTAATGCTATGTTGAAAAACATGGGTATTGCAAAAGTAGATAACCTAGAATCTAGGAAGAGTTGATGGTGTTAGCAAACACCATTATAACGTTGAATCACAATGACATCATAAGATATCACAAACCTTCTTCATGTATTGGTCGATAGACAAAGCTAAGAGCTAATCTATATGTGCTTGAATATTTAACCATTTTCCTTAAAAACTAGGTTGTTATTGTCAAAACCCCAAATTTTCCAATTTTTTTTTATTTTAAACATATAAATTTCATGATTACGATAAACTAATTATTAAATTAGTTATAGATCACTACATTCATTACTTGCAATATTTGTTGGTTATGTTAGCAATAGAACAGTTCTTGTAATTTACTGACTTTGTTTCTTTTTGCGACCACAAGGTGAGACTGTCGTGCAAACTGGGCTTACTTAGCTTTCGAGCTAATGCAGAAAGTTTTCTTGTTACAAACTACAGGTAAGAGTTTTGGGCTGCTTGTCGCAAATCTAAAGTATAACAAGTTCGTCGCAAAAGAAAAGCTCAGTAAGAAAGATAAATGTTAAACAGTTCTAGCACTTGTTGAGATACCCTTAATAACTGGCCTTCTTTCTAGCAGAAGTGATTTATGGTTCTTGATGATTTGGAACTGTTTTCAATTCTATTTTAGTCATGATGTATGAAAATGTCTTACTGAATTCTTTATAAAAGAGTAAGAGTAACTGAGCTCTGCAATCCATAGTATGATTTCATTCGTATAAGAATACGTTACTTAGTAAATGTAAACTGATAGAAGAATCATGTATTACTGTTCCTATTTTCAAACTCTGAAGTTTAAAATGAGTTTACAACTTTACTTCAAGCTACTTTTTAAGAAAACTATACAAATGTTGATGCATAGAGTTTTTATTCACTCATTAACTGTTTTCAAGCATAACTAGAGTTTATCTTCAGTAAGATAGATATCTTCATGAAACAGGATTTATCCTTAACCCTTTATGTATATAAACTGAACAAGTCCTTAAGGGACTATAATTCCTAAACGAATGCATCACTTGATCGCTACATAGCCTATCTGTCTTATTATGGTTAAACTCTCAGATAAGAGAAAAATATGAATTACATTGCCCGTTCATCAATTAAAGTTAAGTTTTTACTTTAAGCAAAAGATTTCATCACAACAACATTTACTACTCTCTTTTGTATCTTTTTGGCAATTATTACTATTTTAACCAATATAAATAAGTCATTGCAATCATTATGGACAATAGGACCATTGACATAGTTCTTCTTTAAAACCTCCTTATAATTTCCAATTATACTTTCATGTTAAGCCAAAAGTGGATCGATCTTAATATTTTGCAATGCATAAACCAAGGTATAAAAAGGAATAAGAGGCCTAAGGATAGACCACTTCTATAAACTTAGCCTAGTTCTTAATTTATGGTCTTGAAAGTTTTATAGAGGAATTGCCTCTTTTCTGAACATAGATAAACTATGGTTATTATTACTTATCTAGCAAGAAAGGTTATAATTATAACCCTGTCAAACAATCATAGATTATAACTTGTCGAATTATATGAATACCATAATGTATTTGCATGAATGTTCCTTTCTCTACTCTATACATAAATTTTATGGCATGGTTATAATATAACAATTCCTTTGTTATGATGTGTTAATAATAGGTTGACTTCGGGCTTATTGATTATAGAAGAACCTTGGAGATTCGGTATATGATTGTTTATAATTGATTTTCCATGGTTGTCCATCGAACTATGGGAAAACACCCATTGCATGAGAAAATTTATGTGGTGTCGTGGCATCACAGTGACCGTGTTTGGCATGGATAAAAGGTCCTACCCTCGAACCCTAATCTCATTATTTTTCCCGTAATATTCGGCCTCCTGCCGCTCTGCAATGGTGCTGTGCACCCTAGCTGCGTCGGTCCACTGCACTAGCATTTTCTAGTTTGTTACCTTCCTGCAGCTCGTTTAGTCACACTAATGCAGTGCTGCTCCAAGTGTTACCATCATCCATTTGTTAGCTATTCCCCCCTCCAGGGTTTTCAGTCTATTAACCCTACTCGGACCTTTGACTGTATACCACTCTTCCCTTAGTGAAAGTTGTGGTTGTTCTTCCCGAATAGCGATGGGTTGTTCACTGTGTTGTTAATCTTTCCTTCCTTGCCTGCAGTAGAGTTACCTCGTCGCGTTGGTGGTTGTCTTGCTGTTGCTGGTGGTCACGTTTTCAAAAAGGATCAGGTAAGGATACCTGTAATTTCCTCTTCGTTTTTACTATATGTTTTTAACAATATACTCCTTAACCAGCTTGCAAAATTTTAACATTACGGTTTTTCCTTGTGGTTGTAGGTCCTGGCTCTCCTTCCTGCGCGACTTCGGGTATAAGGATTCAAGCAGCTGTCACAAGTTTTCTGGTAAGCCTGGTTACACCATGGCTCTTTCTCCTTGTGGGGTTCCTTTGGAACTTTTGAGGGCTGGCACCACCCTTACGGCTTCAGTCTGCCTTGTTAACTGTTTGTTAGTTGGATTAGAGGAAGAAACCCCTATGTTGTGCGAGGGTGCTCCGGCTTCGGCCGAGATGGAAATGTCAATTCTCTTTTTGTTTGGGTGCCAAGTAATAAATGGAAGAGACAGAAGGCAACATGCCGTGCTCTCCAATGCTTGCAGAAGTTGAGGGCTTGGAAGAGCCGTTTGATTTTTATCTGCCTTGCCTGTGTAAAACCTTAGGCTATGAGCCTGACTTTGAAAGGGGTTACGACCTCGACTTCTTATTTCTGTTGTAAAATTAAACTTACAGGGTTTTTGCCTTAACCCATAATATAAGATATTATCACTATTTTCTTTTCTGTAAATCTTGGTTGTATTACAGTAGTGAAGTTTTATATAAATAAAAACAGGCTTATGACAGCCTTACTCTGTTAATTTTTAATATGGCCGTGAGTAAAATAATATTGTCTTGGCTCCACCGTTGTTGATTTAGTTATATATTTTGAATTCGACAATAAAAACATTACTTACAGCCTCTTTTATTAAATTCATTGTTAATTAATTTGTAATGCTTTTCTGTAAACTGTGGAGTTATTAATTAAGCTTTTCATTACTTGTTAAGCTCAAGAAGTCGAGCATTCTACCCTGTTGATTATATCCTGTGTGATAATGTACTTGATTTCTTTATCTGTAGTGTTCTTATAAATTCAATGCTACTATTTTCTGTACAAGTTTATATATTTGATTTACTCTATTTTTAAAGATGAATTATTATGTAGAACTGTTACCTTTCAGAAATAGAATAGATGGTTATATAAAAGAAAATCAGTATGTAACTGTCAGTAATTCAAGAATATACAATCTATATTATAAATAAAAATAAATTAAGGTATCACTGTGATTACCCAATAATACTATCTGTATAGAGTAAATAATAAGATAGTAAATACTATTTATAAACATAATGTATTTACCCTAACTAGAGTACTATTACGTTTATTGTTATTTAAACTCAGCTTTCTTAGTAAGTAATTGGGAATAGTAAATCGTTCTTTGTTTTATCATACTTATTGAATAAAAATAGCCTGTTAATATCAGGTCCTTATTCTTACTGTATCTATTACTTTGGAGATAAACTTCCTGTATTATATTCCAATTTAATGTATAATAAGAAAAGAATGTAAAAGGACTAATCAAGTTCTACCCTGTTAACAGCTCAACAGTATAGGTTAGCAGTTATATGTTTTTACTTAAGCTTAACCAAGGAAACATGAATAAATAAATAACATATTTGATTTTACAAAAGTAATTTCTGCTTTACTAAAGTTCCTGTGAGAATAAATAAAGATTCTAGCTACTTTTCAATAATATTCAAAATAGACCTTTAAAGTTACTGATAGTAACTAAAATATTAAGAACTGTTTTATCTATGGGTAGATATTATTGTCAGTGAACAAATCACTTTACTTCCCTATTCTAAAAGACTTGACAATTTTCTGTACAGAATGAAACTACTGCTAAAACCAGGATATTACTTCTGCAAAACAACATAAAGAAATTACTCTAGAATTCCATCATATACTATTCTGTGCTTTCATCATAATACTTTTATTTTAAAAATCACCCCTATGTTGGAGTACGGTCTGGTCACACCAGATGTGGAAAAACATAGGTAGGGTTATAATTCTCATCAAAAAGATTTTTGTTATGGAATAAACTATGAACACTTCATTTCTAATCCATCTAATTTCTTATACTATAAAATTTCAAATCTACCATTCAATCACAAACATATATTAAACAAAGATTAAATAAATGGCAGAACCTGTTCTGGAACTGGGACAACAACAACAATGGCAGGCCGTTCCTCCCTACCAACTCCTGGAGAGCGCTCAAACAACGACTCCTCAGGACCCTCGAGCTTGCTATGATCTCCCTGGTTGGAACTAGGTGCGGCAGTTGTCAAATACCAGTCCTCAAACTCAGTATTAATCCAGAACTTATCAGTAAGTTCTCCCAGCTAACAAGCTGTAATAACCAAGTTACTGCAGCAATCCTCTCCAAACAACTTCCTTACTGTTTTTCCCTTTTTTCCCCAATGAAATTCCTGAATAGCATTCTCTTGAATGATTATTCCCTGGAAAATATCTGAGCAGCCTCAGCTCTATTCATTGGGTACTTTTAAAAGATTGCCCAGGTCTTTTTTGGGTTAGTTGTCATTTAATGAGCCACCTGCTCTGATCCCACTTTATTGGGGGATCATGACCCCAAATATAGGGAAGTTGCCACCTGCAACTTAGGAAGTGTTTGAGGATGCTGCCACTTGTCTTTTGCCTTCCACCTAGTTCCATCCACCAGTTTGACCAGTAACCTCTTTTTAACAGCTCTCCCATGCTGTTGTCTCCACAATTTATTTATTAATAATAAAATATTCTGAATTACATTCCACTTATGTTGACTCTGCTGAGTCATCAGTTCCTACTTAGCATTAAATTTAACATAATGTCTCAGGAATATAATTAAAACAATTAACATTATTTTATAAAATTGGGGTATGTGACAATTATGGTCAACTTAGATCATCCAAGTTCGCCTCGAAGTGGTTAAACAAACTACCTTTTCATTATTTTATTGCGCCTACATCATTACTTGACTTGGAAAAGACCATGATAGTCGACCCAATCTTACAAGTTAAAATTTGATTTAGTCAACTAATCGACCAAATAATTGACTATCCACTAATTGCCTAAAGCACACTAATTGACTCCAAAGTTATGGTTTAATTTGAGGTTCCAACACACCCTCATCAACACAACTCTTTTAGGATCCAAGAGATGATATTATTGTTTCTAATTGTTAGAACCTTTGATTATGCCCAAGTTTGGAGTCAGTTAACATGCTTTAGCTAGGCAGTCGCCTAGTCAACAAATTTCAAGTGGTCAAATTGGATTAACTAAAGTGTTGTTGAGTATTTGATTGGGTAGAGAAAAAGGTGAAAAAGGTTGTTTGTCTAACTTCGTTGAGGCTAACTTAGATAATCCAAGTTTACCATATCAACCTATTTTTCAAGGAAATTGGTTAAAACATTCAAATATATATAAATGATCCGTTAGATCCATTTGTCAATCAATACATGAAGAATGATGTGATATCTTATGATATCACTTGTGCTTCAATGCTATACCAATGTTTGTTAACACCAATCTCTTTTCTTGGATTCTTAGCTCTCTACTTCTGCAATATCCATGTTTTCCAACATGATATCAAACTTACAAGGTTTGAAAATCTTAACTTGGTTCTACATGTGGCAAGGCATTTGAAGGTTGTCACATCATGGAAAAACTAAGGATTATTCTGCATTATTGAGAAATCAAATTTCTAAAAGAACCAACTTGTTTGGTTTTGGATCAAACTTTATAGAAGAAAGATGTGTTCCAAGTATTAGCCTATGATGTAAAATGCACACAACTATGACATGTGGGCACAAAATATAAAGACTTCGTTGAAAAGCAATAATGTACAATGCACATAACTATGACATGTGGGCATAAGATATGAAGACTTAGTTAAAGAGCAAAGATGAGCATAAGAAGTCCAACTAGGATAGGTGGGCACAAGATAGGAAGAAGATACGAAGACTTAGTTGAAGAGCCTCACAAAAGATGATCATAAGAAGTAATCTATGACACGTGGGCACAAGATATGAAGAGTTGGTTGAAGAGCAAAGCATTGCAGCTCCTCACAAAAGATGATCATAAGGAGTCCTCAAATAAAATGAAGTTGCACGTCATGACATCTTACACTCAAAGGCTCATCATTGAGTAATTCAACTCCTAGTTCGAGATGATCTACTGCTGAAGATGCCAAAAGGGACATGGGAGGAGTTCACGGCCATTTCTGTTTGTCGAAGCTATAAGGAAGCTCAAATTTGCAGAATCCCGCGGTAAAGAAGTTCCAGGTACGGTGGAACTGCAGGAGGCAGCTGCAGAAATGCAGGTTCTTCACGCACATAAATAGTGAGACAGTCACAGTCGAGGAGACTCTGTTTGTGATTAGAGGAAGTCAAATATCTAGACAACGGAAAGAAAGGCCAAGTTGGGGTGGATAAAGTCCGTTCGCCAAAATATTGAAGAGTCTCTCTATTATGCAGTAGGACCTTGTGAAGAGCTCGCTGCAGAATTTGTTCCACAATGGGGGATTGTGTTTGAGGAGGAGACGGGCAGAAGTTACTAAACCTCCAATTCCTACTTCAGAAAAATCAGATTTAGCGATGGAAGCAGAGGCTGAGCACCAAGTGTATTTGCTTTGCCCAGTACAGGTGCCCGTAGACTTTATCGTGGAATTGATAAAAATCCTAGTGAATTTAAACGTCGCTACCGTGGAGACTGGCAAATGGAAAGTTGAAGCAAAGTCTTCTAAGAAAGGGTTGCTCGACGCTGAGAAGCACTAGCATGTAAAATCTTTGAACGAAAAAGCCATTATATCATAGGCTTACCCATCGAGACACAATTCGACAGCATGTGGAAAAGAAGAAGAACTTGGAAAGTCATTCAGAGAGCCAGGGAGAAGAGATCGAAGAGCAAGCTGCAGAAATTGCGAGATTCAAGGAAGGGGCCGTGCTGTTGGGTGAGTATGCTTACGTTATGTTAACTTACAGCCCCTTGCTCATGTATACCTTTTATATTTTTGAGGGAGAAATGGTTCAAATTTTTACTTGAGGGGATTGCTTCCAATTTACCCATCCAGAATCGGGATGCACCAAGGACTTTCTTTAACACTTATTTCTATAGTAGACTGTAGTATTCCCAAAAGGAAAATCTGTCATGTGAATTGCATTTGCATAATTACGTCTTGACTGCACTCACACGGTGGATCCCCAACCCTTTTGTGGTGGATATAGTCTGAGAGCATTCCTTTCCACAATGCAGAATGAGATCCAGAGGTTTCAAGAGCTGCAAGCTTATCAGGTTGAGGAATTTAAGGTCAAACTACTTGTCAGGGCAGAACATCCTAGCCCAACAAAAGTTATTTATGGGCATTACAAAATAGCTAGAAATCTTCGAAGCCGACAAGTGATGATAAAGCACCAGAACCAGGCACTAGAGCAGTTTATGGATTTTTATATCAGATCAACTGACATGCTTTGCTGGGTTCTCAAGTGCATCACGTCAAGTTCACGAAAGAATTGAAGAAGTGGGATCCACACTCATCGCCAAACTTTAGGGCAACATTGTTCAGAGCTTGACTCCTTGTGTCAAAAACCTTGGGATAAGGTGGCTTAGGCTCAAGTTCAGATTTCCCTTACTTTGGTTTCTGATTCTAGGCTGGAGAATTGTTGATCCAGTGCACACAGAAAGTGTGTCTGAACAATGGGAGTGGATTACATATGTTGGAGAGCATAATGTTAGCACTGCCAACACTCACATGATTGCCTCTGATTTTAGAGATGTTTGCCAAGATACCATGGAGCAAAATGGTTGAGTTTTGTTGCACGGGGGCATATTAACTCCCTCTGTTGCTGGGTGACGATGAACCCCATATATGTACTATTTTGCTCATCGTCTTTTAGAATTTTTCGTGTACATTTCAGTCCCAAATTGCCAATTGTACTTTTTCTATTTTCCAATCTCATCTTATAACAACCATTTGAAATTTTGGCCTTTATTTAGCAGGCCCTTGTAATTTGATTTGTTTGGATTTTTAATGGGTTATCTGAGTTTAAATAATTATTGCATGTTGAGAACTAACGATCTATTTTGTCAAACATATCTTTGGCGTTTATTTCTCATTTGCTGCAGAGATTCTAGGTGCTACGGAATTCCATGTGTCGTGGAATTCCCTATGCAGTAAAAGGTGAGTGAACACTACCGCAGATTTTGTTGAGTCCCTCTGTTGCAGATTTCTTTTCGAGTTCTACTGCATGAATCTTTGCAACACTTTCTGATATGGAATTCAATATATAATCTTTTGGATTCCTTAGCTCATCAACCTGGGGCGTAATTTCCAAACCGCCATTTGAATCTGGATCGCAATACAACATAGTCTCCACGAATTTAGCACCGCAAGCAAGGTAGCAATTCCATCATTTTCTAATTGATGTTATTTAAGATTTTAAAAAAGGCAGTGGTTAGCTTCTTCTTGAATCTGTGATATTCAATACATCGTAAAAGTATTCTTAAAATACACTTTAGAAACTATGAGTATTATTGGGATTCGACTGGAATACCCAAGCAACCGAAGAACCATGTGTTATAAATGATTATTGCTTCAATCCATTTCGGTTTAGTGAGTCCCAGTTTTGATAAGAACACAAGTCCCAGTTAGGGCTTTTATTAGGTGCTTTCTCACGCTTGCATAAAGCTCAAGTCTACTTATTGTCAGGAAGGCACATAACCCATGCTAAATAGTATTATCAATCGACTTACTAGAAGTTCCAAATGTTGAGATTCAACTCCTCTAAATACAAGCGAAACAAGAATGGATTGGCTCCCTTTTCTCTAGTTCACTCCTTCATTTTAAACCAATGTCACAAGGTTCGGGTTTGTTTTCGGGTTCGGCGAGCTTCAGGTTCGATTCGGGTTCGAATTTTCAGATGGGGTTCGGCATAGGTTCGTCTATATACATTTTTCAAATATATATATATATATATTTACACACTATTTAGAATTAGTATTGCTATAGCCTATATTATGAATTATAGCATAAATCATTTCAAAATAAATAGGGTTATAATGGATTCTGAGTATCGTATTGGCTCCTCAGTGGTAACAATAGGTCATATACCCAGAAGTTCATAGTGATACCTTGAATTCCGGAAAGTGTAATGTAAGACTCTAAGGAATGCAATATAGAAGCCCGTTTGTACAACTTTATGTGAAGCTCGTAAAACAATGCTATCTGAAGCCCTTTCATAAATAATCCATCCGATCATATCCAATGCTCAAAGTGCTCACCCCCCCCAAGCCGGTAAAATCAAAGTAATCCTGAAGTAGTTAATCCAACAGGGCTGACTAGTTGGTTGTGTTCACTCACGACCCCACGGCTGGTAGCTGTAAANAAGTGCTCACCCACCCCAAGCCGGTAAAATCAAAGTAATCCTGAAGTAGTTAATCCAACAGGGCTGACTAGTTGGTTGTGTTCACTCACGACCCCACGGCTGGTAGCTGTAAAACTGAAATTTGTCAAATAGGTGCGGGTCCTCCCTAAAAGGCAATAAGGTATGCGCGGAAGAGAATGCAGCCATATGCCGGAGGGAAACTGAATGTTGTTGGGGAACCAGATAGAACGGAGGATAATATGGATCTAGACCGTAAGGAAAGGGGACAACAAGCCGAGGATCCTGATCCATATAAGGAGAAGAGGAGGCAGCCAGAAGAGCCGGACCATGGTGGAGCCTGGAGGATAGCTTGCAGTCGAGGAAGATACTCAGACGGACCACTAACCCGACGGAGCACGGTGGAGTTGCAGACTTGCAGTCGAGGGCTGAGGCTTGCAGCTGCTGCTCGGGGTCGTCGTGGTGGGAACGGAGAAATGTTAACCCCGCTTGCAGTTGCATCTCAGGGAGGATTCAGCGTCGTCGCTCGCGGGAGAGAAAAAACAGGTAGAAACCCCGCTTGCAGTTGCAGCTCGGAGGATTCCGCGTCGGTGCTCGCGGGAGATAAAAACCACAGAAAAAGTGAACCCATGCCCGATACCTAAAAATTGAACTCGAGCCTGTTTTTTTATGTTTAGGTTCGTTTTTATGAGGTTCGCCGAACCTAATAGACGAACCTCAACGAATTGGTTCGTTTTTCAGGTTCGGAATGAGGTTTGTCTATCAGGTTCGACGAACCTTGACAAACTTTTTAAATATTTTTAGGTTTGCTGAATTTCGAACCTGGAGTTTCAGGTTCGGTGAACCCTGTGACATAGTTTTAAACTAGGGATTATAAAAAATTCTTTATAGAAGAAGGATAAGAAAAAAGGAAGAGTCATCTCCCTTCAAGGCCACTCCTCTTCTATAAGACTGCCTCCAACAATCATAAAAAAAGGACATTAACATCGATATACAATAATTTATGGGAGTCCGTTCTCCTGTGGGGAGATCGCCTTCTCCTAAGTATGGCCGAAAAAAATTAAAAAGTCACTAGGCATCGGCCTCCTGAACTGTTCCTGAAATCGATTATCACCTAGAATGCATAACCAAGAAAGTTAGAGGGTTTCTCCACATTCAAAGGTAAAAGAAGAAGTCTTCCTTAAAGGTCCTCCCTTGTGGTGCTGCAACGCAAGGTACACAGTCCCAAGAAGAATATTCAAAGGTAAACAACAATCATAACCTATGTAACACAAGTTTTTGGAATGCGGGAACGTGGCTACGAGTATCGGATACGACTAGAAGCTTCCCCCAAATTTGCAAAAAATTGCTGGTTGGGAACGACAACAATATATCTTAAAAAATGTAAAAATAAAATAATTAAAAAAACATGAAAAGAGAAGAAACATAGAGAAGAAAAGAAACATTAACACAACCCAGATGACTTAGCTTATCCTTTATATTACAGTTGTGTTGCCGCCTAATTCGCACCTCGGGTAACGTGGCAAAAATCTTCAAGCCACTGGGTGCGACCTTGGGGGCAAGCTCGAGCCAAGTGCTGTCACCTGA